>SKCR01038326.1:0-397512 GCA_019454045.1 Zanthoxylum bungeanum | reverse complement strand
GATTTATATTTATGATTTATGCTCATGTCAATTATGTAGGAAATTTTCAAAATATGGTTATAAGAGTTTATAAAGGAAATGAAAGGATGCAATCTTTAAGTGAAGAGATTAAATCATTGGATTTAAGGGGAAATGATATGTCCTTTAAAGGGAAATGACATAACTCTTAGGATTTGCCTTAATTGACATAATGGTACATTTTCAATGGTAACCCTCCATGTCTATAAATAACGCATTGGATTCTCATTTTCTACCGACTGAAAAATTTCTATATACATTATCTTTAAAGTCTTGCATATTAGAGGTCTTGAGTTTTTCATAGTCAAGAGAATTCCCACCATTTAGTCATAGTTCAAGGATTTGTGTTATTTATTACTATTGTCCAATATAACAACGAGTGGATTCTTAGTATATCACTTAAACAAGATCATACATTTGATCATTGTGCAATTTATCTTTTGTAGACTTATTGATTATTGTTGTTGTTTTTAGTTACACATGGCTAGTGGAAATATCACTGTACCGGTCGCTCATGGGGAGAAACCGGAAAATTTTGGTGGAGCAAACTTTAAACGATGGCAGAGCAAAATGTTATTCTACCTAACAACACTGCAGTTGGTTAAGTACCTCAAAGATCCTCCTAGTCCTGTTGAGGGAGAAATAGAAATAACCAAGCAACTGCGAGAAGATACATGATCGTCAGACGACTTCTTGTGCAAGAATTACCTCTTGGGAGGACTTGACAATATCATGTATAATGTGTACCAAGACATGACTTCTGCGAAGATTCTCTGGGAATCTCTCGAGAAGAAGTACAAAATCGAGGATGTCGAACAGAAGAAATTTATCGTTGGTAGGTTCCTGGACTATAAGATGGTAGATTCAAGGACTGTGATGTCTCAGTTGGGTGAACTTCAGTTAATCATTCATGAAATATTGGATGAGTGAATGAAACTCTGCGAGACGTATCAAGTTGCCACAATCATTGAAAAGTTGCCTCCATCATGGAAGGACTTTAGGAGCTATCTGAAACATAAAAAGAAGCAGATGAGTCGTGAAGACCTTGGAGTTCGATTGAGAATCGAATAGGACAACAAGAAGTCTGAGAAGGCCAGCTACAAGACTATGCAGTCTAAGGCCAACATTGTCAAGGGTGGAAAATGTAGCAAAAGGAGAAAGAACAGTGGAGTTGAATCTTCCCAAGCAACCAAGAAGTTCAATGAGAAGTGCTACAACTGTGGAAAAGACGGTCATATGGTAAAAGACTGCAGAAATAAGAAGTCTCAGGATAAAGACAAGAAAAAGAAAAATGAGGCCCATGTCATTGAAGATGAGCAGCTAACTGATGAGATCTCAGAGATGAACCTCTCAACAGTTATAACAGAAGCCAACCTGGTTGGGAATTCGAGAGAATGATGGGTAGACACTGGGGCTACACGTCATATATGTGCTGATAGCAAGATGTTTTCCTCGTATCAGAAGGTCGATGGTGGCGATCGTCTGACAATAGGAAACTATTCTATCTCTAGAGAGGTTGGACAATACACAGTGGTTCTGATGATGACATCTGGGAAAGAGCTTACATTGAAGAATGTCTCACATATTCCTGATATTCGGAAGAACTTGGTTTCAGATTCACTCCTTAGCAAAAATAGTTTTAAGCTTGTATTTGTTTCTGATAAATTTGTATTGACCAAGAATGATGTCTATGTAGGAAAAAGATACATCACTGAGGGCCTTTTCAAGTTCAATGTAATGACTGTCAATCGACACATGCTAATAATAAAGCTACATCTCCCGCTTATATTATTGAGTCATAAAATGTATGGCATAAGAGGTTAGGACATGTTAATTATGATACAATGCGTAAATTAATTAACATGGACCTTATACCTAAATTTACAATTGATAATCAACATCAATGTGAGGCATGTGTTGAAGCAAAAATGCATAGAGCATCATTTCATTCCATAGAACGAAGTTCCGAACCCTTGGAACTCATACACTCTGACGTGTGTGATATGAATATTGTGCAAACAAGAGGCGATAAAAAGTACTTTGTCACTTTTATCGATGATATCACAAGATTCTATTATGTGTATTTGCTGAGGAGCAAAGATGAAGCTATTGAGAGCTTTATACACTATAAGAACGAAGTTCAAAATCAACATGGCAAGAAAATTAAAAGAATCGGGAGTGATAGAGGATGTGAATATGTGTCACCATTTGTTGAATATTGTTCTAATCATGGAATTATTCATGAAACTATTGCTCATTATTCACCTCAACAAAACAGGATTACTGAGCACAAAAATCGAACGTTGAAGGAAATGATGAATGCCATGTTGACAAGCTCTGGTTTACCCCAAAACTTGTGGGGGGAAGCCTTGTTTTCCGCCAACTACGTTCTGAACAAGCTACCTTACAGAAGATTGGATAAGGTACCATATGAATTGTGAAAAGGTTACGAACCTTCCTACAAATATCTGAAAGTGTGGGGGTGTCTCGCCAAAATAATGGTTCATAAACCTAATCCAGATATGATAATTGAGTCTAGGAATGCGACATTCTTTGAAGAGACATTTCATTGTAAGGAAAGACAAAGACTAGAGTCTCTCAAAAGAACTATTGATGTTGTTAAAGACAGTGATCAAGTTGACCAAGAATAAGATCAACATAAAAATGTTGAGGAAATTGAACCTAAGCGTAGCAAAAGAATTAGAACATCTAAGTAATTTTGGACCCTATTTTCTGACATATTTGTTAGAAGATGAGCCTCAAAGCTATAAAGAAGCAATGTCTTCGTCGGAGGCACCTTTGTGGAAAGAGGCTATTAATTGTGAGATTGATTCTATCCTACAAAACCATACTTGAGAGTTGGTTGATCTTCCTCCAGATTGTAAGCCACTGGGCTACAAATGGATTTTCAAACGGAAGATGAAATCAGATAGATCAATAGATAAGTACAAAGTAAAACTTGTCATAAAAGGCTATAGACAAAAAGAATACCTTGATTACTTTGATACTTATTCACCATTGACTCGTATCACGTCAATAAGAATGCTCATATCTGTAAAAACTATATTTGGTCTTGAAATACATCAAATGAATGTGAAGACGACGTTCATAAATAGAGAACTAGATGGAGAGATTTACATGGAACAACCAGAAGGTTTCAATATTCCTGGACAAGAACAGAAGATGTGCAAACTTGTAAAATTCTTATACGAATTAAAACAATCACCTAAATAATGGCATGAAAAATTTGACAAAGAGATGTTGTCAAGTGGGTTCGAAATAAATGAGTGTGATAAGTGTGTATACACAAAATCAACTCAAAAAAGATATGTCATTGTGTGTCTCTACGTAGATGATATGTTGATAATTGGTAATAATCATGAGATGATTCAGTCTAATAAGAAAGTATTAACCAGCAAATTTGATATGAAAGATTTATGAGTAGTTGATGTGATCTTAGAAATTAAGATTTCCAGAACATCAGATGGGTATATATTATCTCAGACTCACTACGTTGAGAATATACTTGAGAAATATAATAAATATGATCTAAACCTGGCTAGAACTTCTGTAGACCTAACTCTTCATTGGCTCAAACGTATCACAATTAGAGTATTTGAGAATCATCGAAAGTCTGATGTACCTCACCAATTTCACACGACCTGATATCGCTCAAGCTATAAATAAGCTTAGCAGATATACGAACAATCCAAGACACAACCACTAGAAAGTCATAGTAAAAATTTTGAGGTATCTTAGAGAAACTTCAATTATGGTTTGCACTATACGAGATATCTTGCTGTTCTAGAGGGATACAGCGATGCTAACTAGATATCTGATACAGTGGATTCTAAATCTACAAGTGGATTTATTTTCACACTTTGTGGTGCAGCTATGTCATGGAAATCCTTAAGGCAAACATGTATTGCCCGGTCTACTATGGAATCAAAGTTTATAGAATTAGACAAAACAAAGGAAGAAGAGGAATGACTTCGAAATTTCCTAGAGGATATTCCAAATTGGCCCAAACCAGTGCCAGCAATAAACATACATTGTGATAGTCAATTGACTATTGGGAGAACCCAAAATATAATGTATAATGGTAAGTCGACACATATTTCGCAGTCATAATATCATACGATAACTGCTCTTGAGTGGCATAATTTCAATAAATTATGTCAAATTGAAGGAAAACCCAGCGGATCCGCTTACTAAAGGTTTACCTAGAGAGCAAGTTGAGAAGTCATCGATGGGAATGAGCTTGAAGCCTACAATTTAAGAATTGTCACCATGGAAACCCAACCTAGCTGACTGGAGATCCCAAGATCTAGGTTCAAATGGACAACTGAAACTTTGTGTTATTCAAAACAAGCAGTGTAGAGTCTTATACTCGTTCCCATTCCTGTAATGACGCAGAGTGTTGTCTGTCAAGACTATGATACGCTAAGGCTTTTAATGATGACTATATTAGGAGAAGAGTGCTAATGGGGATAAAGGCAGATTACCTCTTTATAGAAGATCACATATTTCAAGTAAGAAGTGAGGCCACTTCCATGGGAGTCTTAAAGGCTGAATTCCCTAAAGTACTTGATGAATCCAGGACTAATATTCATGGCCGAAATGAACACAACCGTAGAACGAGAAATGGTCGAACTAAAGCTGTGTGTTGGCAATTGTCTTGGTTTACACTAACGGCGGAACAGTTCAAGACTATGGGTCACTGGTTTGCCAAGTAAATCCGATTGTCATTCATTAGGAAATGTTCAAGGTGAAAACTAACTATTTCGATGTAGTTTTATTTCATGGAAACTATCTTTAGTATCTACATTAACAATTAAAAAATTGTGGGGGTTGTAGAAAATTTTCTAATTTTGAAAGTATTTATACAATGCTTTAGTGGAAAGACATGCCTATAATATATGTCTTTTAGGAAAATAATAAAAATGAATGGATAAGTCCCTAGAGTGAAAGGTAATACCTTTTGAGTTGTAAAGGTGTATTGAAGAGATATAACCATTTACAGGATTATATCCTTAAGCCTAAAGGTATCTCTTCAATAGCATTCTTCAATCTCTATAAATAGAACATTTAGGTTGTTCATTTGGGATTCACTTTTGAAAAAGGAAATTAGTTGTTAAAGTTTAGAAAGAGAATTTCAACCATTATTCATAGTTTGTGCTCTTGATTTAAGGAGTGTCCCTAAATCAAGAAGTCGCCAAGAATCCTGGGAGAACATTAGCCACGAGATCCGTTGTGCACCGAGGCGGGACTAATAAGTTCTTAAGGACAAGGTAAAAATTCGTCTTGGTATTATCTACATCTACAGAATATTTACATGTTTTTCTAAATTCTTAAATATATATTGATTTTATGATTGCATTGGTTTGCTTGAATTATGCATGTTATAAAATCGATTTAGAACACATACGGATCATAAATTATTAATTCTTTTCTCAGCATCCTTCAACATATAACATGTTCTCCAATCTCTCACCATACACAAAGCTATAATACTTCAGAAAATTAAAATAAAAGTAATTTTGAGTGCATTAAAAAAGAGAAGAGAAGAGAAGAAAAATCCTATAGCAGTAATTACTATTTGGTTGTTGGCTCACAATTAAATAATTTAATATATCTAATAGCTACCCATTGAAGCTATTGATGAGACATGTAAATCATTTTACCAAGATATATATATAATATATATATATATATTTTAAAAGGTTGAAAAGAAATTTTTACATCTATGCAAGGAGAGGACAAAAGATATTCCTGCCCCTATATATAAAAACAAATTTAAAGAAACAAAAGAAAGTAACAAAGCAGTTTATGAATATTGGAAGCACTTTTGAACCTTCACTTTCGAACCATCCTAGCCAGCTAAGATTTCTGTGTCATTTTATTTCATGACTCCAATTTTCAATCTGAGGTCCCCCTTTCAATTATTTATCACAAGCATGCATATATGATTCAAACTTATTATGTTTGGTTGAGAGTATTGGTAAGGTGTATAAATTAACTTAAAAGTTATGAAATAAACGGTAAAATATAAACATAAGTGGTTTGATTTTTAGCCAACTCAGGCCGTCATCTAAGATCTCATCTCAAATATATGACTCCATAAAAAGTTGTGTCAATTAATGTAAGTGTATTACAATTTTTATGTGAAAATAACAAAATTTCTCTAATTAATTAGTTAATTATATTATAGAATTATTAATATTATTAAGAGTCTGTTTGATATTATGGTTTGCCTGTGGTGAGATGACAAAACTATTTTAAAGTGTTTGATTAATGATGAGAAATTGTGATTACTAATCGTGATTTCTTTTAAAAACTGAGTTTTGCAAAAGTTAAAACTTTAGTTTTTCCCACCATCAAAATATTTTTTTTTAAAAAAAAAGGCACCACAATTATTTTTTTAATATAAATCAAAATTTCATAACACTGTTTATGAACCATACTTTGCTACTCACAACACCAAACAGAGCCTAAGTTATTACATTTTAGTAAATATTTATATTGATATTTCTTACTTTCCAAACAAATAATATGATTATTTTATTTTTTTAAAAATATATTTAATTTAATAAGGTCTCGTAAATTTTTTTTGCCTAAAGCCCAAAAAAAAAAACTTGAGTTGCCCATGAATATAAAAAAACGTTAAAAAATATCTCATGTTTTGAAATTATAATTTTGTAAATATTAACGCTAGTTAATTTACTCATTTAATAGAGTGTTAAAATACCAACGTTAATAATACATTAACGCTCCACCAACGAGTCCAAAATCTCCAGTGATATTAGAATGTATGAAAATGTTGCCTTATTCAGTCCGTAGAGCAAATTCAAAGCGGGCACTATTATCAAACAGAGTATTATTTTTCTAAAATATTTTTACAATAAAAAAAATGATATCCTATTATAATAAATTAAAATAAAAGCCAAAGCATGTTTATTTTTATATTATTTTTAATGAGTCACAAATAATGAAAATAATAATCAAAAAAGGGGGTTGCTTCTCAGTAAGTCAAACTCAAAAAATAGAAGGGGAAAAGTCAACAAATCAGACGTTCAGGGGCTTGCAGAGGAACATGAGAGATGACGTGGAAGCATCAGATTCACCAAGTCTCTCATAACAATCGATGCAAAACAGAGAGAGCGAGAGCTGCAATTCATCACGAGTGCACGTCCTTTTGACTCGGTGACTCGTCGTCAACTCGGCCAGCCGACTCAGCAGAGGACGCAAGCAAACCATGTAGAGCCTCTTGTATCCACCGAGAGCGAGGACGACGGGGCGGACGCTTGAGGGAGGAGGTGACGACACGTGGCGGAAGCAGAGCTCTTCCCAGAGAGAGTCGTTGCGGGCCAGCGTGCACCAGAGCCGGCAGACGGAGGAGGCGACGCAGAGGGAGCGACCGTCAAGTCGTTTGAGGATTTCGATGAGAATGTCTATGTCGTCGTTGATGAAGAACTTTGGTTCTTTTGTTTTTGCTGCTGCTGCTGCTGCATGGGAATTATTTTGTGGTGGCGTTGCACCATTATTATGTGTTAAAGCTGAACTTTGAGAGAGAGAGAGAGAGAGATTGTGTATGTGTTTGAGAGGTTAACAAAATTATGAAGAGGGTACCTATATAATATAATGTGAAGTTTTAAGGGTTTTGACTTGTGATAGAGAGTTATTTTTGGGGTTTGATTCATTGTTCAAATGGAGTTTTATATCAAAAGTTTTTTTTTTTTTTTTTTTTTTTTTTGCCTTTTTTATATAAATTATGATCAATACTTATTAAATAAAATTTTATAAGTACTTTAATCACGTGTGAAATCAACATGGGATCCAAATTTGTTATTTTATGTTTTTTTTTTTAATTGTTATGGTTAAAGTATTTATAAATATTCATTTTTACTTATAAATTGACTAAAGTTTCAGGAGCATCACAAGTAATACAATCAACCAATATATCAGGTGTATAGTTGAATTTGATATAATTATTATTTTTATAGGGATTTTTATTAAAAACTCAATTATGATATAATTTTTAATAGTTAATTCTAATCAAACTTAAAAATTACCAAAAAGGATAAATTGTTGAGCTCGCAGCTCATATAGAGTACAGATTAACCCACGGATGACTAATTGGAGAATAAAGGAGTCGCCACCTAGTATAAGACACTGAGAATTATTTAAGACCGCATTACACCCCTCACAAGGACCGATCTTAAATCTGTTTGGGTTCGGAATGGTCCCTTACTAATGTCAGTATAATATCTGAGTTCGAAAGAGGATCCGCATGTCTTATAATGCAATCACACACATGAGTATTTTATATCACACACAGTGCAATAATTTAGAGAATTATAAGATGTCCAGAAATTATTAAAGCAATAATGAAATACGGATTAAACATATCTGTCCGGCTTGGCATCGAAGAAGCCGGGCTGGATAAAATTTTTATCGGATATATATTCTTATGTCCGACCAGACATTATGGTTGTCTGGCCGGATTTGCTATGTAAATCAGAAAGATCATAAATGTAGAATTATATCCAGATAACAGCCATGACATCATCAGAAACGGTTAGATCAAAAGCAAAGCAATAACAATAGTAAATAATTAAAGAAAACAGAAGCAAGATGATAAATATAGATGCAAGAGCGTGCACGTCTGTTTTCGTGTAGCATGTGGAATTGTATCCCGAATGCAAATCATACTACCGTCCATTTAGAATCTGCTATGGAATCTATGTCCGGGTTTTCATCCTATATACCATAGAAACACATACTGCCGAATGTAGCTAGTTGATTGGTCGCACTTTTTGTGCGACAAATGTATATCCGGCCGGACATAGAGGATGTCCGACCGGATATACGGTGTCAATAAACTGGAGAAATCGGATGCATAATTAAGGTTTTGGGTCCCTCGGGTCGTACCTGAAGTGTTACTCGGGCCCGATAATACCTCTGAAAGCTTTAGGGTTGCTGTTGGTTCTCTTGCTGAAGGAAAAAAAAATTTTGGTTTTTTTTTTTTTTTTTTTTTTTTTTTACTTTTGAAGAAGAATATATCTCTGGCTGTGTGTCTTGATTCCTTTTTATAGTGTTTAGGATTTGGTTAATAAGGAAAAAATCCCTCTATTCAGGAAAACGGTTAAGAAAGAAAGTAAGCTTTTATGGAAATTGACTAAGAAGGAAAGAAATCGAATCCTCTTGAAAAATTAGAAACCTGATACATGTCCAACCAGACTTGAAGTATATCCAATCGGACAGGACGGTCTTATGTCCGGCTAGGCATAGATGATGTTTGGCCAGAACTATGGCTAATATTTCGGATCTTCCGAGGTTTCATTCCCTTCCAGCATTAAACCCAACATCTTTCCCAAACTTTTCAAGTGTATTCCCATAACAGACTCATCATCGGGTTATACGTAAAAATATGATGTCTACAGTCGCCCCCCACTTTGGTAGTCTTGTGCAATGTGTATCAGTGATAAGTCTATAAAAGTAATGCATGTATTTTTACTTACCTGACTTGTCTGGCGTCGCCGAATTTACTTGGTTGTGTTGTAGTTGAATGGTTGTTTAACGGCTGATTGATGTTTGTGGGCTTTGTTCCCAATGCTCTGAATGACTACGAGTTTTATTCTCCTCTTTGATAGTTGTGGGCTTTTTTCCCGATTCTTTAGAGAATTGTGGTATTTGTTCTCGATGTTGAAAATCATGTGCTTTGTTCCCCCCGGTGTTTAGAATGATTGCAATCCTTATTTCCGACTTTTTGGGCTTTGTTCCCGATTTAGATGATTGTTGGCTTTATTCTTAATGCTCTGAATGATTGCAAGTTTTATTCTCCGCTTTGATAGTTGTGGGCTTTGTTCCCGATTCTTTAGAGAATTGTGGTATTTGTTCTCGATGTTGAAAATCATGGGCTTTGTTCCCCCCGGTGTTTAGAATGATTGCAAGCCTTATTTCTGACTTTTTGGGCTTTGTTCCCGATTTGGATGATTGTTGGCTTTATTCTTGATGCTCTGAATGATTGCAGACTTTATTCCCGACTTTGGTGATTATGGGCTTTGTTCCTGACTTTGGGCTTTGTTCTCGATTTGGATAGGCTTTGTTCCCGACTTTGGGCTTTGTTCCCGATTTTTACTCCATTCTCGGAGTTGTTGGGTGTTCATCATGAATCTCTACCTCATTCCCGAAGCTTGTTTGATGTTTGTCTATTTCTTTCTCGGAGTTGTCTGTTACTTATCTCCATTCTTGGAGCTATCTCCATTCTCGAAATCTGTATCCATTCTCGGAGCTATCTTCATTCTCGAAGTCTGTATCCATTCTCGAAATTGTATGTGACGCTTTAATCTCATTAAGACTTCATTCCAAATTTGGTGTGTTCTATCGTCTATTCTCATTCCCGATGCTTTTACTTCATTCTTGAAGTTGTCATCTGTCTATCCTCATTCTGAGGTTTCACTTTATTCTTGAAGTTGTCTATTTATCTTCATCCTCATTCTGAGGTTTTACTTCATTTCTGAAGTTGTCTACTATTCATCCTCATTACTAGATCTCGCTTCATTCTTGAAGTTATCTGATGTTCACTCTCATTCTCAAGATATTCCAAATCTGCTTTTATCGGTGTTCTAAATATTATAACTTTCTAAATATTTCAATTTCCATCGGTATTCCAAATCCATTGGTATTTAAAGCCCATCCAGTCCTTCTAAATTTGTCAGTGTTCCGAACCCATTTCCAATCCCAATTCCAAGCTTGTCGTTATTCCAAATTTATTGGTGTTCCAAATCTATTGGCGTTCTAAGCCCATCAGTGTTCCAATCATATAGGCGTTCCAATTCGGTTCAGTTTTCCAAATCTGTTGGTGTTCCAAAGCCTAATTGAGCGGCAGGCGTCGCCCCCAACCACTACAAGAAAGCTGTCAAATAGTGACGGAAAAATCCGTAGCTAGCTGACCACTAGCGACGGAATATAGAAAAAATTTCGTCTCTATTTTGTTGGTCGTAAAAAAAATAGCGACGGAAATATTTCATCTGTCGTTAAAATTTTAGCGACGAAATTTTATTCCGTCTCTATATAGCGACAGAAATTCCGTCTTTAACTAGCAACGGAAATTCTGTTTCTATTTAACGACGGAAGTAATTCCGTCTCTAAATAGAAACAAAATTTTTTGTCACTATTTAGTGACGCAATAAAGATTCCGTTGCTAATTAGAGACGGAATTTCCGTAACTATTCCATAGCTATATATTCAAAAAAAAAAAAAACGAAAATTTTAAAATTTTAGAGGTGGGAAATTTAAAAATTTTAAAGATGCATGAAACTTTTAAAATTTTAGAAAGGAAAAAATTTTAAAATTTTAGAGAGGTATGAAATTTTATAATTATATAGATGTGAGAAATTTATAAATTGTAGAGAGAGTAAATTTTTAAATTTTAGATAAGGGAAAATTTTAAACTTTTTGAATGGTAGAAAATTTTAAAAAATTGACTTTTTTAATGTTATATATAAATCTTCAATTTCACAAGACACTGTAATGTCCACCGCAAGCTTCGACACACCACCATCCATTTACGCCACTTTAAACCAAAAAAATATATATATTAGTGTTTGTTTCTTAAGAAATTTTAAAAGTGGAGATAAGAAAAATGAGAGATTGATAATGAGAGTTGAGGTATGAAAAAATTTGATGGTATATGGTTCGAGTAGGAAAATAAAAACTTGATGGTATATGGAATCGAGTAGGAAAATAAAAACTTGATGATATATGGAATTGAGTAGGAAAATTTTGGATGATATATTGGAGTTGAGATTTAAAAAGATTGTGGTGTATATATAGAGGAAAAGATAAGAGAAGCAGAAAGATTTGTAAATTTTATAGACATTTGAAATTTTCGTAAGGCGGGAAATTTTTGAAAATATTGGAGGGATTGCAAATTTTATAAATTAGCTACGGAATTTTAATTCCGTTTCTAATTATCGAGGGAATTATAATTCCGTTTCTAATTAGCGACGGAAAATCCGTCTCTATTTTTTTAAAAAAAATTGGCGCCGAAAGGATTAAATTTAAAATGGGGGATTGAAAATTTTGAAATTAACTACGGAATTTTAATTCCGTTTCTAATTAGCTACGGAATTTTAATTTTGTTTCTAATTAGCGACGGAATTTTCATTCTGTTTCTAATTAGCGATGAAAAATTCGTCTCTATTTTTTTTTTAAAAAAAAAGTGGCGCTGAAATGATTAAAATTTTGGGGGGATTGAAAAATTTTAAAATTAGCTACGAAATTTTAATTTCGTTTCTAATTAGCGACGAAATTTTCATTTCGTTTCTAATTAAAGACGGAAAAATTCGGTTTCTAATTACCAATTAAAATTAAAATAAAAATGAAAATTTAAAATTAGTTATGGAATTTTAATTCCGTTTCTAATTAGCGACAGAAAAATTCCGTTTCTAATTACCCATTAAAATTAAAATAAAAATGAAAATTTAAAATTAGTTACGGAATTTTAATTTTGTTTCTAATTAGCTACAGAATTTTAATTTCGTTTCTAATTAGCGACGAAATTTTCATTCCGTTTCTAATTAGAGACGGAAAAATTTTGTTTCTAATTATCAATTAAAATTAAAATAAAAATGAAAATTTAAAATTAGCTTCGGAATTTTAATTCCGTTTCTAATTAACTATGAAATTTTAATTGCATTTCTAATTAGCGACGAAATTTTCATTCTGTTTCTAATCAGCGACGGAAAAATTTAGTTTCTAATTACCAATTAAAATTAAAATAAAAATGAAAATTTAAAATTAGCTACGGAATTTTAATTCCATTTCTAATTAGCTACGGAATTTTAATTCCGTTTCTAATTAGCGACAGAATTTTCATTCCGTTTCTAATTAGAGACGGAAAAATTTTGTTTCTAATTATCAATTAAAATTAAAATAAAAATAAAAATTTTAAAATTAGCTTCGGAATTTTAATTCGTTTCTAATTAACTATGAAATTTTAATTGCGTTTCTAATTAGCGACGAAATTTTCATTCCGTTTCTAATTAGCGACGGAAAAATTTAGTTTCTAATTACCAATTAAAATAAAAATAAAAATAAAATTTTAAAATTAGCTACGGAATTTTAATTCCGTTTCTAATTAGCTACGGAATTTTAATTCCGTTTCTAATTAGCGACGAAATTTTAATTCCATTTCTAATTAGCGACGGAAAAATTCAGTTTCTAATTACCAATTAAAATTAAAATAAAAATGAAAATTTAAAATTAGCTACGGAATAAATATTTCGTTTCCATTTAGCGACGGAATAGTAATTTCGTTTCTAATTAGCGACGGAAAAATTCCGTTTCTAAATGAAATTAGCGACGGAATAATAATTCGTCTCTAATTAGCGACAGATTTTCGTTTTCGTCTCTAATTTAGAGATGAAATTTTTTTTCTCGCTAAATTTCGTCCCTAATTTCATTATCCGTTTCAATTCTGTCTCTATTCCATCATTAAATTTTGAAACAGAATATTCTGTCACTAAATTTTGTCGCTCAAACTGTAATTTATTGTAGTGAACTATTATATTTAGGCGAGCCTCACCTCTAGTTACTACATTCAAGCGGGTCTCGCCCCTAGTATTCTTTCTTAGGCGAGATTCGCCCCATGTCTTTGTCCTTCTGACTATCGGGTGCTCTGTTTCTTGGAGGCTTCGACTTTTGACTGCTACTGAGTGTTCTGCGTTTTGCTGCACTTTTTGGAGGCTGGTGTTTGTTCAAGTTTCCTGTAAAAAAATATTATTTGTATATATGCATGTATGTATGTTGTGTATGTATGCAAATGATCTCTCGTTCTTTGGCTTGAAAGGGTGCATGAGTCGCATTATTATTCTTTGGAGGTATTGTCAGATTTTATCTCACTCATTGCCCAGGCTATCCTTCGGGGTTCCCAAATCATCGATCTCACTTTCCAAATTTTATCATGCAATGGCTCCTCGTATGTTCTCAAAAAAAATTTCTTTCAAATCCATTCTCTTTTCAAAGTACGGGCACCGTCTAGACTTAAAATTCAATTCCAACCTAGGTTTCACGTATCGAATGCTTCTCCAAGTGTGTGTGGGGTTCTTTTACTAAGAATTATGTGCAACCCAGATTGTGGCACTACATGTGGATTTAGTGCTGACACTTAAGTTCATTTTATCCATTCATTTGCCTAGACAAACTAACATCTATTTAAGGATCAATAAGAATTTGAAATTTGTAGGGTTTATTTTTGTCCCTAGCTTCATTGAGTCATCAAATTACCTTTTGACATAAAGACTTCACAACTGTGATGCGAGCCCTTATTACTCAACAGTTCACCAGCTCAACTCACTACAAGAAAATATAGTTTTAGTGACGGAATTTAGCGACGAAATATTCCATTTCAACATTTAACGATGGAATAAAGACGAAATTGAAACAGATAATGAAATTAGGGACGAAATTTAGCGACAAAAAAATTTCATCTCTAAATTAGTGACGGAAACATATGTCTCTAATTAGCGACAGATTTATGTTTCCATCGCTAATTTAATTTAGAAAGAGACTTTTTCCATTGCTAATTAGAAACGAAATATCTATTCTGTCGCTAATTTCAATTTTCTATTTAAATTTTAATTTTAATTTCTAGTTAATTTAGAAACAGAATTTTTCCATCGCTCAGTAGAAACATAATTAATATTTCGTCGCTAAATAGAAACATAATCTCAATTCCGTAGGTAATTTTAAATTTTAAATTTTAAATTTTTATTTTAATTTCAAATTTATAAAACTATTGTTAATTAGAAACAGAATTTTTCTGCCGCTAATTAGAAACTGAATTAATATTTCGTCGCTAAATAGAAACGTAATCTCAATTCCGTAGCTAATTTTAAATTTTAAAATTTTATTTTAATTTCTAATTTTTAAAATTATTGTTAATTAGAAACGAGATTTTTTCATCGTTAAATAGAAACAGAATTAATATTTCGTAGCTAAATAGAAACGAAATCTCAATTCCGTAGCTATTTTTTAATTTTAATTTTAATTTATAATTTACAAAACTAATGTTAATTTGAAGCATAATTGTTCTGTCTCTAATTAGAAACGGAATTAATATTTCGTCGCTAAATAGAAACGAAATCTCAATTCCATAGCTAATTTTAAATTTTAATTTTAATATTCATTTCTAATTTGTAAAACTATTGTTAATTAGAAACATAATTGTTCCGTCGCTAATTAGAAACGAAATCTCTATTCCGTCGTAAGTTCTTAAAATTTTCAATCCCCCAAAATTATATTCCTTCGGTGCCATTTTTTTTAAAAAAAAAAATAGAGACGGATTTTCCGTCGCTAAATAGAAATAGAATCAATTTTCCATCTCTAAATCGAAACAGAATCTCTATTATGTCGCTAATTTTTAAAATTTTCAATCCATCCAAAATTTTATTCCGCAGGCGGCATTTTTTAAAAAAAATAGAGATGGATTTTTCGTTGTTAATCCATCGGTAAATAGAAACAAAATCTCTATCACAACTCTAAATTTCGTCAAATTTCAAAAATTTACCACCTTGCGAAAATTTCAAATGTCTAACAAATTTGTAAATCTTTTCGTTTCTCTTATTTTCTTTCTCTATATATATACCATAATCTTTTTAACTCTCAACTCCAATACACCATCAAAACTTTTCTTACTCAATTCCATATACCATCAATTTTTTTCATACCCCATTATCAATCTCTCATTTTTCTTATCTCCATTTTTAAATTTTCCTGAAAAAACACTAATATTTTTTTTGGTTTAAGGTGGCGTAAATGGATGATGGTGTGTCGAAACTTGCGGTGGACATTACATTGTCTTGTGGAATTGAAGATGTATATATAACAATTAAAAAAACTCACTTCTTTAAAAATTTTCCCTTATCTAAAATTTAAAAATTTCATCTCTCTATAATTTAAAATTTTCTCACATCTATATAATTATAAAATTACCCGCCTCTTTAAAATTTTAAAATTTTTACCTTTCTAAAATTTAAAACTTTCGCTTATTTATAAAATTTAAAAATTCCATGCATCTTTAAAATTTTAAATTTCCCGCCTCTCTAAAATTTTAAAATTTTGTTTTTTAAATGTTTTAAAAAATATATAGTTACAGAATATCTACATAAATTATGTCTCTATTTAGCTATGGAAATTTATTCCATCACTAAATAGCGATGGAATTTCTGTCGCTATGTAGTGACAAAAAAATTTCGTCGCTAAATAGAAATGGAATTTCCATTGCTATTTAGCGACGAAAAGTATTTTGTTGCTAAATGGAAATGGAATTTTTCATCGTTATTTAGCGACGAAATAAAATTATGTCGCTAATTATCTATGGAACTTCCGTCACTATATAGAGACGAAATAAAATTATATTGCTAATTTTAGCGACGAATGTAATATTTTCGTCGTTATTTTTTTTTTGCGACCAATAAAATAGAGACAAAATTTTTCCGTCGCTAATTAACCATTAGCGACGGAATACCTATGGATTTTTCCGTCGCTATTTGACTATTTTCTTGTAGTGAGTTGCTTTGCATACTCAATACTTGAGTTGTCGTTTGATACAAAAGTAGTCGTGGGGTTTACGATACTTCTGGTTACTAAACACTTCAAACAGTGGAGTGGATTTTTGGGATTCACCCTTTTTCTCTCTTTGCTTTTTTATTTTTCTTATATTTTCCTTTTTTTTTTTCACATTTTTCCTTTTTTTTTTCTTTTCATTTACGTCATCTCATTAACCTAATACCATCTCAGTCTTAATCTTGGAAAAAGGTTAAATGAATGTCAAGTGTTTCGACTAATTCTACAAGTCGTGCCAACATAAACTCTTTCTAAGCATACCTTGCAATTCTTTAATGCGCATTGTGGATATCATTCTGCTAAAATAATTTCAAAATTTAAAATTATTTTAAGGATTTATACATGCTCATCTTTTGTTAAAAGATAAATTTTTTTACAAAATCAAGTTTATTTCAAAAAATGAGTCATTACATGACAAAAAGTAAAGACGCGAAATGTAATGATTTGAAATCCGATTACTGGTGAAACTTGAATCTCGTGTTTTAAACGAGCACATCTTTTAATCTCATGACCATGGAACTGGTGAAACTTGCAATAATAAGTCAGGTTGCCATATTTAGCCATTGGTTTCTATTGTGGGTCCAATGGCTTCAAAAGACCCTGTATTTTCAGTTCTTCAAGTACTTGGTCCAGTGGATTTCCCATGTTGGAGAAGTGTCGCTCATGGACGGCGTTCACTTCCGATGTTAAACTTTTTGAGCCTCTTCTACTATTTTTCTTATATCGCCATTGGCCGTAGAGCTTCTTATACTTACGCCTCTTATTTCTTGCTTCGGCCTTAACAGTCTGAGGTTCCTTCCATTTGATCGCAACAATGGTCAAAGTTAGTAGTTGTTCAGTCATTTTGTTCAACTTATCCTCCATTCGGTATATGCGAGAACTGTTACCGTTGGTCATTTTTGTGCTGCTTGTGATCAGCCTCTTAACTAATTTACTTTCTTCTCTAACTTAATATGTCACTATGATTACGTCATTCACAAAGTGTTAGTATGATGCATGTATGCATGGTTGCATATATGTATGAGATGCATGAAATGCAGCATAATCCTTCCAACCTTATCTCTCTCGTACATGCGGTAAGTCAATATCTGCTCTAGGTTTGGCTAAGCTTATGCACCAACAAGGGTACACAAACCCATTCTCTTCTATGCTAAAAATGTGAACCTTGGCTACCTCGGTTATTTTCCATTGTTAAAAGAAAAAAGTCGTCCATATACACAATGACTAAATCTAATATGAGGATTGTGTCATTGTTTAAAAATGACAAATCAAAGCCTTGGTAATCAAGGTTATTGGGGATGGGCCATGAAATATTTAGGAACATCCAAGTGGGCCAGGGCGAGGTGTACCTTTTGCTTTGGCACATTTGAACCTTAACCAAATACTCTAGGGCGACAAGGTTGTCATACAAGTTGGCCCATAGACGTTTTGAAGTAATTGGCCTAATTATCTTAGAATGCAAACGTATCCCAATTGAAAATGCCCAACAAGTTTACGTCTTATGGTAAGAGGATAAATCCACTTCAAACGGTTAGGGCCCAAACACAAGCAATATGGAGGTTTATTCCTAGGGGTAAATATTTATAGGCTCATATGTGTATTACTTTTGGGTTAGGCTTAGGCTCTCATCGGTGAAGGGTTGTCCATAAATAGGTCTCTCCACCCAAGACTTTGAACAACCAATGAACACACATTTTTTATACCCAATGGTATGACTTGCCCATAATAAAGTCTCCCCACCCAAGGGTTTGATCGACCAATAAATGCACTGATACCCAAGGATACGTGTCAACAAGTGATGGTTATCATTATATAGCGATCTACCGCCTTGAGTGAAAGTGATTTCACGATATACGATGCCATCGGGTTTGAAGGGTATTGAAAAAGAATGAAAATATGATTCACTTCAATTTTACCATGGATACTATAAGGTTTTTTTTCGGGATAGATTCTCTATCCCCAGTGAAGTCACCATGTGTAGGAGCGAAACGAGATTTACGGGTATGTCTATGACTCTGTTAAGCTCGTAGCTCGTAGAGAGTACGGATTAGCCCACGGGGGACTAACTAGAGAATAAATGAGTCGTTACCCAGTATAAGACACTGGAAATGATTTAAAGCCACATTATACCCCTCGTAAGATCTGACTTTAAACTTGTTTGGGTTTGAAATAGTCTCTTATGAAAGTCAGTATAATATCTAAGTTTGAGAGAGGATCCATATGTCTTATAATGCGATCACACACATGAATAGTTTATATCACACACAATATAATAATTTAGAGAATTACAAGATGTTCATAAATTATCAAAGCAATAATAAAATACAAAATAAACATATATTTCCGGCTTGACATCGAAGAAGTCGGGCCGATCAAATTTTTTTACCGGATATTCCTACCGGACATTCTGGATGTCTGGTCGAATTTGCTACGTAAACCAGAAAGATCAAAAACACTGAATTATTTGTAGATGACAACCATGACATCATCAAAAATGATTAGATAAAAAGCAAAACAGTAACAACAGTAAATAATTAATGAAAACAGAAGCAAGATGATAAATATAGATGCAAGCTTGCGAACGTCCGTTTTCATGTGGTACATGAAGTTGTATCTGAGTGCAAATCATATTACAATCCATTCGAAATCGGCCATGAAATCTACGTCTAGGTTTCCATCATATATACTACAGAAACACAGACGGCCAGATATAGTCAGTTGATTGGCTGAACTTTTTGTGCGACAAATGTATGCTCAGTCGGACATAGATGATGTCCGATCGGATATGCAGCGTCAATAAAATTGAAAAATCAGATGTTGAATTAAGGTTTTGGGACTAGGTTGTACCTCAAGTGTTACTCGGCTCCGAGAACACCTCTGAAAGCTTTAGGATTGCTGATGGATCTCTTGTTGGAGGAAAACAGTTTGTGTTTTTTGTTTGTTTTTTTTTTTTTTTTTATGTTTGAAGAAGAATATGTCTCTGGCTGTGTGTCTTGATCCCATTTTTATAGTGTTTAGTTTTGGTTAAAAAAGAAAAAGATCACTATATTCAGGAAATCGGTTGAGAATGAAAGTAAGATTTTATGGAAATTGGCTAAAAAAAAAAAGAAATCGAATCCTCCTGAAAAATTGGAAACCCAATACATGTCCAGCTAGACTTGAAGTATGTTCGGCCGGACATGATTATCTTATTTCCTACTAGAGAAAGATGATGTATGGCCATAACTACGGTTGTTCTTTCGGATGAGATTTCTTTCCCTTCCAGCATTAAACCTGACAACTTTCTCAAACCTTTCAGGTGTGTTCCCATAAGAGACTCATCATCGAATTATGCGGAAAAATGAGATGTCTAAAGTCACATTGAACACAATCACAATAATATTTTACTTAACTCACAAAAAATTGAGTCATAGTCATATTTTTTCTCATAGTCACAATGTAACTATCAATTGTGTGACTACTAATTTAGTTATGGTTGTGTCTTAGTCACATTGCCGAACCTTATTCATATTGAACACGGTCATAATTGTAACATAAGTTATACATTACCAATCCTTAATCACATTTGTGACCTCAGTCACATTAATTACATTAGTCACATTGCCAACCCTCAATCACATTGAGCACAATCACAATTATACCTCATGCATATTGCCGACCATATATTAGTTATCTTAGTCACATTCCCCAGTCACATTACCGACCCTCATATACATTAAGCACAATCGCATTTGTGAATTTAGTCACATTGTGACGGTATTTTTTTTTACCAACATTCACAAAATGAATTTCAAATAGGTGTATGTCTGAGTGTATATTTATTTAGGCACAGTTACTATGTGACTATAAGTGGTTTCATCCACACAGAACAAATCAAAAAGAAATTAATATTTAGTGTGTGTTTATAATAAAAATATGTGTTTTTAAAACGCAATACCCAAAAAAGAGATAAAGGTTAACATACACACCTATTTCTTAAAAAGCAAACAAAAAAGTTATTATACACTTGTATAGTATTTTGAATTTTTTATAAGGATAAAAGGGAGGAAAAAATTAGGCCAAATAGAGTTTAAATAATAATAATAAAAAAGAAGAAGATTAAAGTGTAATAAAACTTAAAATCTTATTAGTCAAAAGAGATTAAAGTCTAATAAAACTTTAATCTTAGGATTAACGAGTAAATAAGTTATGGGAAATATGATTTTTTGATATATTTTTAATTTTGATCTACTAGTAAATAACTAAATATGACTTTTAGGTTAGAGTTTGGTGGAGAATATTGCACTGAGAGTATAAGTTAATTTATAAGATATGAAATAAAAACTAAAATATAAACTAGTATAGAAAAATAATCTCATGTTGTGAGAGTATAAACTATCATTAATGCTAATGTTAACTATATATTTGATATAACATTTAAACACTAACTTATAAGCTCACTAAACTATACATTAAACAATGCCTTAATGTTAATGATTTTGACAAAACAATATGTATCGTACTTTTTTTTATTAGATAACTGTGGAGTAAAAACATCTTAATTTTCAAGTCTTAAAATTAACAGTATCCCAATTCCAAATATACCCTTAGAGAAAAATTATGACTGTGAGAGATTAGTTTTCATATTGTTGATAAATATCTGTAGTAAGCTAGAAAAGATTTGGGAAGTATGTTTTTCACATTGATGGGAAAGAGAATGGTTTATTTTATTAATATTTATTTGTGTATGTTACGGAGAGAGTCAAAGCATATGATAGAGGGTATAAATTAACTTATAAGTTATGTAATAAATGTTAGATTATAAGGTAGCGTAAAAAAATAATCTTATATTATGGGATTATAATTTAAGGAATATTAATGTTAGCGTTAAAGAACACGTTTAATGGAGATTTTTAACACTAATGTTAAAACGCTCCATCAAATAGAGCGCATTCAGGTTAATGAGAGGGAGAATCTGAGGAGAGAGAAGAACAAGCTAAAGGAAAGGGTCCAAAGTTATTAATTGGAAACCAATACCTTTTTTTTTTCAAAAGTGTAATTGAAATATATATACCGTGAAGTTTTAATGAGAAATCTCTTTTTTTAAATCAAAAAAATTATTCTTAATTAGTATTGAAGGAGTACATACAATATTATTGTGTATTTAACCTAAAATCAATATTTTACAAAATTTAATAGTAAATATTAAAAATAAAAAATAAAATAAAATAAAATAAAAAATATAGATTCCATCTATCTATTATTAGATTACATGAGAGAATAAATAAGTAAAGGGTATTACTGATTAGATATCTTTGGCAGTTCATTTTACACTGCTCACTAAATCAGTAGAAACCCTCTCTCTCCCCCCTAAAATCTAGCAAAACTATTAGAATGTGAAAAATAATAATTTGTCATTTTCAAATTAAAAAAAATCATATCAAAGAATCTTATACATTTTCATCCTTAAATAATAATTTAACTTGTGTACCAACCAAACATAAGAAAGAGCATTAAGATTGTGATAAGGGGAGTATATACTTATTTGGTTTTGTCTAATAGGTGTTGGATTGTGCTTAGAAAGGAAACCCCCCCCCCCCCCCCCCCCAATACATCTGAGACAGGAAGCATATCAAAGGTTTGAAGTTGACATTAGATTTGTAAAGTTCTCTTTAGTGTGACTTTATTCCCCACCAGTACTTTTCCATGGGGAGTTGTTTTTTTATGTGTTGGAAATTTGTATCTTGGACACATTCAAGAAAGTATAGCAAGCACTGTTCCTATTCTTGCTGGTGGGAATTTGATAATTGCAAGATTACAAGAAGAAACTCTTGTAAAAAATTTCACACATTCATTCATTCCCCCCATTGACTATCATTTGTACTTTGTTCTTGTAAAGTATGTGCCACATGCTAAGGGGTCAACTTGCACAGAAGATTAGAGAAAAAGTTTTTACCCTTTTCATCAATTTGAACAAAATACACACAAATCATGAGAAGTTGGAAAAAAAATTGTGAATAAACAAACAAGGGGATAAAATGTGAACAGAAAGGACCCAGAAAAAAAGAAACAATGAATTTACAACCATTAGGGTTCTCTTCTCTAACTTCTCTCTTATTTTGAAGTGAATTGTAACATGGAATCTGGACTTTTAATATTTTTAGAATAATTTTGGTTGAAATGGTTGTATGTTTTCTATGTGGCCTTCTGTTATTATTTTTGAGATAAGGCAATGCATATGGACTATGCAATAATGCAAATTATGAAAAAGAGGAAGAGAATCAAAAGAGCTGGGCTGATAATGACGGTCAGTACCTGTTTTGTTGCTTATACATGTATCGCAGGAAGAGGATGAGAACTTAGACCATTGAAGGTCAGCAATTAACAGTTTCTGGACCACTTTAGCTCTTAAATATTACGAGTCATGTGATATTTAGGACAAAGAGTTTGTTTCATAAGGGATATAGTATTTGAGTTGGTTTTCAAACATCTTAATAAAATTTATCATCGGGTTTGAGTCTTGGAGGAGGTAAGAGGTTATATGGTACACATATAGGCTGACGGATCCTATTTTGATACTCACTTGATTAACGAGTGCATCGGTCCACACCCAACGAATATTTAGAGGTCAGACTATGAAAGGTTTCTGACATACATGACATCAAAGTGTGGAGGATCCCACACAAAATCAATGATATCCTATAGTCAAAGGATCACATATGCTAATCGACTCGAAAAGATTCATATTGACGGCGGTGTGTACTTCCAACTATTAGGAATCACCTGTGAGTCATTCAGTATTCGGTCCAACCAATACCCACACATATATACGAGCTTCCAAAGCTCATGGTATATCAGGTTAAACCATTGGAACTCCAATTCCAATATACGACATGTGTTATTCTTCTAGGTTATAGGAATTCGACCGTATTCAAAAACCACCGACTCTGAATATTTACTTTAAGAATAGTTTATATTAGTAATATTTATCCCAATGTCGGACCACCTAGTGTCCAATATTAGTTGACAAGGGTTATCTGGTGAGCAGGCTCGTTATGGGCCTTATCGATTCCCCCTTACTAAAACTTCATAGACCCATTTGCCCTGTTTCTCTTTATAGACTCTCTCTTAGCTTGACTTTCTTTCGCCCGTAATTCCAATTGCAATGTGGCATCTAAAGCATCAGCATATGTGGTCGAGTCTGATATCTGAATGGACCTAGACAGGTAGTCCTTCAACCTATTCATAAATCTCTCTACCTTGAGCTTCTCCGTACCAATCAAATATGGGGCATAACGGGAGAGTCTGCTAAACTGTACATCATACTCGGCCACAGTCATCTGTTCTGTCTGCTTTAAGTGTCCAAATTCCTGAGCTCGGGCATCCTGAACACTTTTTGATATGAAACAGGCTAAAAATGCTCTGTTGAACTCGGACCATGCTAAAGGCATGTCTGGAGTACTCCTCCCAAAAGCAAAGGAAGTGAACCACTTGTAGGCAATATCTTTCAAGTGGAAGCTTACAAACTCGATTGATCTGAATGGAGTGCATCCAAGTGCTACACAAATCCTGTTGGACTCTTCAATAAACCCAATTGGATCGGTATTAGATTCGGTGCCCGAAAAATTAGGAGGGTGCATTTTATGAAACTCAAGTAATGACAACACTACTACATGTCTTGGTTCAGCTGGGTCGGTACAAGTGGCTGATTACCCTTAGAGGGTGATGAACACTAAAAAGTGCACATTTCTTAAAGACTTTGGCCAAAGCATTTATGATGACCTCGACTTGTATAGTTCAGAAAGGTTATCCGTGTTCTCCGCGATTTTAGAGGTGGTCGAATTGTGTACATATTAGTTAGGCTTATATGACGAACGTGTTTGAACTTAGAGAGTCTCAATATAAAGTGTACTCGTTGAGCACTTGGGTAGCCGATAATTTTTTATAATACATAATATTCGATATCATAATTATCAACTAAGATAATCAAGTGTTATTGGATAACATTGATTATTTACTTTGACCTAATTGGATTAATTGGATTAATTCAAGATTTACAAAATAGCTTTGTCGTAATTTCATAAATATCTCTACCATTTGAGGATATTTTGGTAATTGTAAATATGTAATTATAGGTGTTTTTGGCTTGATTTAATTGGATTAAATCAAAGTGGTAAACATTGAGCTAATCCATTTTCTAATCTTTGTTTTGATTTAATTATATTAATTCAAAGTGGTAGACAATGGTGATTAGTCACACCTAATTATACATATTTGGATAAATTAGATTAAGCCCGCATGAAAGTTTATTGGAACTTTTATTAATTAAAAATTGTCTAAGTTTTGCTATAAATAGCAAGCTTGAGGAATGTTTTAATTAAGCTTGTGAAAGCT
This sequence comes from Zanthoxylum bungeanum, assembly GCA_019454045.1. NCBI lineage: Eukaryota > Viridiplantae > Streptophyta > Magnoliopsida > Sapindales > Rutaceae > Zanthoxylum > Zanthoxylum bungeanum. The sequence continues at coordinate 372,489 of SKCR01038326.1, read as the reverse complement.
AGATACAAGTATTTCTTGGAGAAATTAGCCTAAGTTAGAGAAGAGTTTAGAGAAGCTTTGGAAGATCTCTACAACATTTCAACAAGGAAAAATCAAGATTGGATCTTGGAGTGAAGCTTGCTAGTATTGGAATCAAGATTGGATCTTGGAATCATGTTTGCTAAACTTTGGAAGTTTTCCAACCATTTCAACAAAAGAGAATGAGATTTGATCTTTGTATCAAGCTTACTAGGTAATGTTTGATCTTCTTTTAAGCTATATTTTTCATTAGTGAGTTTTCATTAGTGAGACATATAGTGATGAATTATGTAGTAGATACATACTAACATAGCTTGATGTTGAAATTAGGCAACTAATTGTGTTAGGATGGTTTAGAATTATAAACACAATTAGAATTTGTAACTCTAGATAATAGCTTTGAGCTAAGGCTACCATTCTAGAATCATTTGACCACCTTTGAATGACCTAAAATTATTCATGAGTCATTTCATTGTAGGATTCTATTTTGGTTTGTAATTTGATTTTTAAAAATGCATATATATATATATATATATATGTTTATTGTATAACATGTGTTGTACTTGGTTTTGAAATTAAAATTATTTTGGATGATTTTAAAATGTGTTTATGATTTTTAGAAACTAAAAAAAAAATGTTCGGCATAAAACCCGAGAGTGCTGCATTGCACATGCTGCATGTAGCACGCATGTGCCCCAAGTACGTAGGGTCATTTTATCCCGATTTATTTTTACGAATTCTGTTTTATCCAATTTTTCCTAAACACTCATAATGGAATATGGTATTTCATTAAAATATTTAAAAATATACCAATGCTAGATATCCACGGGTTATACCCACTTCCACAGCACGAGGCACCGATCCGACCATAGTGGTTCCACATCCGCCCCAACAGTACAGAGCCAGACATATCTTCTCAAATTGAGAGTAGTTCACCTTCGTGGAGGAGAGGCTCCTACTCAATTAGTAAATAACATGCCCATGTCCTGCTGAATTATTTTGGGCCAATAAGCAACTAATCGACTCGTAAGCGGCCGATATGTATAATTTGAGGGGATTCCTTCCCTAGACTGTACAAGTACAAGAGCTTTAACCAAATATTCTTTTATCTTCTCAAAGGTATGTTGATGCTTCTCCTCCTACCTGAAGTCCTCCTCACTTTTCAGTTTTAGCAGGTTTGAAAATTCTTTGGCCTTTCCTACAATATTTGCAATGAACCTTTTTCACAAAATTTACTTTCCCCAAGAACCGTTATAACTCCTTCTTGATTTGAGGGGGTTGAGCTTCTACGATTGACTTCGTCTTGTTCTTTTCAATCTCGATTCCTCTTTAGTGAACTAAAAATCTCAAAACGTTTCATGCTTTGACACCAAATGCGCATTTGAGAAGGTTGAGTTTGAGCTTATGTTTCCTCATTCTTTCAAAGCCTTTCCTCAAGTGGTCCACATGATCAGTTTCTCTTTTAGACTTCACAACAACATCATCCACATACACTTCCATAAAAGACTAATCATCTCATGAAAGATAGCATTCATCGCTCTCCGGTAGGTGGCTCCAGCATTTTTTAGCCCGAAAGGCATGGCCACTCACTCAACGATACCAAATGAACTAGGACACCTAAAAGCAGTCCTGGAAAATTCTCATTTGTAATAAATATTTGATTATAGCCAAAGAAACCATCCATAAATGACAATAAAATATGTTTTACAATAGCATCAATTAAAGTATTAACTATTGACATTACATATACATCATTAGGAGTGACGACATTTAAGTCTCTAAAATCAATAGACACTCCCAATTTCTCATTCTTTTTCACTACTGGAACTATATTTGCTAGCCACTGGGCATACTTGGTTCTAAATAATTTAGTGTAGCTGGACATGCCAGAGGAACGGGTCCTTAAAGTTGAAATCTGACTTCTAACCGAAACGTTGTGAGACGGACCCTCTAAAGTCTGAAAGGGGTGAACAATTTAGATTCTAACAAGATGTTAAAAAAGTAAATTTTTGGATCTACTATAACTGAATTTGAGATTGAAATTGAAAGGAAATTTCCTTGATTAATGAAATTGTGATTACATAATGAAAGATGGAATCGGTACAATACTAAACTACTAGACAATGAGATTTTAACAAGATTGAAATTACTGGAAATAATTATAATGAATTATACTACAAGAAATTACAATAGAGTTGATGTTGTTGGATTTATTATGTTGATTGCAATAGAATCAACATATCTTTTGTTTTTTTGGAGCAATTGACTCAGATAAGGCTTATCTCGTTCAGCTTGGGCTTGGTCCTCACTTCTCTAACAACTGGGTTGGGCTTGAATTATTTTTGATGCAAACAATATATAATATCACTACCTAAAATAGTTGGTGGCATCTTGTTCGGTAAAGGTACTTTCAGCTGCAAACGAAATGAGGGGTGTTTTCCTCCCTCTTGTCCCCCTACAAATGTCAAATTTGCCCTTCTTCCCAAAAGCCATTACGTATATGTATTTTGATTAATTAATTAATTATTTTATTTATTATATTAATTAAATATATTTATTTTACAAATTTTTTTATTTTAGTTAAATTTATATTTTTTTCTATTTATATATCTATTCTTTTTTAATTTGTTTAATAAATATCAAAAATTTTCTATTTATTGTTTTTTATTTTGTGTTCATTTATTCATTTAATTTTTGTCATTCTTTTTTAATTTATTTACAACTACTTATGTATAATAAAAATGTTCTCATGTATATTAGAAAAATTTATTTTAGAAGAACAGTACAAGTAATAATATAAAAAGTTACACTTAAAAATAAAAAAAAACATAAATTCTAATTTATGTTGCCTCCAGAGTCTCCTTCTGACGCACTTGGTGATATACCCAATACTTTGTACCATAATTGATTGTGTTGAAGGGGTTTTATTGCGGAAATCCGGTAACGCAGCGGAATAGTGGAAAATCAAATTTTTTTTCTCGGATTAATTAAATAAACTTATTTATTTAATTACCCAATTATCAAATTATGAAATATTACACAACAAATCATATTTTTGTGTAATTACCGAATTACCCCTAAACATTGCATTTTGTTCATTTTAATCCGAAATTGTTCGAAACGATTTTGGATGATTCTAAATCATTACAAATATGAATTTAACATGTCCTACACATTGAAATTCAAATTGCAACAAAAATTCCCAAAAATAGGACCCAAGGCCGAGAGCCTCATTAGTGGGGAAATTGTGCATTTTGCACTTTACATGTTCAAAACACATGAAGATGAAATCCAATCAACCCAATATTTTATATGCATCATATACACATCCATATACACCATATAAATGAAAAGCCCTAAATTTGGAAGTGGTCTTAAAACTTAATTTTTCAATTTCATCAAATTGGACAAATTAGACCAAATTAGTAAAATCCAATACTTCAATCATGTTTCTTTCACACCAATCAAGTCTCACCACAATGAAACAACTATAGAACAAATCTATGTCATTTAAGAGTGGGTCAATAACTCTAGAATGACAACTTTGATTTCTAAAGAATCAAAAGTAAGCCTTTGAAACCATTTCAAGGCTACTTACATGCTTCAATCTTTTATCCAAGTTCTCAAACAAAAAAACATAAACTTTAAGAGTAGACAGAACATCAAAGCATCACAAAATGATGCTAAGCTAGTTAGAAACAATTTCCATGTTGAAGGTTTTGAAGAAAGACTTACAAAATTCAAGATTTTCAAAGCCTTTACACTTTAAACTTCAAGCAATGCTCTCAACTCCTTTTGTGTTTTATTTTGTGTATTTGAAACTTATAAAACCCGAAAAATGAAACAAACAATATATACTTCACAAAAAATTGGCCCTTGGCCGAATTTTAAGTAAAGAAAATATCTAGATATTTTCTCAATTTTTGTTTCATTTAATTAGCTTTATCAATTGTTATATTTAATCATTACAACTTTAATAACTTTATAACAAGTCAACAAAGGCAACTAAAACCATTAAACAAAATATCACAACTTTAGTATATTTGTATCTTTATTTAATTTAATCATTTAACAATTAAATAATTAAATAATTATTTAAATACAAATATATTAAATATATGTATTATATTTACATTAAATATCAAATACGTATATATTTATGATATAAGTCAAATATCTCAATTTAACAATTAATTAATGTGTATTTGATAAAATATAACATTAAATGCAAATACAAAAAAAAATATGAAATGACTATTGGGTCCCTACACATGTAATTTTCGTTTAAACTTTAAACGACTTTATAAACAATCAATATTATTTATAAATGTTGCCCTAGTGCTTTACGAGTATATTTCATTAGTGAGACTCTCTAGATTCAGGTATATCTGTCACGAAATCCAATTTCGTGTCCATAATTTATCCCGTAAATTATGACGATCACGGATAAACTCGGTGAATCATACAGGTCGAGGTCATGGCAAATGTATAATTCCTCTGTCACAGGTATCCGGATATATCCTAGAGATATAGATGTAAACGTCAAATCTCTATAGGGATTATCCCGTCGACGTCTCTATCAGCAATCCCAAAAAGAATATTTAGAACTAACTTCTAAATTGTACCACGTATTGTAGGAAACGCTTTCCTCGCGCAGCGGAAACGATTAGGCACACGGATCGGACTTGAAATTTTTTTCTGTTTTCCCCTTCCTTTAGCCGAATGCAACCAGTGGGTATACTTAAATTTTGCTTCTGTTTCGGACAAGATTTCAGCCCCGGAATACCCCCAAAACAGTCCCCGAACAGCCCCTGGAACTGCAGTGAAATAACGGACTGTTTTGGACCCGTTACACACCCGAACTGCACCCAAAACAACCTCTGATTTGCGTGACCTGCTGTGATGTTTTAGGTCTGATTTTTTCACTAAAAACAGTCCCAACTCATCCCCAAAATGTCCCCAAGTGTTTCCCAAAAGTTTCGAATTAAAACGAAAACAAAACGAGCCCCGAGTCACACAAGTAAGTTGCGGCAATGAGGTAAACCAACCCTCAATGCCGTGACCTATAGAATTAGAAGAAGATATTGATTTGTTCGACACCACAAATTCTTCCGTGCTATGACTCGTAACCAACGGAAAGTAGTGTGGGCTACACTCACAAAATAAATCCCTAAACGATTTAGAGATTTTAATCACACTTAATATTTAATTTTTCTTCTTCTTGTTCTTCAATAGAGTTTCTCAACTTTTGAGAGAATGGTGAAGATGAAGAATGTGGCTAGGGTTGCAAAGAATGAGAGAGAGTAAAAGGAAAATCAAATTTTCTTTATATACTTAGGTCAAATTGTTTCCAAAACCAAAATAACCATTCCCCTCCCATCAATTCAAAAATCGGCCAAGGCTAGGGTTTTTCAATTTTTTGTAACATCAATTATTCAATTACCATTATTAAAAAGATATTATAAAATTGAATAAGCAATTAACCATATTGAAAGTCATAACTTCCAATAATAATGCAAAGGATTATTTGTTTCCAAAACAAACAAATTCATTCCCTTTATTCTTGTTGAATTTTCGGCAATAGCATATATTTTCTTTATAAATTTTGTAACATGTAATAACAATTGATTGTAATCATTATTCACTTTCCATAATGGAAAAGGAGTTACAAAAAAAAAAGATTAATGCCTTGAAATATATGTAATATCTAAATTAAACTCAAGGGTTTCCAAAACCCATAATTTAGAATTTACAATCTTAGCCTTATTAAATTATATCATATATAATTTAATATTTTATATTTAATAATTATCATATAATTATTAATATCATACATTAACTTTTAATATATAGTTTCAAGTGTGACAAATAATATTATTAATCATATTAATAATATTTATACATATGTGAGCATGTAATTGGACTATCCAATTATACTAAATCCGCTATAGTAAATCGAGCTAGCACATGGACCAAATGGACCTACGGTTCCGAGCTCCAATAATCTCGAAATATTAATTAAGCTCTTAATTAAATATTCCGAATTATTAACTCCGGGTTATTCCACTAAAAACCCGAAGTTGAACTCTTGTTGCCGCAGATGATATATTAAGCCGAACCAAGTCGGTGTCCATAGATATATTCATTACATACGAATTGACCATTCACGAGTATCTTGTAATTAGAGTCGGGTCATAATGTCCGTTATACCCCTCTAATTATTTTTACCTTAAGTACCATTGATTCTCTAATGAATGATTTATTCATAACTATTATGAATTTTAATCTTTCTATTCGTAATAGAAAGATTTGAGCGCTCAAATCGTTCAAGCACCGAATCAACCCTTAAGAAAGATACTCATCTACTTCTCGCAAGAATGAGTGAACTCCATGTCTATGTAAAACGTTCCCAGCTACACAACAGACCATGCCCCCAAAGTACGTAGCTATTGGTCGGGACTGCAACACCAACCTCACCTTTGTAAATCAAAGGACATAGTCTGCCATGCAGGAGTTCGTAGTACACTCAGGATTAAGATCAATCCATATATCACCATCTAGTAGATCGAAATGAATTTCTTTGTTTAACGGATATTAAAAGAATGTCATTTCCATCTGGGTCCAGTTCTATATGATCACATCATACAAGGTGCCTCTATTCTCATGTTTCTACATGGACGATCCCGGATTAAGGTCGCCATACAAATATAGAATGGACCCAGCTATAGATAAACCACAAACAAAGTGCCCGCTTTGTTTGCTCTCTATGGACTATTTAATATTACAAACTTCAGACTTAAATCCTCTTGTGTATGACACTCATACACTAAGTCTAAAGACACATAAGTAATCTAGGGTATTCAAGATGATATATAATATGCGAAAATTAAACAAACACTTTGATAAATGAATAATGCATCATTTTATTTCAAAACACATAAAACCGTTTACATCACATGTAGCTCTAGGGCATACATCCCAACAGGGCCCATGGTTTTTATCTGATTGCTAATCATATGGACTACCTATGCTCTGATACACAGAACTGACGGATCCTATCTCGATACACACAGTACACCCTGAGGATCTATCCACACCCAACGAGCAGGTGGAGGTCTGATCTAAATAGATCGGTGACGTGACTGCCATCTAAGTGTGGAAGATGTCTCATGTGCTCACAGTGGTATCTCAAGTCGAAGAATCAAAAGTGCTACTCAACTCGATAAGATTCTTATTGACGTTGGTGTACCATCCATTAAGAATCTTCGGTGAGTCGTTCAATGTTTATCCGCTATAAACACCTACAATCTATACTAGTCTCCAAGAATTATGGTTCATTGAGAAACCATTGGAATCATTTATTCCAGTATACGACATGTACCGGTCTCAACAGGTTTACTATACTGACCAAGTAGTGTAAACCTTGACCAGGAACTGTCTGAGAATGACAACGTCATGATACAACTCAATGTCAGTTGCGACGTTTTTGCAACAGCATCATGACTAGTCATTCCAAGGTCATTACGTATTTACCATATTAAAAATATATTATATTATAGAAACTGCATATATTATTCATAATAATAACGTTTTACAGAAGTATTCATAAAGAAATACAACCGGGAATTGGCGCTCTGAGCACCAACCCCAACATATGTATCCTCTAACGAGTGGCACATTCTTTAACTTCGGTATGATGAATATTCCCACCACCACGTTGGGATGAGTGATACATAATAATGAGGGTGTAAGAAAACTTGCACGAAGTGTATGCCAACATGAGCAATAGCTATTTCTTGACGCTCTTGGTCTGGAACTGCAGGGGACCTTAATGGCAAATGAGTATAACAACTTCAAACATTCTCACCAAATGTATGTAGTACAAGACTGTACCTTGAGGTGATGACAATTCCTAAACTCATCGAGTCCATCCAATGTATCTCTGGTGCTGACGACTGGAAGAAATACAGTAAGTATAATAGATAGTTTTTCCATCCGTTTGATGGATAAAGTCGATCATATAAATCCTTATTTTGTTAAATCTCTTCAATAAGGTTGCATCGTACTTGAACTCAACCTTCTTCGCCATACCCGATTAGTGCGGTTATTACTCTAAATCCACATTGACCATCAACTTGAACATCAACACTTTGGGAAATATAACGTTGATATACCATATGTAATTTCTTAAAACAAATCGGTGGAACTGGAGAGTGATCATGGGTCGATTGAGTATTGTGAACCATCAATCCCACCCCACGGCTCTCTCTCCCTCGTGTCGTTACTGTCGGTTGAGTGACCTAGATCTTTAAATTGATGTATCTCCATAAGAAGGTATGCGATATCTATTTTGATCATCTCTGTCTGTAAGTCGACCTCTATATTTAGTGTTGTACGAAGAGATTCGAACTATGTCGTAGTATTTGACAGGTCTCTTTCCTTCAAAATACTAAGAATTTCACAAGGTGCGGTGTTGTTGGTCATGTCGAGCACAAATTATTTCTCTAATGGTTTTAGCCTATACGAATCATGGCCATCAAGATATTCTCGATGGTTATGGAAACCACATGTAACATTTAATCCCCACATTACACCGTCTGGAGGTATTAGTATACCTCGCAGCTCAAATGAACATTCACGTTTTTTAGTCTAATTATTCCTTATTATGGATTGTCCATCACCGAGATACCTTGGCGGTTTGTTTTTTCCTCCTCTTTCACATATAAGATGGCACTTTGGCAGTTTGCCGACTTTTAAATTGCCAGAATTTTTAATCACTATCACAATACTATTTTCTAAAGCAACTCTTTTCGCCCAATTTATCATATATTCTCTACTTTCAAAAATCTATATAAAAAAGATAACGAAGATGTATAAATAACAAATATGCATAATTTCTCTACTTTCAAACTAAATAACGAATATGTATAATACAACGATAATAACTAACATAGTTTGTAGTAAATTCAGTTGTATAATCACAACTATTGTTGGAAATGCTCTCCTCACTTAGAACAGCATTCTCACATGACCAACTTTTTGAAAATAAACTCAAGTTGTAGTTATCTATAATGTTCTACTAAGAAGATAAATTTATTATAAGAAGAGAGAATGATAGGCTGAAAGTGCAAAAATAAAATAAAATGAGAGAGGCTCAAATAATCTTCTAAATGATCTTACCTTCAAACTTTCAAACTACTTCTTTATATAAGAAGTAAAAACAAATAAAACAAATAAATTTTAATAAAATAAAATATATATGGATACTGATTTATGAAAGTAAATAAGATAAATAATTTTTAATAAAACAAAAATAAAATCATAATCATAATCATAATCAACATGACTTTTAATAAACAAAAAACAAAAACAAAATCAGAATCTACACGACTTTTACTGAAGCAAAAGTAAATTTCTGTACATTCAAAATAAATATGCATACAAAATATATTAGATTTATTAAACAAATACACTATCAAAAAATATAAATATAAAAAATATTTAAGATAAAAAATAAAAGAATTAAATCATAAAGTAGTGAAGAGAGAGAATAAATGTGGTAAATATGTAGTGTTAAATAATTTAAAATAATTTATATTATATATAAGTAGTATTAAATAAATTAAAAAAGAATCAAAACAATTAAATAAATAAATGAATACAAAATAACTAACAATAAATAAGAAATTTATAATATATATCAAGTAAATAAAAAAAATATATAAATACTTATAATTTGGGGGAAATAAGAAAATTTCAAACCAAATATATATTTGCAGTTTTGCGGAGAACCAGCAACAATTCCACCAGGAGGATAACTTCTTTCGCTGGAATACTCCGACTACTTTGACACATTTTGAATTCTACTCTGTGGACGCAGTCAAATCCAATCTCAGCCATCATCCACAATTGCTCCACCATTTCACCTCCTTCAACCTTCATCACACAAAAGATCAACCACCAATTGCCAAATCAGAACTTTGATTCAGATCGATGTTTTTTTCTTATTTTTTCGTAAATCAAAATTATTTTATTTACAAAATAAATTCTCATTTAATTTATTAAAAAAAAAATTTTTAATAACTTTCAAGTTAAATGGATGATTCATCTGACTTTTCCGTATGGGCCCCACTAATTTAGATTATAATCTTCTAGTTGCTGGACCTGGACACAATTGGACCACATTTATTATAGGGGAGGGGCATCTGTCCATGTGAATAATTTTGGCGGTGGTTATAGTTTTGTAAAATCGTTATCTTAGCTAGTGGTTATTGTTAGTATTAGTAGAGATGGTAATTTTTGTTTTAAACGGATGCATTCATTAACAAATTATCGTGTTTTTAATTAAAATTTGGAATTGAAATTTAATATTGAATTGAACTGTATTAATTTTTTTTTTAATTTTCTATCCCACGTGTTTTATTAACAATATACTAATCCTAATTTATATAAAAAAAAAAATTAATATAAAATTCAATTTAACACTTGATTCAAATCTGAGATTCCCATAGATATGATTTTGAAATCATAGCATTATTTTATTTTATTTTATTTGGTAAATTGGGCTCAATTTCCCTTTAAAACAACACTTCAACGAATATAATTTTTGAAAATTTAATAATTTCGATTGTGGTAAGTAATTAAAAAATAATACAAAAGAAACAACAATAATGGAAAGAAACCTAACGCAAAAAAACACAGAAAACCAATAATGACGGGCTCAATTATAGAGTTGGCAATCTCATCTCATCCCGATCATATAAAATGATATAAAAATATATGATCATTTCATCCTGTTTATGAAAAATCTCCTAATGTCTCATGAAATTTCAATCTATCCCATTAAAATCTCGACCCATCTCATAAAAATCTCATCCCTATTCAAAATTTTTCATGAATTTTGTAAAGGTCAAACCTCTCAATATAAGATTTGGGATCAATGTGACCTTTGTAAAGGTCCATGGATGGTATGATGAACCGCCTGGGGAACTCCGTCGCCAAAATCTCTTCTGTAAAGGGGAGGCTGTCTCCCTATCCTGGTTGTCCCTCGTCCCCCCTTTCATGTTCTCTTCCCACTTCTTCATTTCCTTCCTAAACCAGCCCTTCATCTTGTTCTCCGTGCTATCATGCTCTTTCCCTCGAGCTTCCCCATGTCTGCCACCCCGTACACGATACCTCTTGTGACTGGGGATCCCCCGCTCTTCCTCAGGATGCCCCCTACGGTCACTTTCCGCAAAATGTGGGTTGTTGTTAGAAGACTCTGTTGATTTCATGCCGTCCTTATCTTCCCATAACTCTCCCACCAACAAAGCTCCAGCTACGATTGTCAATCTTACTCTTTGGGCGTTCCTCCTTCTGCCCTCATCACCCTCATTCACCCCATCAACATTCTTTCCTCTAACTACCTCGTCCCTCCTCCGACACGGACCAACTTCCATCCTTTATTCGTTCTTCTTTTCTAAACTTTCTACCTTCTCCATCATGGCCTTCATAAAGGCCTGAGTTGACTCCCTTTCATTTCTCATGTTTTCTTCCATCTTCTCCATCCATTTCGTTGTTGAAGCCTCTGAAGATTGTGGTTCCCGTCTTCCGCTATCATCTCAACATGTCTAATGCTTCTTATTTTGATCCCCACAGACGGCACCAACTGTTGACGGTTGATTTTCGTTCCAGAGACAAATTCGGAAATTCGTTCCTCGAACAATCTTCTCAGATTTGTGAATTTGTTTGGTTTGTTGAGAACCAAAAGCAAACTTAGTAGAAAAATAGAAAGTACACATATAAGAACAGAGGATTTAACGTGGTTCGGTGGAATGGATCCGACCTACGTTCATGGACATAAAGAAATATAGTTTTTATAACGTGGTCGGGTTTGACTGACCAATGCAAAATGATTGTTACAAGTGTGACCGACCTCTCTCTTGTTCTCTATAAAAATAAGCTTTTTATCTCTCTTACAAACTTACGAGAATACAAATTGCTAACCCCTATAAAAGTACCCTCAATCCCTTTATATAACAAATAAAATAATATTGTTCCATCATCCTCGTGACCTCACCCACGTGAGCCTGCCACTGCCGAAAATAAACTTGTCATCTGACATTTCATTAAACTCAAACCCTCTCTTGGAAAACTCCACACGCTACATTTATGATGTCAGTCTGTATTCACCTGTTCACGCGGTGGCGTGTGTCAAAAGATAACCTTACAAGTTGCGTCTGTCATATCAAGACTTTATGGATGATGCAAGTTCCTAAGTCGTATTCACACATCTATACTCAGTCCCGATCAATATCACCCCCGACCTGATCTAATCCATCCCGACCTGCCCCTCCAGGCCGAATGGCCATAACAACACCCATCACCTTCTGTCGAGCCACATGGTCGGGTCAGACCTGATGTACTTGATCGCCCTGCTGCTCTAAGTACTTTTACTCCTCGAGTCGGCGAGGAAATAAGGACCTAGCCCAACCACCCTGTTGGGCCAGAAGCCCTCAATTACTGTCTTCGGCCTTTAGCACACTGGACTGGAAATTCCCTTCATGTTATTCTGAATTTGTTGAGGATCGTGAAACCCAAAAATCACTATCAACATAAATCATAGCATTATTTTATTTTATTTGGTAAATTGGGCTCAATTTCCCTTTAAAACAACACTTCAACGAATATAATTTTTGACAATTTAATAATTTCGATTGTGGTAAGTAATTAAAAAATAATACAAAAGAAACAACAATAATAGAAAGAAACCTAACGCAAAATAACCGAGAGAACCAATAATGACGGGCTCAATTATAGAGTTGGCAATCTCATCTCATCCCGATCATATAAAATGAGATAAAAATATATCATCATCTCATTTTATTTTATGAAAAATCTCCTCCTGTCTCATGAAATTCCGATCTATCCCATGAAAATCTCGACTCATTTTATAAGAATCTTATCTCAATTTAAAATTTTTCATCTCGTCCCATTTTTAAAATGAGATAAAAAAATTTATCCCGTTTTTAGGAGCGGACGAGACCGGTGAAAATGCCAACGATAGGCCCCAAGACCCCACCGCGCGCATTTCATTAACATATTTCTCAAACGAAACCTACTTTTTTTCCCCTAATTTCAATTTCAAATGTAGAACTGCAACAAAACTTAAAAAAAATTCTGAACCTTCGTATACGGTGGGTTCCATAAACTTATCTCTCTTTGAAATTTATTTTATTAATAGAGTTCGTTCAATTTATTAAAAAGTAATATTTATTTTGGAATCTGTAACTGTTGATCTAATAAAAGGCCTCTTTTTGAATTTGGAATTTTAGGTTTGGATATTTTGTTTTGTAAATGATAGGTAAAAGTTTTGTTTAAAGTGGTTGTTTTTTTTTTTTAATAAGAGTTATGAGCAAAGAGAAGCAACCTGAGCCTCTTGATTTCTTCATCTGGACTGTTGAGGTATTTTTTTTTTTAATTTTCTCTTTTAATTTCTGTTATTTTCAAGTATTTTATATGTATTGTGATTTTGGATATTCTGTTGTTGAGTTAGATCTCGTTTGATTATTGAATTTGTGTAATAGGAAGTGTGATATTGACTTTACTGTCGATTTTTAATGAACTGGTAAATTGATTGTATAGAGAAATTTTAATTGAGGTAAAGTCGGTGGGCTCTTTCATTTTATTGTTGTAATTGATTGGCAAGCTAGGAATTTGGGGGCACTTTGATTACCTGAGATGAGTTTTGATAGTTGGGGTAGAAATGATTGCTGTTATATTGGTTAATGATTTGTGTCTCTCAGTACCAATAAAATGCTCGTTTATGCTTTGAAATGCAGATATTGTTTAATGAAGTTTCTGTATTCATGTTATGCATGTGGGAGTGGGACGGTGGGGTTTCCATTTTTGTTGGATGTTTTGGACTTTTAAGATGTGGTTTAGATTTTTGAATGCAAATGATGAGGATGATCAAGAAATGTGATAAATGGAGAAGTTTTGTGTATGTGTGAGGCTATCCAACTGGAAAAGTAATAGTCAAATCTCTTTCATGCTTGATATCATTTGGGGCCTTAGTTCAGTTTAATTATATCTTTGCTGCAATTTGCAGCACAAATTGTGAAGTTTGGTCACATTATATATATTCTTGTTATTGGTGCTTTGTTTTAAGAGAGAGGGAGAGCCCAGAGGGAGTATTGCATGCCTGGGAGGGAAGTTGTGATTGTATATTGAGATATATAATAGCAACTGCAGGGAGATTCTATTACGAGGAGATGGTTATGTTTATAGGATAGTCTTAAATCTTCTGGAGCTGTGATTCAATTAGTAAATAAGAGAACAATTGTTGATTGTATTTTAAAGATGCTTTAAGGCTCTAAGATATGTCTCTTGCTACTGGCCTATTCAAGAATATATGGAATTTAATGCTTGAGGACACGAAAATCCATAAAAAAAAAAAACAGAAAAGAGTAATGTTATCTGTAATCTGTTTGATTGGCTGTATATTTCTGCTCATAGCATGGATTTCATGTATGAATTATGAAAACACTGGACATTATTTTGATTTGCCCTGTTTAGTAGTTCCTCGGGTGCTAAGCTTTTTGTGTGCCTAAATATGGAAATAACTATAAGCATCACTTAGCAGCCTGTGTTTTGAAGGAAGTCTTACATACTTGGAATAATTTGAACAAGCATTGATGGTGGGAAACTAGGAATGAACCTGGAAACCTAACTTCTGGAAATTACTTAAAACATATGTACTAACTTTGTATTGATGGACAGACTTTTTGATACATTGACCTTTTTGATTTATGAAAGAAAACAAAAAATATGGATATATGGTTTAATGAATTGCCTCCTGCATACATCCTTTCTGTCTCTTCAGGATGTTGGCTTATGGTTGGAAGAGATAAATCTGGGTGGCTATCGTCAGATTTTCAAAGAAAATGGTGTCAATGGAGAATACTTGGAGGGAATGTCAATGTTCACGACTGAACAGATTCTTCGGTTTATAAGGCGGTGCCATATGAAGTGGGGAGACTTCATCACACTGTGTAAGGAACTCAGAAGAATAAAAGGTTGGTCTCTCTCTCTCTCTCTCTCTCTATCTGTGGAAAAAAGGTGTCCAATTGTGAATATGAAGTAAACATTTTTGATAGAATGTTTAATCGACTTGGATACTTGAAATTTTGAAAGAGAGACAGTTTTGTTTTTTGGTTAGTGATCAATCTCATCGTTGTTAAATGGGACTTTACATGCTAATAGTCTAACACCTCACCAAGAGTAATAAGTAATTTATTACATATTGTTCCTTCTTGAATGATATGAAATTGGCTTTTATGTGATATAGGAGAGAGTGGTGACTTACATTTTTTTCCCAAAAATTTTTAATGTCTCCTTGTTGTTTGTTCCTCCGAAAACTATCTTCTTTTGTACTTGCTAAAGTACATTGTTTCTCTCTCATTTCATATTGTATTTCAGAGTTTTTTTATTATCATCACTGACTCCATATCTATTCTTAGTGGCTTGTCTAAAAGGGGAGCAAAAAGTTCGCCGGCCTTGGTGGGCTCCGGCTTGCCTCTCTGTAGTCTTTGTGAAGGCGGCGAAGCGAAACAGACAGTCGCGAGTTGTTTCCTTGAAGCTGGAACCATGATACAAAATCTGCTCATTTGTATGTATATCTAGTTTTGTTTTTGTTTAGGAAACAGTGTAGGAAACAACTCAATGTCTGTCTCAAATCTGGCAAGGTGTCACCGATGATTATTCTTTGGAGAACTCTCTTACTTGCGTATACAAAAGCCCTCTTACATATTTTGCTTCTGTTGATTTTGTAGTTGTATCAATTGTTTTAAATCAGTGAGCAAAATACAATTTATGTTGTATTAACAAATCCTGATAGCGGGGATCAATTGGTGAAGAAATCATGAAATTTTTTTACCAGCTGTTGATTGTGATTAGTTTGATTAGTGCAGATGATACAGTACTTTCCAGACTATATATATATATATATATATAAAATTATTGGTTAAGTAATTTATTTTTTGATTTTATTTATTTAATATTTTTTATATTTTTTATTTATTATATTTATATTTTTCTATTTTATTTATCATATTGTAGTACGAAGTAATAGGTATATCATCAAGTGTGTCAAGATGAGACTTTAGAGGCAACATAAATAAGAATTTGTGTTTTATATATTTTCATATATATTTTTATGTGTATTATTACGTCTGAACATGACTAAAAAAAGATTGGTTTAAGAGAATTTTCATTTGAAAAAAGTGTATGTTCGCAAATTATACATTTAATCGTTTTAGTCACAAATGAAAAGTTATTGCTAACATAAACAAAAACATTTTCTATTATACATATGTAGTGTTAAATAAATTAATAAAGAATCAAAAAAAAAATTAAATATATAAAGAAACACAAAAACAAATAAATGAGATAAAAATAAAAGTAAAATAAAATATTTAAATTATAAAATAAAATAAGTGACTTTTCATAATTAAATCAAAAAGTAATTTATTTAAAAGAAGATGGGTAATAGCGTCATTTTGTAACATTTTCTATTATATATAAATAGTGTTAAATAAATTAATAAAGAATCAAAAGAAATTAATTATATAAAGAAACATGAAAAAATAAATGAGATAAAAAAAAAAAGTAAAATAAAATAATTAAATTATAAAATGAAATAAGTGACTTTTCATAATTAAATCAAAAAATATTTTATTTAAAAAAATATGGATAATAACGTCATTTTGTAAGGGGACAAGGGGAGGGGGAAACAATTTTATTATGTTGTCATAAAATATTTTAAAAAATCAAGATATCAAGATGTAACTTTTTGAGTGATAGTTTGAGACCAACAAGACTAGGGATGGAATCGGGGACGTTCTGTCTAGATCGGGTCTTGTCGTGTCTCAATTATAATTCGAAGTTTTTTAAACTAATATCATTCAGAATTTTATTAAATAATACGAGATTGGAGATTTTATGTAAATCTTAAACTTGAGTGAACTAGCAAAGGATATGTAAAAGATATAATTGAAAAAGAAAAAGAAAATGTGTGTGGTCATAAGTTCAAAGGAAACTCATGAATTTTTCACTGGATAAATTTGCTGGCATTAGGCTGCCAGCACAATTTACACTATTATCTTGTGGCCTGTATTCTCTGTTCTGTTGAAGACATGGCACCCACAAAGATCTTTCAAATTCCACGTGGCATATAACTAGCCTCTCTAAAATCAGGAAAAAATCTACATGGAAATCCACAACCAGTCCACCAACCAATCAGATGCTGCTGACGTGTAGATTTCCTAATCCAAAACATCTCTTCATTTCCCATATAACCCCTCTCACACTAAGCTTCTATGCATCATCAGAGTGAAAGAAAAGAAGAAGAAAAGCTTTCACACAAGAAAAAAATGGCCACCTCTGCTATCCAACAATCAGCATTTGCTGGCCAGACCGCCTTAAGGCAATCCAATGAGTTTGTCCGTAAGGTCGGAGTTGTCGACGGCGGCCGCATCACCATGAGGAGGACTGTCAAATCTGCTCCCCAGAGCATCTGGTAATTACATTTGAAATCTCTTGATATTATGTTCAAAAGCGCTAGTTAATAAGCACTCGCAAGCTGACTCTAACTTGCTTAACTTGTTGCTTCTTTATCAAGCATGGCATACATATTTGATTTTGGAAACTGATAAGGCATTAGTTTTCTGCTTAAGCAATAACCAGAAAGAAAAAAATAATAATTAAATAAATAATCAGACATAATTAAAACAAAGCTTTAGGCACAGGTGTTAAATATCTGATAAGCAAAATCTGTTAATTGAGAAACAGGTACGGCCCAGACCGCCCAAAGTACCTGGGACCATTCTCTGAGCAAACACCATCATACTTGACTGGCGAGTTCCCTGGTGACTATGGCTGGGACACTGCTGGTTTATCCGCAGACCCCGAGACATTCGCCAAGAACCGTGAGCTTGAGGTGATCCACTGCAGATGGGCAATGCTTGGAGCTCTTGGCTGTGTCTTCCCTGAAATCCTTTCCAAGAATGGAGTGAAGTTCGGCGAAGCAGTTTGGTTCAAGGCTGGTGCTCAAATCTTCTCTGAAGGTGGCCTTGACTACCTTGGTAACCCCAACCTCGTTCATGCTCAGAGCATTTTGGCTATCTGGGCTTGCCAGGTTGTGCTCATGGGGTTTGTTGAAGGATACAGAATTGGTGGTGGTCCACTGGGTGAAGGACTTGACCCACTTTACCCCGGTGGTGCTTTTGACCCACTTGGATTGGCTGATGATCCTGATCAATTCGCTGAGTTGAAGGTGAAGGAGATCAAGAATGGCCGCCTGGCTATGTTCTCCATGTTTGGATTCTTTGTCCAGGCTATTGTCACCGGAAAGGGTCCCATTGAGAACCTTTTCGACCATGTTGCTGATCCCGTGGCCAACAATGCCTGGGCTTATGCCACCAACTTTGTCCCCGGAAAGTGAAGAATCTCATGAGTGACGGTGTCTGTTTCGGCTGTAACATTATTCTATCTAATGTGCTTTTGTTGAAAACTCTGATGTTGTGGATTCATTACTAGTGGTGTAATATTACCAGTAGAAATATTATGAGTCTGATCTTTTATTTCCATCAGAATTTTCAGAAGTTGATTTAGAAACTGAAGTAATAACTGATAGTTGGAAGACTACTGGAAACTGAAACATCTTAGAAATAGATACCTGCTAAGACTCGAGGCCAGCTAAAACATATTACTTGAGAGCATTTATGCTAAGATGAAATTCCAGGGAATCTCCAAAAATCCTTGCAGGAACAAGATCCATTTTAGAGACTTATTTAAGAGTATCAATGAATGAACATGCTGGTTTCCTAAACCCTAAACCAGACTTTTTGGATCAGACTAAGTTGGGAGTATTGCTATTTGGTTAATTTTTGGATCGGACATCAGCTAAATCCAATCAGTAAACAGAAAAACACAACTTTGCAAATTTACCCTCCCTGTTCTGTTTTCTCGTTTTCAAATGTGTCAATTTTTAAGGGATGTTCATGGCTGCTAGAGTTTACATGCCAATTACTGCAAAATACAATTCTATTTGAAGGTATGAACCACTTTGACATGTAAATTAATACAACAAAATTATTTATGTAGCAGCTATGTGAAATTGTTAAACTTGCATGCATCTGCAGAAGGTGAGTGTATAAACTGAAGTTACTGAGTCTAATCTACGCAGAATGAGTGCAGAATTATATGCAATGTGTAAGCTAGATAAATCAGCCTGTGCGCGTGCTTGTCTTTGAATTCATCCGATGTTTTCCCTCGAATGATTAATGTAAAGGAATGAAATTCTTGTGAAATATACAAGGTTGTCTCTTGAAAATGCTAATGCTCATGGAGCAAAACCAGCTTTTGTGCAATGGCTGTAAATTGCCCAAGTGTTAAAGGCAATGGTGTCCAGTGCAAGTTATCACAATATTGCAAGAGTTTGGCCTTGACATTTTCTGGTTTAATATTCATCAGAAGCGGATTTTGAGGTGGGGGTTTTTTTTTTTCCAGATTATTGCATTAGACATCTATTATCATGACCATGTGCATGCTTACTGATAGGACTACCAAACAAAACAAGCAATAGCACTTGCTAAACTATTTTGATTCTGCCATTAAGTAAAGAACTTTTAATAGCAGAAACTGATGGATGAGACTGTCTTGGCATGTAGATACAGAGAGGAAGAGATCAAGTTGGTGGGTTTCCTTTCTCTTTCCTCCATTAAAAAAAAAGAGCTATTAAAAAAACATAAACCTCCAAAATGTTCCTTCAGATGCTTGTCAATCTCCTCATTACCCACCTCCCAAAACCTTCACTCAAAAGCAAAAGAATAGGAACAAAACTGAGTTGAGAACACACCATACAAATGCACCACATTCTTTAAAACCGACATTGCATTTCCTAATCATCTATTCTCCTCATAGCTCGCTTCCAGAAAGCTACAATCCAAATTGTTTTGGAATTAAGCTTCCGCACTTACCTTCATTCAAAAAGTCCTTTTGCCTACATATCCACCAACCCAATCCTCTCTAGACTAGCTTTTCAAACTCTTCTCCTTGGATAATCTTGCACAATAGCCGATTCTCAGTTATGGTACATCAGCTAGAATCCATAAGAAAACAGAAAAGAAGCAAAAACTAATAATGAATAGGACACAATCTACTTACTATATATATATATAACCTAAGAAATAGCTCTAACCTATCAAACATTCTTTGGCAATAAGGCTCTCCTGTAATGAATAGGCAGAGTGGTGATTCCACCGTGGTCAGCTCCTCTATTGCTCTTTTGCAAGAGAGATTTAGACAGCTTGAAAGAGAGAGAGAGAAGAGAGAAGAGAAAGAGCTGTTAAAACTGTTTTCAGATTCTGATCAGGCAGCTTCTCCGGCTATGCGTTTTGACAGTAACAGATCTTTCCAGCCAGAGATGATTCTACCTCATCCTCATAGTCACAGATCAGCTCCTCCGGATTATTCACTCTCCCTAGGAGTCAACTCTCAGGGCAAGCATGCTGATTTTGGAGCCACGACTAGTCCAAACTTGACAAGCTTATGGCCTAATAATGCTGCTGCCAGTCCAAGCACATCAAGAAATTTTGATCAATCTGATGTTGATACTTCTCTTCATCTGTAGAAAAACAACTTCACCATCTTCTTTAGTATTCCTCGTGTTCATGTGTCTGTAATTACATGTTCAATCCATTTCTGGCTTTTGTAAAGTCTGTGTGTGTATATATATATATATATATATGTATGTATGTATGTATGTATGTATGTATGTATGTATGTATGTTATGAATGTATGTATGTATATGAGCTTTAATCAGTCATCCCCCTTCACATGCATATTACTTGTGTAAGTTCTCTCTCAGTAATACCAGCACTGCTTAAGTTGAACTTGTGATGTTAAACAATTTACGCCTGGAAACTTCGAAAGAATAGGAAATTACCTTTGAATCAGATGTTTTATTTGAAATGATTAGATTCTGATTTTCGGATGCTGCTTTTGTACAAGAATGAAAGGTCCACAAAGGAAGATATTTTCTGTTCATGGAATGTTGTTTCTACAAATTGTTCAACTTGTTTGTAGTTTAGGTTCCTTGCCGTGTGGATAGATTTTGATTTGTAAGTTTGTGTTTTGTTTTTTTTTTTTTTATGGTGTGGTTGGCTCTCAGGTGCTTGTGGTCTATAGTGTTGTTTTTGCTTGGCTGCTAGTTTGTGTTTTGTTAATGATGCAATCCTTCTTCTTTTTCTTTCTTTCTTTCTTTCTTTTTTTTTTTTTTTTTCAGTTGATTGTTATTAGGATTACAAATTTCACTTGTTAAATAGAACAATATTGTGAGAAATAGAAGAAGAATTTGAAGAAAAATTGTATTACTTATGTAAATGTTACCTTTATATAGACATTATAAAAGTGAATATAACGAGAATTTCTCATATGAAATCATAACAAATATGTACAAAGTCAATATTGCATTCAATGCAATATCTTAATAAATATGTACAAAAGCAATTAGCATTCAATGTAATATCGTCCCTAAGGGGCGTGACTTGGTGGTGTAAGATTCACGATGTGACCTTCAGGTTTTGGGTTCGAATTCATGGAGTGTGTTTCTTGTAAGAGCTTGGGACAGCCGGAGGTTTTATCTGCTCCGCTTGAGCTCAGGATGAGTGGTTTGGCTTCAAGGTTTCCAACGATTCCAAAAAAAAAAATCAATATAATATCTTAACAAATCAATTATCATTCAATGTAATAACTAAAGATATTGCATTGAATGCAATATCTTGACAAATCAGTTACCATTGAATACAATATCTTGACAAATCTGTTAGCATTGAATACAATATCTTGACATCCCTCTCAAACTCAAGGTGGCAGTGAAGAAACCAGATTGAGTTTGGAAACGATGGTTGTGTAGCGTCCTGGAAGAAAAGACTTGGTGAAGACATCAGATAATTGATCAATGGATCAGAAATACACCAAACAAATAGTGTCGCGAGCAATGTGTTGGCGAATGAAATGACAATTAATCTCAATGTGTTTGGTGTGTTCATGAAAAACATCAATATGCGTAATTTGAATAGTACTTTGATTGTTACAATAAAGAGTAGTAAATGATGTTTATGACACTCTCATATCTTGATTTCTCCTAGATGAAATGTTGTAGAGACCTCACAAGCTTCTCTAAACACATCTCTAACTTAGACTAATTTCTCTAAAAATTTGCTTGTACTTAGCTTTTTCAAGCTTTTGCTTTTCTTAATTAAAACTTTCCTACAACTTGCTATTTATAGCAAAACTTAGACAATTTTTAATTAATAAAAGTTATAATCGACTTTTAGGTGGGCTTAATTTAATTTATCTAAATATGTATAATTATGTGTGACTAATCTTCATTGTCTCCCACTTTGATTTAATCCAATTAAATCAAGTCAATGATTATGAAATGGATTAGTTAAATGTTTTTCACTTTGATTTAATCCAATTAAATCAAGCCAAAACCACATATTATTGCATACTTATAATTACCATAATATCATCAAATGGTAGAGATAATTATGATTTTACAAATTAAGCCCTTATGTAATTATTGAATTAATCCAATTAGATCAAAGTAAATAATCAATGTTATCCAATAACACTTGATTATCTTAGTTGATAATTATAATATCGAATATTATCTTTTATAAAAATTAATCGGCTACTCAAATGCTCGACGAGTACACTTCATATTGTGACTCTCTAAGTTCAGACATGTTCGTCATATAAGCCTAGCTAATATGTACGCAATTCGGCCACCTCTAAATTCGCGAAAAACACAAACGACCTTTCTGAACTATACAAGTCGAGGTCATCATATATGTTTAACAATCCCTATGTCATAGGCTATCTGAGTTGTGCTTAGGAAACATAGAATATACCGTCAAGTTTCCGGGGCGCACATCTCATGTTGACATGTCCACGATTCTTTACAACTGATGCGATCCACCCTAGGTGATCGACTTTGACCAAAGTATTTAAGAATCGTGACTTACTCAGATAGATACCTAAACCCCTTATAGTACACATACGGGCCGACGGATCCTATCTTACTTCGCACTTGATTACTGAGTGCATCGGTCCACACCCAACGAATATCTAGAGGCCAGACCATGAAAGGTTTTCGACATACATGACATCAATGTGTGGATGATCTCACACAAAATCAATGATATTATATAGTCAAAGGATCACATATGCTACTCGACTCTAGGAGATTCCCATTGACGGTGGTGTGTACTTCCAACTATTAGGAATCACCTACGAGTTATTCATTATTCGGTCTAACCAATACTCACATGTCTATACGAGCTTCCAAAGCTCATGGTACATCGGGTTAAACCATTGGATCTTCAATTCCAATAAACGACATGTACTAGTCTTCTAGGTTATAGGAATTCGATCGTATTCCAAAACCAACGACTATGAATATATATATATACTTTAAGAATAGTTTATAATAGTAATATTTATCCCAATGTCGGACCACCTAGTGTCCAGTATTACTACATGACTATTCTAAGGTCGATGTCATTCTTAGCATATTTATACATCAATCTAATATGTATAATGGCAATACCATTAATAAAATTTGAAATGAAAATGTAGTTATTTTATTAATAAATAATAAAATATAATATATTAAACATTATCCTGATTGGCGCTCTAAGCACCAACTCCAACAGCATACACGATGTAAAGTCTTTCATTATTTTCCGGGTACGTGGCTTCTACAAATACACATATTGTGACCCTTCGTTAGCCATGAATGGTGGATTCTTGCATGCTTAGAATTTGACTTCTTAAATATTCAATTCAATTGATCATGTGTGTGATATGATACTTTGAAAAAATAATCAATCCTTGACATAACCAATCACGTCATGGCTGCAGCAATAGCATTTGAGAGTTGATGATGATTTGTGCCACTGTGATTTTTTTATCTTCCATCACGCGTGTAACCAAAATTTATCTCATTATCATTTGACCATGTACGTGAACCACTTTCACCAGCCACATCATGCATATTAATAACATATGAATAAGCCATGCACAATGACTATTAGCGTATGATCATCTTGCATGCGTGATCAATAACTTTTAATCATGATGATTTTCGCCTTTCATCATATGTATAATGTGATCAACAATTTCATTTTACCGTGAAATATGAGTATATGATCGAATCCACCACTCGATCTTCCATGTTATATCTCGACACCAGAAATCCGTGAGGGTGGGCTCGGAGTTAACTCACTTGCATGAAAATTTTCTTGAGAAAATTTTCACAGTATTTTCCCTCTTTTCTCTCTTTTTCAATCTCATTGAAAAGATGAGAAATTGGTTAGGGTTGGAATGTGAAGAGAAAACATTCTAGTTTATAACTAGGGTTTAGGTTAATTAAATGTACTTTTATAAAATTAACCCTAACCCTAATCACACATATAAAAATTGACCAATGACACAATAAAAATGTATATACATGTTTTAAAAATGGCCAATGGTATTTTTGAAAATACATTTCATGAAATATAAGTTGAAGACATGACACATGAAATGCATGAACTGGAAACACGTAAATCATAAACTGAAAACATAATCATGGTTGTAGACTAAAAAGAATAAGCGGCAAACATGTCCGTACATGAAAACTTAAACTGTAAACATAAACTATAAACGTAAATATGAAAACGTAATCATGAAAACAATGACGTAATCTAAAAAGATAAATATGATCTGAAAACCATATATATGTCTTAAAAACTGAAATATAACTTGAGAACTATAACATGTATACATGAACTGAAAACTACGATTGTACACATGAACTACACTGTGAACCTGATAACGTGACTTAACTGTTCAACACAAACTACAAACATGAGAAATGTGACGTGACATGAACATGGCCTAAAATGTAACGTGTCTTGCAAGCATGAAAACATAACCTGAAAACGTGACATGAATTGTAACTTGAAAGCTTGATCTAAGAACATGTCATGACTGTTTAACTTAAGCTACTCTATTGACACTACTATTTATGCTTATGACGTGACATGCTCGTGTTAGAGAGACATTAATGATATGATTCTAACTTAATATAGTTTCATAACATGAAATTTATGCATCATTATATCAAACCACCCAAACTTGTGGCTATGACCAACCCAAACCCTTGATAGCTTGGATCTAACTCAATCTATACATGAATCATGTCATCAACTACCTAACTAAGCATGATTATTAATCTATAACGCGTAAATTTGAAATCATGGCATGAACGTAGACTGGAAGACATGCATGAACTATAAACTGAAAACACAAACTATAAGCTATTCACATGAACTATAAACTTGCATAACATAGACTAAACATAGAAATCATGAATTGAGAACACATAATCATAAATCGTCATATGCACTGGTTTATACATAAAATGCTCGTACGAAATTCATTACCTATTTTAGAATAAGTATCATATGAACCCCGTCCGAAAAAAATCCATAACCAGTACTTCTAATGGGAACATATACAAATGATATGTAACTTGTAAGCGTGTGACATGTAAACATAAACTAAAACGTAAACTAAAAACGTATATACATGGCTTGTGAAAACATAAACTATACTAATGAAGTGTAAATCGTAAACTTAATGCATAAACTATGACTTGTGAAAACATGAACAACTTGAAAAATATATTTGAACATGAAAGTCATGACTTGAGCATGAAAACATAATTTGAACACAAAAAATGTAACTTGAATATAAAATAACATAACTTGAACTTGAATTACTTAATTTAAACATGAAAGTGTAACTTGAAAATTGAAATACGCAACCTAAACATACATATAAGAAATATAAACATAAACTTGGAAAAACGCAATGTGAACTTACAAATAGAAAATGTAACGTGAACGTAAGCATAAAGACATAACATGAACATAAACATGGAAAAGGTAGCATGAACATAACGTGAAAATCATAACATAAACATACGCATTGAATACGTAATATGATCATGTATATAGAAAACATGACTTGAAGATGGAATTGATGATGTGTCATAACATAAACAAGGAAATGTTGTAGGAAACGTTTTCCCTTATGCAACGGAAGCGGCTAAGGCACCCGGGATCGATCTTAAAATTTTTCATTCTCATTGTCTTTAATTCTGAATTTTTCTGTCAAAATTTAGATCCAGATCAGCCCATCTTTATAAGCCAGTTGCATACACGTTGCAAAGTCCTTCATTATTTGACGGGTACATGGCTTCTACAAATACAGATATCGTGACCCTTCATTAGCCATGAATGGTGGATTCTTGCATGCCTAGAATTTTACTTCTTAAATATTCAATTCAATTTATCATGTGCGTGATCTGATACTTTGAAATAATAATTAATCCTTGACATAACCAATTACGTCATGGCTGCAGCAATAACATTTGGGAGTTGATGATGATTTGCGCCACTGTGATTTTTTATCTTCCATCACGCATACAACAAAAATTTGTCTCATTATTATTTGGCCATGTACGCGAACCATTTTCACCAGCCACATCATGCGTATTAATAACATATCAATAAGCCACACACAATGACTATTAGCGCATGATCATCTTGCATGCGTGATCAGTTTCTTTTGATCATGATGATTTTCGCCTTTGATCATATGTATAATGTGATCAACAATTTCCTTTTGCCGTGAAACATGAGTATAGGATCGAATCCACCACTAGATCTTCCATGTTATATCTCGACACCAGAAATCCCTAAGGGTGAGCTCGGAGTTAACTCATTTTCCCTCTTTTCTCTCTTTTTCAATCTCATTGAAAAGATGAGAAATTGGCTAGGTTTGGAATTGAAGAGAAAACATTCTAATTATATCTAGAGTTTAGGTTAATTAAATGTATTTTTATAAAATTAACTGTAACCATAATCACACATATAAAAATTGGCCAATGACATTTTTGTCACAATAAAAATGTATATATAAGTATAAAAATGGCCAATGGCATTTTTTAAAATATATTTCATGAAATGTAAGCTGAAGACATGACACATGAAAGGCAAGAATTGGAAACACGTAAATCATAAACTGAAAACATAATCATGATTGTTGACCGAAAAGAATAAGATGCAAACATGTTCGTACATGAAAACTTAAACCGTAAACGTAAACTATAAATGTAAATATGAAAACGTAATCATGAAGAAAATGACGTAATCTGAAAACATAAACATGATTTGAAAACCATATATATGTCTTGAAAACTAAAATATAACTTGAGAAATATAACATGTATACATGAACTGAAAACTACGATTGTACACATGAACTACAATGTGAACCTGACAACGTGACTTAACTGTTCAACACAAACTATAAACATGAGAAACGTGTCGTGGCATGAACATGAAAACATGGCCTAAAATTTAATGTGTCTTGCAAGCATGAAAATGTGACCTGAAAATGTGACATGAATTGTAACATGAAAGCTTGATCTAAGAACATGGCATGACTGTTAAACTTAAGCTACTCTATTGACACTGCTATTTATGCTTATGACGTGGCATGTTCGTGTTATAGAGACATTAATGATATGATTCTAACTTAATATATTTCCATAACATGAAATTTATGCATCATTATACCAAACCATCCAAAACTCGTGGCTATGACCAACCAAAACCCTTGGTAGCTTGGATCTAACTCAATCCATATATGAATCATGTCATCAACTACCTAATTAAGCATGATTATTAATCTATAACACGTAAATTTGAAATCATGGCATGAACATAAACAGGAAGACATGCATGAACTATAAACTGAAAACATAAACTATAAGTTATGCACATGCACTATAAACTTGCATAACATAGACTAAACATAGAAATCATGAATTGAGAACACATAGTCATAAATCGTCATATGCATTGGTTTATACATACAATGCTCGTACAAAATTCATTACCTATTTTAGAATATGTATCAGATGAACCCTACGAAAAAAATCCATAACTAGTACTTCTAATGGGAACATATACAAATGATATGTAACTTGTAAGCATGTGACATGTAAACATAAACTAAAACGTCAACTAAAAATGTATATACATGGCTTGTGAAAACATAAACTATACTAATGAAGTGTAAATCGTAAACTTAGTGTATAAACTGTGACTTGTGAAAACATGAATAGCTTGAAAAATATATTTGAACATGAAAGTCATGACTTGAGCATGAAAACATAATTTGAACACAAAAAATGTAACTTGAATATAAAATAACATAACTTGAACTTGAATTACTTAATTTAAACATGAAAGTGTATTTTGAAACTTGAAATACGCAACTTGAGCATACATATAAGAAATATAAACAAAAACTTGGAAAAACGCAATGTGAACTTACACATAGAAAATGTAACGTGAACATAAGCATAAAGACATAACATGAAAATAAACATGGAAAAGGTAGCATGAACACAACGTGAAAATCAAAACATAAACATACGCATTGAATACGTAATGTGATCATGTATATAGAAAACATGACTTGAACATGGACTTGATGATGTGTCATAACATAAACAAGGAAACGTTGTAGGAAACGCTTTCCCTCATGCAACGGAAGCGGCTAAGGCACCCGGGATCGACCTTGAATTTTTTTTCATTCTTTTGTCTTCAATTCTGATTTTTTCTGTCAAAATTCAGATCTAGATCAGCCCATCTTTATAAGCCAGTTGCATACACGTTGCACAGTCCTTCATTATTTGCCGAGTACATGGCTTCTACAAATGCATATATTGTGACACTTCATTAGCCACGAATGGTGGATTCTCGCATGCCTAGAATTTGACTTTTTAAATATTCAATTCAATTGATCATATGCGTGATCTGATACTTTGAAATAATAATCAATCCTTGACATAACCAATTACGTTATGGCTGCAACAATATCATTTGGGAGTTGATGATGATTTACGCAACTATTATTTTTTATCTTCCATCACGCATGCAACTAAAATTTATCTCATTATCATTTGTCCATGTACATGAACCACTTTCACCAGCCACATCATGCATATTAATAACATATGAATAAGCCACACACAGTGACAATTAGCGCGTGATCATTTTGCATGCGTGATCAGTTTCTTTTGATCATAATGGTTTTCGCCTTTGATCATATGTATAATGTGATCAACAATTTCCTTTTGCGTGAAACATTAGTATAGGATCGAATCCACCACTCGATCTTCCATGTTATATCTCAAGACCAGAAATTCGTGAGGGTGGGCTCGGAGTTAATTCACTTACATGAAAATTTTCATGAGCAAATTTTCACAGTATTTTCCCTATTTTTCTCTTTTTCAATCTCATTGAAAAGATGAGAAATTGGCTAGGGTTTGAATGTGAAGAGAAAACAATCTAATTTATTTCTACGATTTAGGTTAATTAAATGTACTTTTGTAAAATTAACCATAACCCGAATCACACATATAAAAATTGACCAATTGCATTTTTGTCACAGTAAAAATGTATATACATGTATAAAAATGGCCAATGGTATTTTTGAAATAATATTTCATGAAATGTAAGATGAAGACATGACACATGAAAATCATGAACTGGAAACATGTAAATCATAAACTCAATACATAATCATGGTTGTAGACTGAAAAGAATAAGCTGCAAACATGTCTGTACATGAAAACTTAAACTGTAAACATAATTATAAACGTAAATATGAAAACGTAATCATGAAGACAATGACGTATTCTAAAAACATAAATATGATCTGAAAACCATATATATACCTTGAAAACTGAAATATAACTTGAGAACTATAACATGTATACATGAACTGAAAACTATAATTGTACACTTGAACTACAATGTGAACTTGATAACGTGACTTAACTGTTCAACATAAACTATAAACATGAGAAATATGGGCGTGACATGAACATGAAAACATGGCCTAAAATAAAACGTGTCTTGCAAGCATGAAAATGTGACCTGAAAATGTGACATGAATTGTAACATGAAAGCTTGATCTAAGAACATGACATGACAGTTTAACTTAAGCTACTCTACTGACACTGTTATTTATACTTATGACGTGACATGCTCGTGTTATAGAGACATAAATGATATGATTCTAACTTGATATATTTTCATAACATGAAATTTATGCATCATTATACCAAACCACCAAAAACTCGTGGCTATGACTAACCAAAACCCTTGGTAGCTTGGATCTAACTCAATCCATACATGAATCATGTCATCAACTACCTAACCAAGCATGATTATTAATCATAACGCGTAAATTTGAAATCATGGCATGAACGTAAACTGGAAGACATGCATGAACTATAAACTGAAAACATAAACTATAAGCTATGCATATGAACTATAAAATTGCATAACATAGATTAAACATAAAAATCATGAATTGAGAACACATAGTCATAAATCATCATATGCACTGGTTTATACATACAATGCTCGTACGAAATTCATTACCTATTTTAGAATAGGTATCAGATGAACCCCGTGTTGGAGTTGGTGCTTGGCGCGCCAAAATTTATTGTATTTATTGTAAATACGTTGTACATTATATTTTATTATGAATAAAATTAAGTAATTTATCATCAATATAATCTCAAATGTGGTAAAGGCGTAAATGACCTTAGAATGTATAGTTGTGACATAATTCCAAAAGCGCCGCAATTGTTACTGAGAAATGTCACAATATATTTCATTCTTAAAATTATTCCTAGTCAAGGTTTACATACTTGGTCGGTTAGTAAACCCGTGAGACCGGTACGTGTCGTATATTAGAATTGTTCTAATGGTTTATCTCAGTAAACCATGAGTCTTGAGAGACTCATATAGACACGTAGGTATTTATTGGATAAATACTGAACGACTCATTTAAAGATTCCTAATAGATGGTACACCAACGTCAATAGGAATCTTTACGAGTCGAATAGCATATTAGCTCATTTGACTTGTGATACCATTGTGGATATGTGAGATATCCTTCGTACTTTGATAACAGTCATGTCAACGATCTTTTAAGATTAGACATCCACATGTTTATTGGGTATGGAATGATACTCACGATATCATGTGATGTATTCAGAGAGGATATGTCAGTCCCGTGTACGGGATTTAGGTATTCAATTTGTGATTCCTTGAAATCCTTGGCCGAGGTTTGATTCGGAAACGAGTTACGAATATTTATTGAAGAATCATAATTATATCGCGACACATGAATTGTTCATATTGGAGATTTGACGTTTAATTTATATCTCCGGAACAATTCGGATAACCTATGACAGAGGGATTATATATGCAATGACTTCGACTTGGATGGTTCAACTCGATTATCTGTGGTCCTCGTAATTTATGAGTGGATGAATTACAGACATATAAATGGTTTACATGACAGATAAACTTGAACGTAGAGAGTCCCACAATATAAAGTGTACTCGTTGAGCACTTGGGCAATTAATTATGGATAATTCGGATTATTCATAATTTACACATGCGTATTAAATAATGTGTATTTGTATACGATACATAATTTAGATTAGATACACATTATTAACCTATTGGTTTTTTACATTTGTTTTTTATTATTATTATTATTATTAATTAATTATTATTATTATTAAAAATGGAAGAATATTCTTGGAATATTTTTTCATGTATTTATTTTTTCATTTTTTAATAATTAAATTAATTAATTAATTTGTTAATTGATTTATTTTAATTAAAGAATATTACATGAATATTCTTTAATTTGGCAAATTTTGATTTGCCAAACCATGTGTATTTGACACATGAATTTTTAATTAACAAAAATCAAAATAAAATCAATTTTGGATAAGATCAAATTGATGTCAAATTTTGGGCCACAAAAAATTATTATTTTCTTGGAAAATAATTACCCAATTTTCGGCCACATGTAGGAATAATATATAAATGGAAATTATTTCCATTTTTGAAGGCTTGGCCATTTTATCATGTGTTGAGAACAATAGACAAATTAGCTTAGGGTTTTGAAACAAAGCAAACAACACCAAGGTGAAGAAAATTGGAACTTGAAAATTAAGAAAATTTCTATTTTCTTCGTTTTGTTTTTTAAGCATGTGAAATATGTAAGATATATGTATATTGCATGTTTAAATTATGTATGTATCAAGGATATATATATATATATATATGTATATATATATATATATATTATATATATATATATATTGGAACAATTTTCAGAAATTGTTTCGGAGTTAAAATAAGCGAAAACGGTAAAAAAACGGCGTTACCGGGTGACTTTTGAGCCAACTGGGTGATAGCTGCCCAAACAGTGAATTTGTCACTGTTCGGGCAGTCCATGAACTGCCATAATACTATTGGGGCTGACCTGGGCAGCCCTCATATGTATTGGGTGGTCGGTTCGGTCAAAAACACGTTTTATGTCATTTTGCGGAAAAATATTTTCGTAAAAAGTTTCGCGATGTTTCTTAACTATTTATGTCGTTATTTGATATCAAATAAATATATTTAGGTGAAGTATGAATGAATTATTCATATTAGATATTGAATAATTTATTCGATAATTTAAAAAGTTTTAAAATTATGATTTCGCCCGAGCAGCGCTTCCGCCTCGCCTTTCGCCCAAAATCCCAACAAAAATGGTATTAGAGCAGGTCTGATGCTTCATCCATTACATTAGTCATGCTTGATATATGATATGTAATCCAAATTTAATATTTACACATGCATGTAATCTATATGTTTCTTGACTTTTTGGTACTACGCTAACGGAAACGTAACGGAAATTTAATGGTTAAATTGAGTTATGTTTTCTAAGGTATAATTGAGTTGTTTAGAAAATATTTTAGATTAAAATTCTGCATTTGATGTGGAGCAATGCTTCCTTGAGGAATATCCCCGTTTAAAATAAGGCTGTAAAGTAACGTGTATTGGATGCATGTTTCTTGGTCCATCTTGTCCATATGGTTTATGGGTAACTTTCTTATGGCTGCATCTGAGATCGTGCCAAAGCAGTGAGGGTTTAATTGATAGAATTTTATCCATGCCGGATGTATAATTGATACTAGACAAATTTAAGTGAAAGTGGAAATCTTGAACGTGCCAAAGTTGTCAGGACTACATGAGTAGCTTGAGTTTGTCATTGGCAAGTGAAGCCTTGATATGCCTCATTGTGAATGTGCCAAAGCTGTCACAACGAGAAACGGTCAAGACCAAAATCAGGAGTCACTGGTGAGTGATTGACAATGAGTTGTCTACCTAATGAATATACGTAGGCGAGATCGTGCCAAAGTTGTGAGTCGAAATATATTCATGGGATCCTACTCTCACTATGGAATTCGATTTAATTATTAAATTCTCGTTCTTCATTGGGGATTACGGTATTAAGTAAAGTAGTGGGAGACACTGCTGGGTTAAAAATCCATAACTAAAGCAGTGTGTAATTTTATGGAATTTGCTGCTTTTGTTTTCCTTTATTCTATATTGTTAATAGAATTAAACTTCTAATCCACTGCATAACATGTTACTTGAATATGTTTTCTGACTTTACTTATGGTTGTGTATTTCTAGAATAGGTTCTAGAATGACAGTAGACTTATACATTGTTAAATTAGATCAAACCATCGGGAACTGTTGTTCTGATTTTCTTGAAAAATTAAGATGGTTATCGACTTAGTTACTAAGTCACGATTAATAATCTAAATAGATATTTGTTTTTGATATAGTTATCTAGTTAGAATAGTTTCTTATGCAGTAAGATTTGACTTGAATTAGTTCATGTCTCGAGATTCTTGACTGGCATTAGGAAAACCCTATTAGTATTTGTTTATCTTATAATGACGTTTCGTTGCTTTAGTGACTTTTAGAAGTCACGTGTATGACACGGTTTTCTAATCAATCATTTGTAATTGTTGTGAATAATAGTACACAAATTATAAAGCTTAAAAAATGAGATGTGTATAGTTTTGTATAAAAAATATTGATTCTCACAATACGACAACTATATGTATTGGATACTAGATCTCCCGTCTAGTTATTTAAAATAATGTTTAATAACTGTTTTGATATTTGATATAAGAACTTGTGACTATTGGATAGTTACTTTTTCTATATCAACAGTTATTACATATTTTAATAAGACTGTAGTGTCATTAATGAAAAGATAAACATTAAGAAAATAATCGGTTAACTAAATAACTTAGAACAGTGTTTTATGAGATTTTATCACATAAGCATTAGATGTTTATTCTGTATGGTAAATGATGGTCTGATACGAGATCACACCAATATCCTTATCCATTTAATGAATATTGTATTCAGGAATGTGATTAAATCTTATTTAACCAATGATCGTCATTGGACCACGATTTATTAAACTAATACTTTGGAAGTATGTAGTTTAATGAATTGTAAATTGCCATAAATGAATTGTCATGACTCAGTTGTGTGTTTCTAAAAGAATATATATATTGAACATCTTGAATGGTTCGAGAACTTAATATGTTTCTGATGAAATGTGGATAGAATATTTTGAATGGTTCAAAGATATTCCATTTGAAGTGTTGAAAATTATATCTTTGAAATTCATCGTGAATCTTTGAATTGTTCAAAAATATTTGATATAATCAAACATATGAATTTAAGGCAATTAGTTCTAAAGTTATTTAATGAATATGATTCTTACTCGATATTATTATTCTAAGATTCCATCGTGATGGAATTGACCAGTGGGAGAAATGAATCTTATATGATTTGATTCGTTGATATTGAGTGTTACCGAATTAGTTTTCAATACTCTTGGGGTTATGCTCCAGTAACACTAATTCATCTCTTTAATTAAGGTTTCATTCGTTTCTACAGTTACGTATATGATATGTATAAGTAGAAAATTTGAATCTTGAAAAATTCGAGATTTGAATCCTTCTTTTGTATAATGGTTATAAAATTGAAAGTACTTGCACCTTGGAGGTACAAGTAAAAGTTTATCATTTATTCTATTTAATAGAATATTGTATTCTATTTGATAGAGTATCTTTTCTACGATCTCGAGTAATAAAATTGTTTTATTACTTAGTGTGTAACATCAGATGTTAACGATTGTAGAAAAGACTTGACTTATTAAAGTCAAATGTGAGAGCGATAAACTGTAATGGAACTACATAATTAATTAGATGAAATGACCCTATGATATCTTCCGTATAAGTTCAATAGGATGTTAGAATCATTTACAAAGTATTTGATACTTGTTGGTTCTGTTATTTTCTTATCGAAGAAAATTATCCTAAAACTTATAGTGGGAGAGATTTTGATATCGATTTCGGAAATTACATTTGAACCATAGATCTAAGGTTGTTCATAGCTTACTACGATCAAGTTTTGAACTGGATTGGGCTTTTGGTATGAATTGTTCATAAAATGTGCAAATTGTTTGCGCAGCAAAAGCAAAGTGAGCTTATTAAAGGTCTGACCTTTATAGTATGACAGTGAGAAAGGTTTTACTCAGTGATCTATTGTAGATTCTGAGAAAACTTGTCTCTAGTCACACTAATTGAACAATTAAGGATCTGTTGGTTAATGTTGATATTAAACTATGTATTTTGGCTAAAGAATGCAAAATGGCGTTCCTGAATGTTTTCTTCGAATGAGAAATCCGTTGTGGTTAATTTGTTTGAAGAGTTCATTCTAGAATGGCCCTAGAGTTTGTATTCTGCTAAGATCACAATTTGATATACTAGTTTATAGAGCCTATTGTAGACTCAAATAAGTTTTCCGAAAATTTGTGTTCTCTAATTTTGATACAGTCAGATTTTCTGATTTTATCAAAGTATAGAGAATACATATTTGTTAGTAGGGTCAGTGGGAGTGTACAAAAATCTTTCTAGCATTGTATATATCTTAAGTCTTCTTTTTTTCCGTGAAAGCAGTGAGAGTTGTCTCTATTATATTTGATATAAAGTTTCATATATGATATAAAATTAAGAGACTTGTGAGATACTACCATCAATCGTGCATTAGTTATGATCTAA
The DNA here is from genome assembly GCA_019454045.1 of Zanthoxylum bungeanum. NCBI lineage: Eukaryota > Viridiplantae > Streptophyta > Magnoliopsida > Sapindales > Rutaceae > Zanthoxylum > Zanthoxylum bungeanum. The sequence goes on along the minus strand of SKCR01038326.1, from coordinate 336,283 downwards.
TAAAGGACACAGCATGACTATCTGTATGACAATTAGTATAATTGTTTGACAGTTAGTGTGTCTTTTGTATATAGTATTGATGACATGATTCAGGCCGACAACAAAGCAAAAGACCCATTACAAGTACTAGAAGGGCCAATTATGAGGCAGAGGACCAAAAGACTCAGAGAAGCAATGGCGGGATTAGTTCAGAGTTTTATGGCCGATTGCAACAAACAAATAGAGACTCATGTGGGCTTCAATAGAGAGGGCCCAATGCCACTTCACTTGGCCCAAATCAGTTTTGAATGAAGCTTCACAGGCCTTTCAAGACTTGAAGACTTTGATATTTTTGTAATTTAACCTTTAGGGGCATTGTTATCTTTATGCCTTTAGGGTTTCTCTTTGTAACACTATTTAAGCTTTCTTTCTTTTTCATTTTAAGGAGGAACGAAATTTGTAAAACTCAAAAGCTTAAAGCTTTGGCTATGGCTGAATTCTTATAGGGGAAGGATTCCCTTTTTCAAGTTTGAATCGACTTATCTAAGTTTGTGTAACATCCCGATTATTTTAGAATATTCACGTAAATTTTATTTTCTATGTGTAAGATCGCGTCGAACGCGAGGTGTAGGATACAGATGTTGGACGACGCTGTTCCGGGCTCGCGGCCCGGTCGGGAGTATGGAGTAGCCCACGGGGGAACTAAACAGGAGAAATAACATTGAGTCGCCACCCGGTGTGAACCGGGAAAATGATTTAAGGCCGCACTCACCCCTCACAAGGGAAGACTTCAAATCGTTGGGTTCGGAATGGTCCCTTACTTATACCACTTGTAATGATATGATTTGTGCAATAATCTAACCAAGCCTAAGCAACGTATATTTCCAAGGATAATCTACTCATAAGTTCGCATGTATAAAATGAATCATCATAACGGCAAACATACGATATCACACAATAATCTCATGAACATGTTGAATCATCAAACACGAAAAATAATTAACAACCTAAACATAAACATAAAGAAACACCTATTGCGAAAGGAGATAATAAGATCATGCATATAGGAATAACACACTAATGGCTAAATCATGCTTGAGAAACAAGTAACATCCTAATGACCTAATCATGCTTGAACACAATCTTGCGAACACATCAAATAGATGAATACGGGAATACAAATGGATGATAACAGCAAAAGTGTCAATAATGGAATGACATGGTTAATTACATAATGCAAGAGAAATCACCTAAGAAGCAATCATGCATGAAATGTGATGAAAATGACTCAGTTTAGTGTATGTGCGTTCGTGTAGCGTTTGAAAACGCGTTTGAATGGTAAACAGAAGGTTTGCGTTCGTATAGCGTTCGAGAACACGTTCGAACGGGACAAGACCTGATGCATGATAAAACAAAATGCATGAATGTTCGAGTAGCGTTCGTAAACGCGTTCGAACGGTAAACAAAAGGTTCGCGTTCGTATAGCATTTGAGAACGCGTTCGAACGGGACAAGACCTGATGAAACAAAATGCATACGCGTTCGAGTAGCGTTCGTAAACGCGTTCGAACGGTAAACAGAAGGTTCACATTCGTATAGCATTTGAGAACACATTCGAACGGGACAAGACCTGATGAACCAAAATGCATATGCGTTCGAGTAGCGTTCGTAAACGCTTTCGAACGGGAAACAGAAGGTTCGTATTCGTATAGCGTTCCAGAACGCGTTCGAACGGGACAAGTCCTGATGCATGATAAAGGACGCAAACATATACACAGATGCATAATGTAGGACCCAGTGTGCCCGATTGAACTTATTCCCGTTCAATCGAGTATACCTCGTCTGGCGCGGTAAAACATCATGGTAAAGGTAGCCTTTAGGCATTTTCCCTCGAATAGAGGACCTTTAATCCACCCTAGTTAGCCCATGCACACTAGAATGCAATACATGCGTATATAGAGCAATGATATGCAAAAGATCAATGACATAACAAAAGGCGCGGAAAAGCATCGTGGTAAAGGTAGCCTTTTAGGCATTTTCCCTTGAATAGAGGATATTTAATCCACCCTAGTTAGCCCATGTGCATTGTATTACTATGCACACAAATGAATAAGACAATGATGTGGAACTCCGTATGTCCGATTACACATATCTCACATTCAATCAAACATACTTCGTCCGGTGCGGCAAAACATCGTGGTAAAGGTAGCCTTTTAGGCATTTTCCCTCGAATAGAGGACCTTTAATCCACCCTAGTTAGCCCATGCGCATATTATTACTATGCATACAAATGAATAAGACAATGATTTGGAACTCTGTATGTCCGATTAAACATATCTCATATTCAATCTAACATACTTCGTCCGGCGCGGTAAAATATCGTGGTAAATGTAGCCTTTTAAGCATTTTCCCTCGAATAGAGGACCTTTAATCCACCCTAGTTAGCCCATGCGCACTGCATCATCAATACACAAACAAATAACATACATAAAGTAAATGGCGGATAATAAATAAACAAGATAAAATAAAGCGAAAAAGACTAAATCATGCTTAAATACAAAGTTGGATGAAACGAAATATGTGTGTCTCTCAAGCGGCACATGGCGTTGTATCCCGAGTACAGACCGCACTACCATCCATTCGGATTCAGCTACGAAATTTACGTCTGGGTTTCCATCTGATATACCATAAGAGAGACCACATATTCCGTTCATCCGGAATTCACATCATGCATCAATCCATAATACTCACATGTAATAAAGTATTAAAATAAATGAAAAATAAAAGAAAAAAATGAGAGATAATAATAATCTCGAAAGCGCGTTACACAGATGTCGGAAGAGTTGATGCTCCGCAACTCCTCTGGTCCACTGGTCCACTGCTCTCGTTCGTTGCCTCGCGGTTTTGGGTCATCGTTTCCTCTGTTTTGCTGCTGTTTTTGGCTGTATTTTCTGGTCACTATTTTCACTGTATTAAGGGATTGTTTTGGCATCTTTTTGAGCTGCTGTTTTAGTGTGTTTTTTGGTGGTTATAGTGTAGTTTTAGGGGTGATTTTCGGTGGTGTTATGGTACAGTTTGGGGACTGTTTCGGTGATGTTAATGGGTGTTTTCGATGATGTTATGGTGTAGTTTGGGGACTGTTTCGGTGATGAGAATGGAAGGCTTTTAGGGTTTGTGTTTTGTGTTACTGCCGAGAGGTTGCAGGTGGGAGAGAGAATATGTTTACGTGAGAGTCAGCTAGGATTTTGTGTGTTTAGATGAATGAGCCAGGAGAGTTTTGGGTGTTAATGCTTTACAGAATTTTCTGTGTTTTGTATGTATGTGATAGAGTGTGAAAGGTTGGTTTAGGCTTCTTTTTATAGGCAAAGGCTATGGTTTCTAAGGTTTGAATAGGAATGGATCAAGTAATTATGGGGGGGGAATATTTTGATTAGTGTCTCACAAGGAAAAAACTTCTTAACTTAGGGAGGAGATTTTTTTTGATTGGGAAGGTGATATATTTGATTTGTTTATTTAGGTATGTGAATTATTTAGATTGGGATGTGATTTATTTAATTTAGGAAAGATATTATTTTAATTTGTGACATGTTTTAAATGTTTTAATTATTTTTGGGTGGGTTTTGGTGGGCTAATTGGGCTTGGGCGTGAGGCTAGCAACAAAACCAGAAGTACCGACACCGTTCGAACGCGAATTCGAACGCTACACGAATGTCCGCAATCTGTTTGACGTTCGAACGAGTTCACGAATGCAGCACGAACGAAAGTAGTGAACATGTGAATTGAATCTGATGACATACTTATTCTGAATTTCCTTTTCCGACATTCGTTTCCCGCGACTTCCGCAACCTAAAGAGTAGTGCCTCCGTACGAGACTCATCAACGAGACTTATATGCAAAAATGCAACGCCTACACGAGGTCCATTTTTTTTATTGTATACAGAGACTTTTATAGGAAATTAATTACAAGATTATATTAAATATGATTTGAGGGGTTGTTTTGAAAATTAACAAATTAGAATAAATGAAATTAGATATTTATATGATGCATACACATGTACAATTTATGCACACATGTTTATTATTTAAAAACACACAAACATATTTATATTAAACACACTCACCTAGAAAATTCTACACACATGTAATATATATATATATAGACACACACGTGTTGGAGAGTACACTACAGGTACACACCCATTTAATTTACACACAGCTATATCACGTAACACGGCAACAGAAAAGAATAAGAGGGAAATCGTGAGGAAACAGAGAGAAAAAGTCTGAGAATAATGGAGAAAGAAAGAGCAACTGAATAGAGGGAAAGAAAGAGAGATAAAAAGGATTCTGGCTTTGAAGTTGTGATTTTATTCATGAATACAAGTAAATTTGTAAGTACATGACTTCCTTGAGTTTGGGTGTTTAGTTGATTTATGGTTATTTTGCAGTTATGAATTATCAAGTCCAATTGTGTCAATTCAAATGAATTTATTTTCGTGAATATGGACTGATTCAGCTTGATATAATGATTGGTTTAGAACATGGCTGCATTGTTTATATTGGTGCCTGCTGTTGCTTTTTGTATAATACTTCAATTTTATTTTAATTTTATATATTAATTTATTTCATATTAGAACTAGCACGCACTTAGGTTAACAAATTTCTGACATTTTCTTCTGTAATTGGTAAAGTTGAATTGGAGGTAATTAGCGTAAAGAAACAATTAGTAGTTTTGAAGTTAACTCAGTATGCGGGTCTTTAATATAATCACTGAATCACTACCATATGTTTTGAAAGGAATCAGGTTTACAAGTATTCTTTTTTTTTTCTTTCAGAGGTAGAAAGAAGGAAAAGTATGGTCATATTCAATAGATTACAAGGTATTATCAGTGTCATGTAGTCGTTTTAATTTTTCATCATATGTTTAGTCATAAAATTACTAACAATTAGTATTTAAGATTATAAGTTGTGGACAATGTTATAAATCATGTTAGATGAAACAATAATGGGTTTGTAACAACTGTATCTGATAATGATTTTGTCATATATGGACCTTAATTTGTGAGACAAACATAACATATGGATGAGTAAAAGTGTATGAAGCATTCATGGTAGCATTTGTAATAAGTGAGTAATGACATAAGTAAGTGTGAATAAATATGCATAATTGTGCATTATGATTTTCATACATCGATTTGAAATTAAAAAGGGTTTTGAAGTTCAAAGCATTTTTAAAAGAAAAAGTTTCTGATGTTTTCTTTTGAAAGAAAAGTATTTCAGGAAATATTTTCTTACAGTTTTGAGATACAAAATATGGTTTCATGTTTTTCGAGGTATGAGGTAAAACCTCACCCCAGTATGTAACTTGAGATTCAGTTGGAATTGACGGAGACAATATGGAATTGACGAATTCAGAGACATGTGCACATGTGGAGGACTGAAAGGACGCTCTCAGATCCTCGAGCATGACCAAGGTTGACAGATCCCCGAAATCCTGGTTTTCAGAGATTGGGCGGTAGCATTGATTTGCACCCCCAGTTCTAGTGGTGGCTACACTGCCAGTTGAGCTATTGTCCTGGGTGTAGAGCTATACGTTTCCAGTTAAGCTGTTGTCCTGGACGTAGGGCACCACCAGCCTTAGAGATGCCGCAGTTGAGCTGTTGTCCTGGGCATCGAGTACCATAAGTTTTCAGAGATGCCGCAGTTGAGCTGTTGTCCTGGGCATCGAGTATCATCAGTTTTCAGATTTTCAGTATACAGTTTTCAGATCATCAGTATATAGTTTTCAAAAGTCAGATTTTAGTAAATAGTTTTCAGAAAATAGATTTTAGAAATAGTTTCCAGAAACAACAGTTTTATAAGAGATTCAGAATTTTAAAGCAAAAATCAGTTTTCAAGTAAAGTTTTCAGCAAAGCGTTTTCAGAAAGAAACTTTCAGAAAAGAGTTATTCAGAAAGGGTTTTCAGAAAACATTTTCTAAAGGCATAGCATGTTAAAGTAAAGTATAGTTTACAAGTATACATGTCTCATATATTCTAGTAATCATTTGAGATGCATTAGCTGATATCAATGCATGATAGCATCATTACATTTATATGTGATAAATAATAGTGAGTGATAACATGACTGCATATGCATTATATATATATATATATATATATATATATATATATATATATATATATATATATACACACACACAATTGATGAATGTTAAATAGAAAGAATATTTTTATTATTATACCAATTTGATGATATTTCAAAAGTATAAAGGAAAGAAAGTTATAATGAATACCTAATCTAGTCTAGCATTAAGTGTACATGGAAGTAGAGAGATATCAGAGTAGCGCAGCAAAAACGTGATGAGTTTTGATATGGTTATTAATAATATAGAGACTTGATGCGTATGTTATAGATGTGTGAAAATATAAATACTTAACTAGTAAACATGATTTAAAGTATGAGTAATCAGATAAAAGGATCGGTATTAAATAGTAAACATGATTTAAAGTATGAGTAATCAGATAAAAGGATCGGTAACAAGTAATATGTTTGTAAATGGATAAGAGCTAAGTAGTTAACTCAGACCGAATATGTAATTGCTTGATCACATAGACAACTCAGGTTAACACATAAAAGAAATTCAGACTTTGTGTGTGTTTGACGCTCAAGTTATGAGCATAGTTACTTACTGAGTCTTATGACTCACACCACAACAGTGTTTGAGTTTTGTAGGTTGGTGACCTGATTGGTCGACCACATACACCAGAGCTTGATGAGCCGGATAGCATCGTTGCAGTCTGCCAGTCACCAAGTCTTGGGTGGATAAGAGTCAAGTTGTTTATGAGTATATTTGTAAAGTAATTGAGTTGTTTATAAGTTTAGTTGTATAAGTTTAAGTTTGTAAAAATTTTTGTTTATACGTATTTTTGGGCATGGAGCCCAATTATATTTTTCTTGAGTTTATTGATTTAGTGTTTATTTTTAGTGTCGGGCCCTATAGGTTGTATTGAGATGCTGGACTTGATCCAGGTTGCATGAATTTTAGCAGAGGTCATGCCGATTTTTCGTCAGAGTCAGAGGCTTATGGAGGCAGGATTAGCCCGTCTCCTGTCGGTAGCATCCTAGCTTAGGCGGGATGTTACAAAGATGGTATCAGAGCAGAGGTTTATAGAGTGTCGGTGACTGCGGCTGCTGGCTATTCGACTATCTCAATAAGTATGTGTTTTGTTTAAACCATATCGGTCTTTGCTTGTTGTTTTGTTTTAGTGTGCCCAGGTCAGGATTCGAGGACGAATCCTATATAAAGGGGTGAATGTAACATCCCAGATTATTTTTGAATATTCGCGTAAATTTTATTTTCTATGTGTAAGATCGCGTAGAACGCGAGGTCCATTTTTTTATTGTATACAAGGACTTTTACAAGAAATTAATTACAAGATTATATTAAATATGATTTGAGGGGTTGTTTTGAAAATTAACAAAATAGAATAAATGAAATTAGATATTTAGATGATGCATACACGTGTACAATTTATACACACACATGTTTATTATTTAAAAACACACAAAGATATTTATATTAAACACATTCACCTAGAAAATTCTACACACATGTAATTACCACACATGTAATATATATATAGACACACACATGTTGGAGAGTACACTACACGTACACACCCATTTAATTTACACACAGTTATTTCACGTAACACAGCAACAGAAAAGAATAAGAGGGAAATCGTGAGGAAACCGAGAGAAAAAGCCTTAGAATAAGGGAGAAAGAAAGAGCAACTGAAGGGAGGGAAAGAAAGAGAGATAAGAAGGATTCTGGCTTTGAAGTTATGATTTTATTCATGAATACAAGTAAAGCTGTAAGTACATGACTTCCTTGAGTTTGGGTGTTTAATGGGTTTGTTTTAATTCGTTGAAAAGAATCTGGAATTGAACTAAGAATGATGAAGATGATTATATTAGAAGTAATCCAAGATTAGTTGTAACTCTGAAATTGAAAAGAATAAATTGGATTGAAGTAATTGAGGAAATTGGAAATTTGGTAAGAACCCTAGAATTTGGGGGAAAATTTCTGGAATTAGAATTTAAGTTGTTGAATGATTTGATTATTCTCTTAGCACTAAAGGTAATTATTTTGGGGTTTTTGATTTCTGGGATTTTGATTTTATATTTTGTTGCATTTTATATAGCAAGATTTATGGTTATTTTGCAGTTATGAATTATCAAGTCCAATTTTGTCAATTCAAATGAATTTATTTTCGTGAATATGGACTGATTCAGCTTGATATAATGATTGGTTTAGAACATGGCTGCATTGTTTATATTGGTGCATGCTGTTGCTTTTTGTATGATACTTCAATTTTATTTTATTTTTATCTATTAATTTATTTCATATTAGAACTAGCACGCACTTGGGTTAACAGATTTTTGACTTTTTCTTCTATAATTGGTAAAGTTGAATTGGAGGTAATTAACGTAAAGAAACAATTAGTAGTTTTGAAGTTAACTCAGTATGCGGGTCTTTATATAATCACTGAATCACTACCATATGTTTTGAAAGGAATCAGGTTTACAAGTATTCTTTTTTTTTTCTTTCAGAGGTACAAGAAGGAAAAGTATGGTCCTTTTCAATAGATTACAAGGTATTATCGGTTTCATGTAGTCGTTTTAATTTTTCATCATATGTTTAGTCATAGAATTGCTAACAATTATTATTTAAGATTATAAGCTGTGGACAATGTTATAAATCATGTTAGATGAAACAATAATGGGTTTGTAGCAACTGTATCTGATAATGATTTTGTCATGTATGGACCTTAATTTGTGAGACAAACATAACATATGGATGAGTAAAAGTGTATGAAGCATTCATGGTAGTATTTGTAATAAGGGAGTAATGATATAAGAAAAATGCAGATGAATGCTAATATATATAAAACTTAATAACTTCAGCATGAATAAATGATGTTATGTGACACATTAGATTTCATATGTTTATAATATTGTGACAAATTATATTGTAAGTAAACTTGAGCACGTAAGATAAAAGTATATAAGGAATATAATACATACATCATTAGTTTATAGAAATGCATGAATATATGCATTTAGTCACATGACAACTTAAGGGTAAGTATATAAGAAAGCATGACAAGGGTAGTGTGAAAAATATGCATAATTGTGCATTATGATTTTCATACATCGATTTGAAATTAAAAAGGGTTTTGAAGTTCAAAGCATTTTTAAAAGAAAAAGTTTCTGATGTTTTCTTTTGAAAGAAAAGTATTTCAGGAAATGTTTTCTTACAGTTTTGAGATACAAAATATGGTTTTATGTTTTTCGGGGCATGAGGTAAAACCTCACCCCAGTATGTAACTTGAGATTCAGTTGGAATTGACAGATTCAGAGACATGTGCACATGTGGAGGACTGAGGGGACGCTCTCAGATCCTCGAGCAGGACTAGGGTTGACAGATCCCCGAAATCCTGGTTTTCAGAGCTTGGGAGGTAGCATTGATCCGCACCCCCAATTCTAGGGGTGGCTACACTGCCAGTTGAGCTGTTGTCCTGGGTGTAGAGCTCTACCTTGCCAGTTGAGCTGTTGTCTTAGTCGTAGGGCATCACCAGCCTCAGAGATGCCGCAGTTGAGTTGTTGTCCTGGGCATCGAGTACCATCAGTTTTCAGAGATGCCGCAGTTGAGCTGTTGTCCTGGGCATCGAGTATCATCAGTTTTCAGTTTTCAGTACACAGTTTTCAGATCATCAGTATATAGTTTTCAAAAGTCAGATTTTAGTAAACAGTTTTCAGAAAATAGATTTTAGAAATAGTTTCCAAAAACAACAGTTTTATAAGAAATTCAGAATTTTAAAGCAAAAACCAGTTTTCAAGTAAAGTTTTCAGCAAAGAGTTTTCAGAAAGAAACTTTCATAAAAGAGTTATTCAGAAAGGGTTTTCAGGAAATATTTTCTAAAGGCATAGCATGTTAAAGTAAAGTATAGTTTACAATTATACATGTATCATATATTCTAATAATCATTTGAGATGCATTAGCTGATATCAATGCATGATAGCATCATTACATTTATATGTGATGAATAATAGTGCGTGATAACATAACTGCATATGCATATATATATATATATATATATATATATATATATATATATATATATACATACAATTGATGAATGTTAAATAGAAAGAATATTTTTATATTATTATACCGATTTGATGATATTTCAAAAGTATAAAGGAAAGAAAGTTATAATGAATACCTAATCTAGTCTAGCATTAAGTGTACATGGAAGTAGAGAGATATCAGAGTAGTGCAGCAAAAACGTGATGGATTTTGATATGGTTATTATAATATAGAGACTTGATGCGTATGTTATAGATGTGTGAAAATATAAATAGTAAACATGATTTAAAGTATGAGTAATCAGATAAAAGGATCAGTAACAAGTAATATGTTTGTAAATGGATAAGAGTTAAGTAGTTAACTCAGACCGAATACGTAATTGCTTGATCACATAGACAACTCAGGTTAACACATAAAAGAAATTCAGACTTTGTGTGTGTTTGACGCTCAAGTTATGAGCATAGTTACTTACTGAGTCTTATGACTCACACCACAACAGTGTTTGAGTTTTGTAGGTTGGTGACCTGATTGGTCGACCACAGACACCAGAGCTTGAGGAGCCGGATAGCAGCGTTGCAGTCAGCCAGTCACCAGGTATTGGGTGGATAAGAGTCAAGTTGTTTATGAGTATAGTTTTAAAGTAATTGAGTTGTTTATAAGTTTAGTTGTATAAGCTTAAGTTTGTAAAAGTTTTTGTTTATACGTATTTTCAGGCATGGAGCCCAGTTATATTTTTCTTGATTTTATTGATTTAGTGTTTATTTTTAGTGTCGGGCTCTATAGGTTGTATTGAGATGCTGGACTTGATCCAGGTTGCATGAATTTTAGCAGAGGTCATACCGATTTTTCATCAGAGTCAGAGGCTTATGGAGGCAGGATTAGCCTGTCTCATGGCGGTAGCATCCTAGCTTAGGCGGGATGCTACAGTTTGGCAAACTTAGTGGCGTCTCCATTGCTTGCAAAACACTACAAGGATTCATCTTAAAGGTTCTCAATGGCAAGTTCTTTGTGGGTATTCTTTGTGGCATTGGAAGGGTTTTGTTCCTACAAAATTAAATTCGCGGTTCTTGGGGTTTTGTCCGTTGCTTGGGGTTTGCTTGGATTTCAAATCCAAGTGGGTTTCTTGTCATTTGGTATCAGGCGCTCAGGGTTCCAAGGTCAAGATTTTCTATATTTTATCGTTTTTTGAAGTCTTTATATTTCTTTTTTTTGGTCTCTTCCAGTTTCAATTTTTTTCTTTGTGTTTTTCATGTTTATGACTACATCTTGGATGTTATTATAATTTTATTTCATGGTAATGGCATTTAGGATTCAATTCTTGGACTTTTGAGTCAATTCGAGTCAAAATTGTATGTAATTTTCGGATCAGTTCGGTCAGAATTTTTCAGCCGCGCCCTGAATTTAAAAAGGCTGTAACTTTTGATCTAGAAAGAGTTACGAGACCTATAATATATCGATTCACATGTTCCTGACGAGATATAGTCAATAATACATAGTTGAAAGCTGTCTGTTCTCATATCGAGTCCTGATTTCTGGTCCGAATATTAGTTACAGGATTTGAGTCAGTTTCAAGTTTTGGTTTTTAATCAGTTCTGAATCAATTTGTTTGTTTGGTTTGCATTCGTAATTAGGATTTAGAGAGTCATTATCAACAAAATTAAATTCAAATTTTTGCAAGAGAAATAATAAAAGTTCGATCAATTACCTTGTGTGTTAAGTTGTGCTATGGATTACCTTAATGTTCCTTAATCGAAAAGGAAATTTTTGGTTGAATTTATCACTGAGTTTTGAATCTGATTTTTTTGTGTTTTTGTTTTAAGTCTTACATGGTCTTTTTTTTTTAATTTTTTTTCCGCCTTATTATTCATCTTGTCGTTGTCAATTTTTTTTGGTATTCTCTTCATTCTTGAGTTTGTTTTGTCAAGATGGCCAGTGTGTTGGTTGATATTATGGGACAACCAAGAGATAATATTTTTCGTACTAGAGTATTTGTGAAAAAATGTGTGTAATGTGATTATTGATGGGGAACATTGGGCTAATTTAATGAGTACTAATCTCGTGGAGAAATTGAAGTTGCCATTGCAAAACCATCCTAAGCCTTATGTGTTACAAGGTTTGCCTAATTGTGCTGAGATTAAGGTGGAGTATCAAGTTATGGTTCCTTTTTTTACTATGAGATTTCATGCCATTGCAAAACCATCTTAAGCCTTATGTGTTACAAGGTTTGCCTAATTGTGCTGAGGTTAAGGTGGAGTACCAAGTTATGGTTCCTTTTTTTTACTATGAGATTTCATGATGAGGTATTATGTGATGTGGTGCCTATGCTTGACTGTCATGTATTGTTGGGTGGTTCATGGAAATATGATAGGCAAGTGTGGCATCATGTTGAGAGGAGTAGGTACATTTATGTCACGGAGCGAAGGTCGGCGATTCTTCCTCTTTTAACACCACAACAAGCCAATACAGATCAATTAAAAATGAAGAGAAGAAGTGAGGTTGAAAAGAGGAAAAAAGAAAGAGTTTTCGAGTGCTTGGAAATAAACTTGTTATTAATGTTGTGAATGTAAAAAAAGAAAATATGGGCATGGTAATGAGTGAGCAAGTAGTGAAGAGTGAGTGTGATGTGGAGGTTGTTGCTATTGCTGAGGTGGATGACTTAGCTGTTGCTGGTGATGATAATTTTGAAGCTTAATGCATGGCTAAATGTATTAATGAAACTACATGTGTTGTTGAATGTGTTGAGAGTTTTGAGCATCCAAATGAGAGTAATGAGTCGGAAAATACTTGGGTAAACTCATGTGAGAATTTTGTGCGTGTTAAACATATAGAATTTGTTATGAATGAGATTGAGAATGTGAACTTAATTAAGAATATCATTTGGGGCAGTGAGTGTAATGAGAATAGATTTTGAGCAAGAGTGTGGGCAAAAGGGAATAGTAGGCAAACATTATTGTCCTAACATTGACATTTCTCATTCGTGTGATTTTTCTTTGTTTCAGAATAATCATCCAATTCATTTTATCATTACTATCTATGATCCGGGCACGGATTCGAGGACGAATCCTTTTCAAGAGAGGGAGAATGATGTGATCCAGAATGAGTTCTATTTATTGGGCCAAGTCAACTTGAAGTTGTGGCTGATTGCATGGCTTGGTCAGATTGGTGTATTTGGGCCATTTTGATGGATTTGGAAGATTCCTTGGGTTCTGGAGTTTGGTTCATGCATGAGACTTTATATGAAGGATTTATTATGTCTAAATCAAGAATGAAATGGGTTTTGGACGTGCATGGGCTGCCTTGATTTATTTTCGGCTTTATTTCCGAATGGTGCATTAGCAGTGACGGGATTTGCGCAGTCTTCGTAATTTGGACGTAACTTTCTCGTCTGATGTCTAATTTTGGTAATTCAAGTTGCATTGGAAAGAGAACTCGTAGCGCTACAACTTTGAAGCTTACATCAAAGTCCAGTTCGGAATTACTCTTGGTCAAAATGAGGACGCAACATATCCTTACGGTTTTTATATTTTATATTTTTTAAGGTTCTGTGTTGTTCAAGTGCTGGGCTGAACTTTAATTACATTACAAAGCCCATGCACGAAATTTTCAAGTATTTTATATGTTATTGGGTTTATTTTATTAGGGTTTTATTATATTTGGGTAGAATTAGGGTTAGTCGCCTATTAAAGGGGCATTATTTATTGTAATTGAGAATTAACTAAGAATATATCTTTTTACAAAATAAATTGACTTGTGTCATCTTAAGGGAGTGAATTCTTCATTGGTTTTACGGAACAAAAGCTTATCAAAGTGTGGCAAGCGTTGTGGCGTTGTATCGCTTTTCAGGATTCTCCAAAGAAATAAAGAAATGTTCTTAAGGGCAAGGTTCCTTAAGGGTTGAACTTGATCTTGGAAGGACTTTGTTCTTACAAAATAAAGATTCGCGGTTCTTGGGGCTTAGAACACGTGGAGGGGTTTGCTTGGCTTTGTTCCAGGGTCTGATTTTTCCTGTCTTTTCTTTTTTGTTTGATTCTGTTTTTATTTTCGTTCTTTGTTATTTTCGTTTCAGTTCTTGTTGGATCTTGTTTCTGTTTTCGTTTTGTTTATTTCTGGATCTGGTTTTGTTGTGTTCTGCATGTCAGTTCATCTTTTATCATTTTCCAGTTCTGGGTTTTTGTTGTGTTCTTCATATAAGTTCGTCATACACATTCTGTTCTTTAGCATATGTTGAAGAAATAAGCATGTTCTTTGGCGACTGTGTGACTTGTTTCTAAAACCCTAGTGAAGTGTAAAAGAAAAAGAAAATAAACCATCGGATTCAGACTCTGAAATCAGACCCTAAAACTTAACCTCTGAAATCAGACTCTAAAAACTTAGCCTTTGAAATCTGACTTTGAAATCAGACCCTGAAACTTAGTCTCTGAAATCAGACCCTGAAGATTAGCCTCTGAAAATCAGACTCTGAAATCAGACCCTGAAAAGTAGCCTTTGAAATCAGACCCTGACCAGTAGCCTCTGAAATCAGACACTGAAAAGTAACCTCTGAAATCAGACACTGACCAGTAGCCTCTGAAATCAGACCCTGACCAAAAGCCTCTGAAATCAGACCCTGAAAATCAACCTCTGAAATCAGAACCTAAATCAGCCTCTGAAATCAGAACCTTAATAAGCTACTGAAATCAGAACCTTAAACAGCTTCTGAAGTTATAAAAAAAAAAAGGGACTTGAGTGACAGTAATCACTTGAGCAAAAAAAAAGTGAAAATTTTTGGTTGAATTTAGTTTGTTCCATATTATCATTTGGGTGTCTGTGAAGGGTATTCCATCAAAATTTATATAGATGTGCCAAATTTTCTCCCGAAATTACATACGACCGTGAATTTGCATGCTTATTTTTTTTCCATTGTGCTAATTGTTTACTTCTTTATTCTAATTACTCTAGCTTAAGTATTATTGATTAAGTCTTCGTCATTGCTATTCATGTTCGCATTTTGTTTCCGTATGCCCTATATATATATTATTGGGTCCGTTATGTTTCATGCTAGCTTGAGGACTACACTTGGTTTTGTATTCTTGGATTGAATGTGATTCACATTTGAATTGAGGAAGAACTCAATAGTGGTAAAAGGCAGTGATTGTGAGCACATTATCGGGTAAAAGCCAATAGAGTGCAAACACGAGTGGAGTGATATCATTCGAGTATAAACACGTGAGATTGTGAGGATTTACATATTTGTTTTACTTTCTTGTTATTTCTAATTTGTTTGTTTAGTTTTGAGATGGCAGGTCTAACCACTGATGAAAAGCTTGAGGCTTTGGATAGGAAATTTACATATATGATGGAGAACATGAATACTGCTTTGGAGAGATTGACCGAGAGTGTAGAGAGTATTCAAACTGATAGCGGTCCCAGACCACCACCACCCCAGCATATACCACCACCTCAAAATGTGCCACCACCTCATAATGTGCCACTTCGACGTGTACCACCACAGTTATACCACCAGATGAAGAGGAAGCTGAAAATGAGTTTGATGATTCTGATGGTCTTGATGATGTGCATGAGAGATTTCAACCTGGGCATGATAGGAGGCCGAATAGGAGGTTTGATAGGAGGAATGATAGGAGGGATAGACGATATGAAGGATTTATTATGTCTAAATCAAGAATGAAATGGGTTTTGGACGTGCATGGGCTGCATTGATTTATTTTCGTCTTTATTTCCGAATGGTGCATTAGCAGTGGCGGGATTTGCGCAGTCTTCGTAATTTGGACGTAACTTTCTCGTCCGATGTCTAATTTTGGTGATTCAAGTTGCATTGGAAAGAGAACTCGTAGAGCTACAACTTTGTAGCTTACATCAAAGTCCATTTCGGACTTACTCTTGGACAAAATGAGGACGCAACATATCCCTACAGTTTTTATATTTTATATTTTTTAAGGTTCTGTGTTGTTCAAGTGCTGGGCTGAACTTTAATTATATTACAAAGCCCATGCACGAAATTTTAAAGTATTTTATATGTTATTGGGTTTATTGTATTAGGGTTTTATTATATTTGGGTAGAATTAGGGTTACTCACCTATTTAAAGGGGTATTATTTATTGTAATTGAGAATTAACTAAGGATATATCTTTTTACAAAACAAATTGACTTGTGTCATCTTAAGGGAGTGAATTCTTCATTGGTTTTACGGAACAAAAGCTTATCAACGTGTGGCAAGCGTTGTGGCGTTGTATCACTGTTCAGGATTCTCCAAGGAAATAAAGAAAGGTTCTTAAGGGCAAGGTTCCTTAAGGGTTGAACTTGATCTTGGAAGGACATTGTTCTTACAAAATAAAGATTCGCGGTTCTTGGGGCTTAGAACACGTGGAGGGTTTGCTTGGATTTTTTCCAGGGTCTGATTTTTCCTGTCTTTTCTTTTTTGTTTGATTCTGTTTTTATTTTCGTTCTTTGTTATTTTCGTTTCAGTTCTTGTTGGATCTTGTTTTTGTTTTCGTTTTGTTTATTTCTGGATCTGGTTTTGTTGTGTTCTGCATATCAGTTCATCTTTTATCATTTTCCAGTTCTGGGTTTTTGTTGTGTTCTTCATATAAGTTCGTCATACACATTCTGTTCTTTAGCATATGTTGAAGAAATAAGCATGTTCTTTGGCGACTGTGTGACTTGTTTCTAAAACCCTAATGAAGTGTAAAAGAAAAAGAAAATAAACCATCAGATTCAGACTCTGAAATCAGACCCAAAAACTTAACCTCTAAAATCAGACTCTAAAAACTTAGCCTTTGAAATCTGACTCTGAAATCAGACCCTGAAACTTAGTCTCTGAAATCAGACCCTGAAGATTAGCCTCTGAAAATCAGACTCTGAAATCAGACCCTGAAAAGTAGCCTCTGAAATCAGACCCTGACCAGTAGCCTCTGAAATCAGACACTGAAAAGTAACCTCTGAAATCAGACACTGACCAGTAGCCTCTGAAATCAGACCCTGACCAAAAGCCTCTGAAATCATACCCTGAAAATCAGCCTCTGAAATCAGAACCTTAATCAGAACCTTAATAAGCTACTGAAATCAGAACCTTAAACAGCTTCTGAAGTTATAAAAAAAAAAAAGGGACTTGAGTGACAATGATCACTTGAGCAAAAAAAAAAAGTGAAAATTTTTGGTTGAATTTAGTTTGTTCCATATTATCATTTGGGTGTCCGTGAAGGGTATTCCATCAAAATTTCTATAGAGGTGCCAAATTTTCTCCCGAAATTACATACGACCGTGAATTTGCATGCTTATTTTTTTTTCCATTGTGCTAATTGTTTACTTCTTTATTCTAATTACTCTAGCTTAAGTATTATTGATTGAGTCTTCGTCATTGCTATTCATGTTCGCATTTTGTTTCCGCATGCCCTATATATATATATTATTGGGTCTGTTATGTTTCATGCTAGCTTGAGGACTACACTTGGTTTTGTATTCTTGGATTAAGTGTGATTCACATTTGAATTGAGGAAGAACTCAATAGTGGTAAAAGGCAGTGATTGTGAGCATAGTATCGGGTAAAAGCCAATAGAGTGCAAACACGAGTGGAGTGATATCATTCGAGTGTAAACACGTGAGATTGTGAGGATTTACATATTTGTTTTACTTTCTTGTTATTTCTAATCTGTTTGTTTAGTGTTGAGATGGCAGGTCTAACCACTGATGAAAAGCTTGAGGCTTTGGATAGGAAATTTACAAATATGATGGAGAACATGAATACTGCTTTGGAGAGATTGACCAAGAGTGTAGAGAGTATTCAAACTAGTAGCGGTCCTAGACCACCACCACCCCAGCATATACCACCACCTCAAAATGTACCACCACCTCATAATGTGCCACTTCAACGTGTACCACCACAGTATGTACCACCAGATGAAGAGGAAGCTGAAAATGAGTTTGATGATTCTGATGGTCTTGATGATGTGGAGGAGAGATTTCAACATGGGCATGATAGGAGGCCTAATATGAGGTTTGATAGGAGGAATGATATGAGGGATAGACGATTTGATGATAGAGGTGCATTTTTGATAGGAGGGGATATGGTAGACGAGGAGATGTAGATGGTGATCTAGGTAGAATCAAGATCAAGATACCAACATTCCACGGCAAGAATGATCCTTAAGCTTATTTAGAATGGGAAAAGAAAATATAATTGATTTTCAGTTGTCATCAATACTCAAACGAGAAGAAGATCAATCTGGCAGCAATTGAGTTTACCGATTATACTATGATTTGGTGGGATCAGCTTGTCTCTACTCGGAGGAGAAATTATGAGAGACTGGTTCAGACATGGGCAGAACCTAGAGGTCTCATGAGAAAGAGATTTATACCCAGCCATTATTATAAGGAATTGTATCAGAAACTACAACATCTGTATCAGGGGACCAAGATGTTAGGTTTATATCTAGGTCCCAAGATCAAACAAGACATGAAATACATGTGTGAAGACATCAATGGAGGTAGCGCAATACTCACATCGATCGGTTGAGACGATTTGAAGACGAATGAAGCCCCAAAGCCCACTGTTTTGGCGCCAACTGTGTGCAGTTCACTGCCCTCCAAATCAGAATTTTGAGCTGCGAAACGGAGCTCCAATCTTCGTCGGACGGATCCCGGCTCATTGGTGAACCTCCCTAACACCTTCGCAAGTCTCGTAAGTGTGCTAGCACTTGTGTTTTGCAACAAAAACACACTCATTGCCTCCCTTGAAGCTCACGGCAGTGAGCTGTGAAGAAGAAAGAAAAAACAGCCCCTTGGGCGTGTATAGATGGAGAGAAAAGAAGGAGAAGTGTTATGGTTGACTTGTTAATTGAATTACCAAAAAATGCTTTATATATTTTCCAAAAAATACAAAGCATTTACCATTTAAAATATCAAATAAAATAAATGGTAATGGCTCAACCACCAACACTATTTCAACAACACACATCACTATTCAATGTCACTTTATCAAAGTGACTTGATGTGTGTCTATCAATCAATCAACTCAATCACATCAATCAATCACATCACTCAAAGTGATATTTGATTTGACGCTTGATGTGACGAATGATTTGACGCTTGATGTGACTTGCGTCGCCGCACTCGAATTCGAAATACGAATGCGCTCGCAATCACACTCGGGCTCGGGTTCACTAATTCTCAATTAGCGAATTTTCCGTCGCGTCGTAATTAAATGATTACGCCTAGCGAATTCACTATTTACGTCGCTAACGAATTAATTCTAAATTAATTCGTTCGCCCGAATTAAAATCTAATTTTAATTCCGCGTCGAAATCTAATTTCGTTTAATATATCGAATATATTAATTTACCGATTAATTCCAAATTAATCATTCTCTCTCTTTAGACGATATTTTATCCTAGATAAAATATCTCTGTAATTAATCCTAGATTAATTTTTCTCTCACTTCTATATAATCCCAGATTATTAATGAGTGCGAGTTATGCGTCATCGGTGCATTATCATATACATAATTCATTAACACATATATGAAAAGCCCCAAATTTGGAGAGGGTTATGAACCCTAATTTCTAAGCGACCCATGAGATCCCCGGATAAGTCGGCAGTAAATACGGTCGTCGGAGTATCCGAATCACGTACGTACCAAGTATTACGTTCTACCGATTTACGAGACAAGATCGGCTTCTAGCAAAGCACGAAGTCTACCCAATTCTCCGGTCATATTCATCTAAGAATATTTAAGATCTATATCAAGCGTAGTATACCAAGTATCGTGTATATTGGCCCAGTATTGGATAGTCACGTGCTAGGGCTGGGGCTGGATAAGTGTCTGCCCCGTCCGAAGCACATGTCGGATGTCTGGTAACTAGTCTCTATAATCGGATATACATGACCTTGTCATAATATCCCGATGGCCGGCCAGCACTTAAGAGAACTAATACCGTATCCTGCGTGACATCATATCCACTATGATTGGAGTGATACTTCCGTCTTGACATCACACCCAATACTCTACGATTCTCAATATACCCAGCATTGGCGTACACAGAACCGGTTAGAGTCCTAGACGACCTCAACTAAAGTATATTGATTGTCGTAAGCATTAGCGGTGTAAGTCTCAGGTTAAGACCATACACACCTACCCTGATGTCGGACTCCCATAGACACATAGTCATAATACCAATGGGATTCCGAGGGGTCTATCCAGAGCGAAGCTGTTTCCCGTACCATCGGTGAAACACAACCTCCTATCGCACTTGCATGAGTATCCAATACCCAAATATATGAGAACTATATTGTTGTGCCCTCACAACGCGCACAAGTGCAATACTAGCCTATTCCGCATTATCGATGTCCAGTCTCGATAATACTACGACTAGGGATATTTAATGATTAATCCTTCGTGGACTGATACTGTCTCATATCATTCTCAATCCTGGAACTAATCATATGGACATCTCTTCATTTATATATCTAAGGTGATCTAATCACAAATGATGAGAGTGCAATTTCCTTGTCACATAGTTAATTTGTACAACAACACTATGATCTGTACAAATAGTGACGCTATGGGTCATATTATCCAACAATCTCCCACTTGGCACATAGCCAGTCACTCAAGTGTCGTACACCCGAACTATGTACGGTTCGCTCAAATTGCTGAGAAAAGGTTTTCATCAGCGGATTTCCATGATTATCGTCTGACGCGATTTATACGATCACCACATCGCCACGATGTATGATCCGAACGAATCAGATGAACATAGAAGTATATATCTGGATCGTCGATGAGACCTTTAATTCTTTAGCCTTGTGCTGACGCCTAGCTCAGCTGCTAACAGAACTATATCTAATCTAATTAGATTTATTATCGACCCAAATGGCTTCTATTGCTGCCTCAGCCGCAGCAATAATCCGCATTTGTTGTTTATTCGGAAACAGTATCTTGCTCGGAAGATTTCCAGCTCACTGTCCCGTTATTCAAACTTTATAGTACCGCAGTATTTAACTGTTTGGAAACTTGCAGCAGTGATCCTAGTCACTTCAAGTTCTCATTCTCCATAGTTTAAGACACATCTTTAGTTCTCTGAGATACTAATAGATGTCCTTAACTTCAATCCAGTGCCTATCACTTGGATTGTCCTGATTGTGACTTCATATGCTCAAAGCGTATGAGACACCATATCAAGTACATTTTAAATGTACAATTTCCCAGAGAGTGTTAACAACTCCAAATCTATCCCAGTAGATCTTTATTCCTTGAATAAAGGTTGTTACTCCCCAGAATTCTACGGAGAATATCTACGAAAGCCAAGCTTTCACCAATTGCTTTATGGGAATTTCATTATCAGTGCTCTCCCACTAACCTCCTCATATACACAAGAATTACTTCGTTTTGAGTCAAATCATAAACCATTATGATTATTTCAAAACGACAGTTCCAAGAACCTAATGCTTGCATCAATCCAAACATGGATCGTATAACCCGCAAACCTTGTTTGTCGGTTATACAAAATCGTCAGGATGTTGTAAGCATCCTCCAAACGGTTTCCTTTTCAGGAAAGCGATTTTGATCTTTAACTGACACATTTCATAAATGAAATATGCAGTATCTCAGCAAGCATTATCCAAATGGATTTACCATGGCAACAGGTAAAAGGTTGAACCGTAATCAACATAATGTTGATAACGATACCTTTTCGTCACAGACCTAGCTTTGTACGTTGGTATGTTGCCATCCATGTATGTCTTCCTTGAAGACGTTTAATGTACCAATAGGCACAATGCCTTGTGGTACAACAACTAGTATCCAAAATAGTTGTTATACATGGAATCCATTTTGCACTCATAGCACTTTGCCAAAATAGGGAGTCGATACCTCGTATCACTTCCTCAAATCGTAGTCGGATGGTATACCCTCATAAGATTGACATCTTTATGAGGTGAGATCAGAAACCCATACCCCAGGTTGTTTTCTGATTCTCTCCGATCTACGTGGTTCTTGTGTATTCGAAGATTAATGGTTTAGTTTCATCCTTGATGAACTATTTATGTTCCATTACGGACTTCGTGCCTTGAACAGTATTACCCCGATTTTCATCGAGTTTTACTGTCCTCCCACTTACCACTGCATATCGGTATTCCTCTCAGGAAAACCGCATGGCGAGCAACAATCATATTGTTCCCATGTGAGATATATAAGTACTATATACTTATGTTTTTCCCTAGGATAACCTTTAATTGGCACTTATCCAATTTGGGTTCTAGTTTGGTATCATCCAAACGTTATGCCTGACATACCTAAATTATTAGGAATGAGAAACCCTGTTTCTTTCCTGTTCATATCCTATATGATATCTGTCAAACAGATTTATATGGAACCTTATTCTAAATAAGTTTTGCACTGTTAATACATATCATGTTGAAGGAAATGATAGCTCAGAGCGACTCGTGATAAACTTTATCATGTCCAACAAAAATTCGGTTTTTAGTTTGGACACACCGTCAAACTGATGTGTCTCGGGAGGAGTCCTCATCTGAAAGAATACTATACTCTTTCATGTATATTTGAAACTTACTGCTTAAGTATTTTCCATTACGGTCTTACCGTGACGGCATAATACTATAGTCGATCTGTTTATCTACTTCGTGTCGAAACTCTAATAGTTTTCGATCTGTGTTCTTCAAGGTCACGAAATATTCATGTTCACATCTAGCCTAGCTAGATATGAGCCCACTAACTACACCATGAATAGGGCTAACAAATCGGTGGCACTTACACTATTACCAAGTAAACAGTGTTTTAGGACTTTACCTAACAAACTAGATTCGTAGACTTTATTTGAATAGTCAAATCTGTCCTAGTACCCACTCTTCAAAAGTGCGGATATACGAGTCTTGTTTAATTCTGTCCTAGACAACAATGCCACAAATAAGTCTCTACTTGATCAAATCAATTTGAGCTATTTATTTGTCATTTTATATGTTTGAGATTTTAATTATATTCAAAATATAAATTATGTTATTCACATCTAATGTGTTTATCTTAGTATCATCTTTATATAATAAAACACTTGGTGTTCTAGAATATAAAGGTTTATCCACAATGGATTAAACACTGATATAGAGATAATGTCTCTAGTCAAACTAGTTACATTATAACAGTTTCCATTTTAAGTACATACCCGAAGGGTAGTTCCTAAACTTAGGTATCTACGGTCGAAACAGCGACTTCCGTCCCGTTTCCGATCTGCAGAGCAATCTCATCTTGAAGTCAGTATTCTGCTCAAAGCAGATTCTGAACATCAATACATATATTTTATGTACCACACTAAGTATTTAAAATCTAATTTCAATACTAGTTATGAACATAACTTTGACAATCATTTTTAAAGTAAGAGCCTTGCCCTTTCTTTAATACCTTCGTGTCTGCCATATCCAAATGGTAGTCACTTTGGGATATGTAAATTATCCTTTTCAATATTTCATGAACCTTAGGCCAAGCCTTGGGTTTTTAGAATATCGAAACAATGTGCACCTTGTGCTACATGCCCAATTGCAAACTTTGACTTTTCACCTCTAGAATAGTCAATTAATTCTCCAAGAATTATTTATTGCAATTTTAATACTTATTAAATCTAAACATAGATTTTTGACAAGTATGTTAAATTAAGCACTAAAGACATCATCACATAAATCTTCCAAAGATTTACGCTCTACTTATTTGCTTAATTTTGGGCTTAAGGTATAATAAGTTATTTTATCAAATAAAGTAACCTATTGTTTATTCCCAATTTGAAAATTAAATCATTTAAAACATTTAATCCCAGATTATATTTTAAATATCCAACTTTTCAATTCTTTCTTGATTTCAATAGTCCAACTATTTAATCAATTATTAGTGGTACTATATATTATAATGATTATAATAGTCCAACTATATAATCAAATATAATCCAAATTAATTAACCTCAATTACATTGATTACTATAATCCAATTATAAAATCAACTGTAAACTGAAATTAATTAATTCAAATATATTGATTAATATAATCCAATTATATATAATCAACTATAATACAGTCCAACTGTTTATTAAAACAACAATAAATATTAGTCCAACTAATACTTTTAATATATTTGACGAGTGATATTTGTTTGAGCGCGTATGGCGAGTAATTGAACGAATATTGCAAATTCAATTCTTGCCTCCCACTATTTTTCGGCGAGCCTCTAACCCTCTGTCGAGTACTCGAGAAACCGTATTTCCTAGTGGGCTAGGATCCCGTTAAATATCACACAATCTTGACTTTGGCCAACAAATTGTATGATAATTAACTAGGTAGATCTCGAAGATCAATTGGATCTCATCCAACTCCTAGATCCAGTAGGTGGACATCCAAGTCCGAAACATATATCTTATATATGCCTATTATCTAATATAAGCCTAACCTTTTTCCTCTGAATCAACTAGGTCTTGGCTTTGGCACAACAAACCTAATGATCCCAGTCAAACGCGGACCCATTGACCATGGAAGCTTCGTAATCAATGTCGTTGGACAAGAAGTGGTATTGACTTTGGCCAACAAACCACAACTTGGACAAGACACCAATATGGAACAAAGCCTCGTGATTCAAACACATCTTCGACGGACAAGGGCTTGACTTTGGCCAACAACCCATGCCAATCTAGGATCTTGAGTAAGAATCACTCAATGGAAGGAAAAAACGCATGATATTTGATGAGGGCTTTTCGCGTGCAAATTGGCTACCAATTAATTATCTTTGTTTAGGTCTCATCATCATACACCCTTAAACATGCATTCTAAATACATAATAAAGCGAATATGAAATAAAATAATAATGATATGCGGATGGATACATATTGATCCTAGATCAAATCTCTCCCTTTCTCACTCAAGCTAGCACTTGTATTACTTCTACCGTTACACTACACTTCTAAAGAAACCTCATTTACATTGAGGGGAATAGGTGAGAAGAGAATACAAAGAGAATAGAGGTGATAAGGCTGGACACGCAGGTCCAATTTAATAAATAATTTATTACAACAATTTCCAAAATTGCCCCCCCCGACTAATATCCATCCGATATACATTATTCATTCATCACAACCACGTATTCACACATAAGCATGCTATCAATCAATCTAATCAAATTAATTAATCTGATAATTATGTGATCATCCAATGTTCAAACAACGATTTGATTTTGGTCGAGTCAAACTCGTTTTTGCGAATAAGTACTCAAAGTACGAATTCATGAATTAAATTAAACTACATCATTAAATCCAATTTAACATGTATTTAATACTAATTCACTATTCAATTCCAAATTAAATATTACACTTTATTAATAAACCTTTAACGACTTAAATTCCAAAAATTTAATCGCTTCGGGTCTCAAAGCCCGATTAACGTCCAACGTCAATTCAATTCAAGTCTAATGGGCTTTAATTAATTTCTATAAGGCGTGGGCTTCGGCAACCAAAGCCCAATCAAGGAGTAACCCCATAAGCCCAGAAATCAATTTAGGCCCATTAGGCCCAATTAAACTTTAAAGGTTCATTAGTCGCATTTGGGCTTTATGGTAGTGGTTTTGGGCCCAATTGGATCCAATCCATTTGGCCTAAACCCAACTTGATAAAATCAAGCCCAATAAGCCCAATTACAACTTAATAAGCCCAAATCCAATTTAAAGGCCTAATTCATTAAATTACACAAATCCAATTTCGTAATTTAATTACCTAAAGTGCATTACATGATTAATCACCCAAATCAATATTTCCAAAACATGAAATTAGTCCAATTAATCATGTTCATTATCATCATCACATGTCCAACACATAAATGAAAAAATCAAACCCATTTTACATGCTACTTAGTCTCGGCCAAGGAGTGATTTTGTGTCCGATTTGGTTTCAATCCAATAAACCCACAATCAACCACAATCAACATCCTAATGATTTCCAATACATCCAATGTCCAAAACAACAATACCTAAGACATCTCAAGGGCATAATCCAATTCGGCCAAGGTGATAATTTTGGGGATTTTATGTTCAATTCAAAATCCAATCCAATTAGTTTCAAATTAACATTATCCTTAATGATTCTAATTCATCCAATGAACTAAAATCAAAAAATTCCAAGAACTCCAAATAGCATACACATTCGGCCAACATCAAAAATTTGGGCAAAATTGATCCAATCACATTTTGTTGAAATTGATCAAATCAATCTTCAATATAACATATATTAAGCATGCTTAAACATCCAATTTTATAAAATCATGCTCAAATACAAAGTACCCAATTTTAAGCCCTACAATTTCATGCTTGAACCTATAGCTCTTGATGCCATTGTTAGGTTTATATCTAGGTCCCAAGATCAAACAAGACATGAAATACATGTGTGAAGACATCAATGGAGGTAGCGGAATACTCACATTGATCGGTTGAGACGATTTGAAGACGAATGAAGCCCAAAAAGCCCACTGTTTTGGCGCCAACTGTGTGCAGTTCACTGCCCTCCAAATCAGAATTTTGAGCTGCGAAACGGAGCTCCAATCTTCATCGGACGGATCCCGGCTCATGGGTGAACCTCCCTAACACCTTCGCAAGTCTCGTAAGTGTGCTAGCACTTGTGTTTTGCAACAAAAACACACTCATTGCCTCCCTTGAAGCTCACGGCAGTGAGCTGTGAAGAAGAAAGAAAAAACAGCCCCTTGGGCGTGTATAGATGGAGAGGAAAAGAAGGAGAAGTGTATGGTTGACTTGTTAATTGAATTACAAAAAAATGCTTTATATATTTTCCAAAAAATACAAAGCATTTACCATTTAAAATATCAAATAAAATAAATGGTAATGGTCAACCACCAACACTATTCCAACAACACCCATCACTATTCAATGTCACTTTATCAAAGTGACTTGATATGTGTCTATCAATCAATCAACTCAATCACATCAATCAATCACATCACTCAAAGTGACATTGATTTGACGCTTGATGTGACGAATGATTTGACGCTTGATGTGACTTGCGTCGCCGCACTCGAATTCGAAATACGAATGCGCTCGCAATCACACTCGGGCTCGGGTTCACTAATTCTCAATTAGCGAATTTTCCGTCGCGTCGTAATTAAATGATTACGCCTAGCGAATTCACTATTTACGTCGCTAACGAATTAATTCTAAATTAATTCGTTCGCCCGAATTAAAATCTAATTTTAATTCCGCGTCGAAATCTAATTTCGTTTAATATATCGAATATATTAATTTACCGATTAATTCCAAATTAATCATTCTCTCTCTTTAGACGACATTTTATCCTAGATAAAATATCTCTGTAATTAATCCTAGATTAATTTTTCTCTCACTTCTATATAATCCCAGATTATTAATGAGTGCGAGTTATGCGTCATCGGTGCATTATCGGGAAGCGACCCATGAGATCCCCAGATAAGTCGGCAGTAAATACGGTCGTCGGAGTATCCGAATCACGTACGTACCAAGTATTACGTTCTACCGATTTACGAGACAAGATCGGCTTCTAGCAAAGCACGAAGTCTACCCAATTCTCCGGTCATATTCATCTAAGAATATTTAAGATCTATATCAAGCGTAGTATACCAAGTATCGTGTATATTGGCCCAGTATTGGATAGTCACGTGCTAGGGCTGGGGCTGGATAAGTGTCTGCCCCGTCCGAAGCACATGTCGGATGTCTGGTAACTAGTCTCTATAATCGGATATACATGACCTTGTCATAATATCCCGATGGCCGGCCAGCACTTAAGAGAACTAATACCGTATCCTGCGTGACATCATATCCACTATGACTGGAGTGATACTTCCGTCTTGACATCACACCCAATACTCTACGATTCTCAATATACCCAGCATTGGCGTACACAGAACCGGTTAGAGTCCTAGACGACCTCAACTAAAGTATATTGATTGTCGTAAGCATTAGCGGTGTAAGTCTCAGGTTAAGACCATACACACCTACCCTGATGTCGGACTCCCATAGACACATAGTCATAATACCAATGGGATTCCGAGGGGTCTATCCAGAGCGAAGCTGTTTCCCGTACCATCGGTGAAACACAACCTCCTATCGCACTTGCATGAGTATCCAATACCCAAATATATGAGAACTATGTGTTTGTGCCCTCACAACGCGCACAAGCATAATACTAGCCTATTCCGCATTATCGATGTCCAGTCTCGATAATACTACGACTAGGGATATTTAATGATTAATCCTTCGTGGACTGATACTGTCTCATATCATTCTCAATCCTGGAACTAATCATATGGACCTCTCTTCATTTATATATCTAAGGTGATCTAATCACAAATGATGAGAGTGCAATTTCCTTGTCACATAGTTAATTTGTACAACAACACTATGATCTGTACAAATAGTGACGCTATGGGTCATATTATCCAACACAAGAGTGTTGAGGACTATTACATCGAGATGGAAGTTGCCATGATCATGGCAAATATAGTTGATGATGCAGAAGCTACTATGGCACGGTTTCTAGGGGGCTTGAATAGAGAGATTGCAAACAGGGTGGAGTTGCATCATTATGTTGATTTGGAGGATATGCTTCACATGACTATCAAGGTAGAAAGGCAACTCAAGAAAAAGGTCAACATCCAGATTTTGTACTGAGGCTACTTCTGCATGGAAGGGAAAATGGGTTCCGAATGAGAAGCGAGATGGAGGCTTTGACAAGCCTAGAGGCGAGTTCAGTGGAAGCTTTAATAAGCCTAGGGCCAAACCTAGTGCCAAGGGTAAAGAGGCTGCATAACCGAGCAAAACTAGACCAAAACCTGAGGGTTCAGCTACTAGAACTAATGATGTAACGTGTTTCAAATGTTTGGGCATGAGACACTATGCTTCACAATGTCCCAATAGGCGTGCCTTAGTGATTGATAAAAAGAGTGGAGAGGTGTACTCTATCGATAGTGAGGTTGAGGAGGAGATGTCAGAGTTAGAGGATGCTAGTGACCATGAGGGAGCTGCATACCCGCTGAATAACTTATCCTTAGTTGTCAAGCGTGCTTTGAGTGCACATGTTGTAGAGGATGTGAGTGAGCAGCAGAGGGAGAAAATATTCTATACTAGGTGCCGTGTGAATGGCAAGGGGTGTAATATGATCATAGATGGGGGCAGTTGTACTAATGTTGCTAGCACAGCTTTGATTGAGCGATTGAGGTTGAGTTGTTTGAGACACCCGAAGCCTTACAAGTTGCAGTGGTTAAATGATTGTGGGGAAATAAGTGTGACAAAGCAGGTATTGTTGAGCTTTACCATTGGGTCATACATAGATGATGTCCTATGTGATGTGATACCGATGCATGCAGGACATAATCTTTTGGGTAGATCGTGGAAGTTTGATAAGAAGGTTATTCATGATGGGTTCAAGAACAAGTACTCTTTTCAGCATAAGGGAAAACTCATTACATTATACCCACTTACACCTGTACAAGTCCATGAAGATCGGGTTAAGTTTCAACTTGAGCGTGACAAAGAGAGAGCGAATGGAAACACCACATTGGGTGAGACTAGTGAGAGTGGTGTATCTGGTGAGAAAAATAAGGCCAAGGCCATGGGGGTTCCCAATGGGAGTGTGAGTGAACGTGAGGGGGAAACAAAAAGGAGAGTTAAAAAGAGTTTCTACATGAGTGAATGTGAAGCGAGGAAAGCGTTCAAGGATAGCAAGCTCATGCTATTGTTAGTCTATAAGGAGCCTCATATTTATTTTACTAACACTGACCCTTTGCTTCTTGTGTTTATTTCATCTCTTTTGCAGGATTACAGTGACGTACTGACAGAGGACATACCTAATGGGCTTCCACCCATTAGAGGTATTGAGCACCATATAGACTTCATACCTGGAGCAGTCATTCCTAACAGACCGGCTTATAGGGGCAATCCCGATGAGATAAAAGAGCTACAAAGGCAAGTACGGGAGTTGATGGACAAGAGGTATGTAAGGGAAAACATGAGTCCTTGTGCAGTACCAGTGCTTCTAGTTTCTAAGAAAGATGGGACGAGGCGTATGTGCGTTGATTGTCAAGCTATCAATAATATTACGGTAAAGTATCGTCACTCCATTCCTAGACTAGATGACAGGTTGGATGAATTGTATGGTTCCAAAATTTTTAGTAAGATTGATTTAAAGAGTGGATACCATCAAATTCGCATGAGAGAGGGAGATGAGTGGAAAACTGCATTTAAGACTAAGTATGGCTTGTATGAATGGTTAGTTATGCCATTTGGTCTTTCAAACGCACCTAGCACATTTATGAGATTGATGAATCATGTTATGCGTGCATTTTTAGGTAAGTTTGTTATGGTTTATTTTGATGACATCTTAGTTTACAGTAAAACAGTAGATGAGCATGTTATGCATTTGAAGCATGTTCTTGATGTGTTAAGGCAGGAAAAACTGTATGCCAACTTTGATAAGTGCACTTTTTATATGGATAGAATTATTTTCCTTGGATTTATTGTGAGTGCAGATGGCATCGAGGTAGATTTGGAAAAGGTGAAGGCAATTCAGGATTGGCCAACACCAACAACAGTGACAGAAGTCAGAAGCTTCCATGGATTAGCAAGCTTCTACCATAGATTTGTTAAAGACTTCAGTAGTATTGCAGCACCAATAACTGAAGTAGTGAAGAAAACTGTTGGTTTCAAATGGGGTGAAGAGCATGAGCGTGCATTCCAGGATCTAAAAATGAAGTTGTGCAGTGCACCAGTCTTGGCACTACCCAACTTTGAGAAGATATTTGAGATTGAGTGTGACGCATCCGGGATAGGCATTGGAGCAGTTCTTATGCAAGAAAAGCGACCAATAGCTTACTTTTGTGAGAAGCTGAATGGAGCAGTTTTGAGGTACCCCACATATGACAAGGAGTTGTATGCGCTAGTGAGTGTTGGGGTTGGTGCTCAGAGCGCTAATCCAGACCGTATTTATGTCTGATTCATGAATATGAACGATCTATTTTTCCATAATATTACTTATTTATGGTTGCACCTCTTATTTTTATATACGTATTCGATCTGATTACGATTAGATTGAAACTAAATGTTGTTTAGTGATATGTATATATTAGACAAAGGCCCGGTAATATATAATGCAGTACACAGTTACAAAGCTAGTTTGTAATTGACATTGGGAAGTGTCACTGCTAAATGTATATTATCAAATATAGTTCATGGTCAAGATTCACTAACATGGGTCGGTTAATCAAATCTGTTGAGACCAGTACATGTCGTATATCGAGACTTGGTCCGATGGTTTATCCCCATGAACCATGAGTCTAGGGAGACTCGTATAGACGTGTAGGTGTTTATAGTGGATAAACACTGAACGACTCCGAAGATTCTTAATGGATGGTACACCAACGTCAATAAGAATCTTCTCGGGTTGAGTAGCATAGTGGTCATTCGACTTGAGATACCATTGTGGATGTATGAGACATCCTTCACACTTAGATGGTAGTCACGTCACTGATCTATTTAGATCAGA
Organism: Zanthoxylum bungeanum; assembly: GCA_019454045.1. NCBI lineage: Eukaryota > Viridiplantae > Streptophyta > Magnoliopsida > Sapindales > Rutaceae > Zanthoxylum > Zanthoxylum bungeanum. The sequence continues at coordinate 304,592 of SKCR01038326.1, read as the reverse complement.
CCTCCGCCTGTTCGTTGGGTGTGGATCGATCCTCAGGATATCCTGTGTGTATCAAGATAGGATCCGTCAGTTCTGTCTACAGAGCATAGGTAGTCCATATATGATTAGCAGTCTGTTAAATCTGTGGCCATAGTAAACTTCGGAAGTAAGTTCCGAATGTTATTTAGAGATTGCTAATAGAAACGTCGACGGGATAATACCTATAGAGATTTGACGTTTACATCTATATCTCTGGGATTATCTGGATACCTGTGACGGAGGGATTATACGTATGCAATGACCTCGACCTGTATGATTCAGCTAGTTTATCTGTGGTCGTCATAATTTACGAATGGGTAAATTATGGACACGAAATTGGATTTTGTGACGGATATACTTGAATCTAGAGAGTCTCACTAATGAAATATACTCGTAGAGCACTATGACAACTTTTATGAATAATGGTGATTATTTATAAATCGTTTAAACGTTAAACGAAAGATGCATGCAAACGGGCCGAACCGTCATTTCCTAATTAATGTGTATTTGTATTTAATATATGCTATTATTAAATATACATTAATAAATTGTCAAATAAAGGTATTTGACATATATCATTAATATATGTATTTGAGATATTTAAAGTAAATATAATACATATATTTGAGATATTTGTATTTAATTAATTATTTAATTATTTAATTGTTAAATTATTAATATAATTAAAATATAAATATCTCACCAAATGATAAAGTTAGGAAATGATTATAAGTGTAAATTGTTGACTTTATACTTAAAGAAAATGTTGTCAAAATGGTTTTGACTTCTTAAGATATTTGTTTTAAATTGTTTAAAATTGAAATATAAATTTCCTTTTCTTTTAACTAAATTCGGCCAACACCCTAATTTAAATATAAGTGTTATATTTTTGAGTTGCTTTTGTTGACTTATGAATTTTCATTAAATGTGTAATGATAAAATTTGCAAGTTGATTAAAGTAACTTTAATTGAAACAAAAAAAATCTAGATATTTTATATACACCCTAAATTTCGGCCAAGGTAATTTTTTGAGGGTATATATTGTTTTGTTTCACTTTTAGGGTTTTAGGAGTTCATAAGTTAAAAAATAAACATAATAGAGTTTAGAGAAAAATGCTTGGAGGTTAAAGAATAAAGCTTGGAAAAATCATGTTTTTGTAAGTTTTTCTTTAAAGCTTTCAACATAGAAAATGTTTCTAACATCCTTAGCTTCATCTTGTGTTGCTTTGATGTTGTCTCTTCACTTATAGTTTATGTTTTAATTGGTTATGAACTTGGAAGAAAGATGTATGCATGTTTGGTTTCAAAGTGAGTTTGAAATGGTTTCATAAGCTCTCTTTTGTTTTTTTTTTTTGAAAATCAAAGTTGACATTCTAGAGTTAGTAAGCCACTCATTGGTGACCTAGAATTGTTCTAGAGTTGTTTCAAAGTGGTGAGGCTTGATTGGTGAAGTATTGAATGTATTACAGTGTTGGATTTTGTAAAATTGGAAAATTTGATGAAATTGAAAAATTAGGGTTCTTAACCCACTCCAAATTTGGGGCTTTTCATATATGTGATGTATTATGGTATGAATATGATGCATGTAAAATTTTAGGCTAATTGGATTTGATCTTGGCATGTTTTGAACAAAATGGACCAAATTGTAATTAATTAGAAATTTTGGGGGGCTCACGGCAATTGCTCAAAAATTGAAGATTTGTGTGAAATCTGATTTTGATGCATTAGATGTGTTGAAAAACATTTTAGAAATGATTTAGAATCATCCAAAATTATATTTGACAACTTTTGGACTAAAATGATTAATTTACAAAGTTTTGGGACAATTCGGTAATTACCAAGAAATTTGATCTCTTGTGTAATTTTTTCAGAATTTGATAATTTGATAATTAAATAAATAAGTTTATTTGATTGATCCGAGAAAATTTTTTGAAATCGGGAAATTTTGATTTTCCGCGATTCCGCTGCGTTACCGATATTCCCCCTTAAAACCCCCCAACAAAATGGTATCAGAGCGAGTCTGATTCTGGACACCCCGATATGATTAGCACTTTAAAATCTAATATTTGTTATTTTCTTTACTTGATACATGCATGCTTTCATTTAATTTGATTAAATTTAAAGTGTATGACACTTTATGGAATATCCCCGCTTAATAAGTTTTAAAGTAACTGGTATTTGGAATACTTGTTTCTTGGTTCACCTTGTCAATACGGTTTATGAATATTTTTCCGTGACTACATCTGAGACCGTGCCTCTGCTGTGAGGGTGTAGCCGATAGAGATTTATTTATGCCGGATGTATATTAGATACTAGATAAATTCAAGCGAAAGCGTAATCCTGAACGTGCCCTAGCTGTCAGGGTTACGCAAGTAACTTGAGTTTATCATTGACGAGTTTAACCTTGGTACGTCTCCCTGTGGGCCTGCCTTAGCAGCGACAACGAGAAACGACCAGGACCGGAAACCCAGGAGTCACTAGTGAGTGATTGACAAATGAGTTGTCTACCTGATGAATATACGTAGGTGAGACCGTGCTTCTGCTGTGAGCTGAAATATATTCATGGGGTCCACTTCCCATTATGGAATTCGATTTAATTATTGAATTCTCGTTTTTTCGTTGGGGATTACGGTATTACGTAAAATAATGGGAGGCACTGTTAAGTTTAAAAATTCCTTAACTTAGGCAGTGTGTATTATTATGGAAATAGCCGCTTGTTTGTTTTCCTTAATCTATATTAGATAGAATTAAACTTTTAATTCACTGCACACATATTTTGATATGTTATCTGACTTGACTCTTGGTTGCAGTTAATCTAGAATAGGTTCTAGATACTACTAGACTATGATATTATTAGATTGGTCTAAACCATAGGGAACTATTGTTCCGATTTTCTTCAAAAATCAAGATCGTTAATGACTTAGTTTCTAAGTCATGATAGATAATTTAGATAGATATCCCTTTTAGGATATAATACTTTAGAGAGAATAGTTTCTTATGCAGTAAGAATTGACTTGAATTAGTTCATGTCTCGAGATTCTTGACTGGCATTAAGAAAGCCCCATTAGGTATTTGTTTATCTAGTAATGACGTTTCTTAGCTTTAATGACCTTTAGAGGCAATGTGTCTGACACAATTTGCTAATCAATTATTTGAAATTATTGTGAGTAGTTGAATACAAATAGTAAAGCTAAATAAAGGAGATGCGTATAGTTGTGTGTAGAAAATATCGATTTTCACAATACAACAACTATAGGTATTGGATACCAGATCTCCTGTCTAGTTATTTAAAATATTAGTTAACGATTGTTTTGATATTTGATATCGGAACTTGTGACTATTTGATAGTTACTTGTTCTTTATAAACAATTGTTATATATTTTAAATATAACTAGTAGTGTCATTGACATGGAGATAAACATTAAGAAAAATTATTCGGTAAAGTAAATAATTTAGAACGGTGCTTTATGAGATTTTATCACTTAAGCATTGGATGCTTATTCCGTATGGTAAATGATGGTTTGATACGAGATCACACCACATATCCTTATCCATTTAATGAATATTGTATTCATGAAGGTGATTAAAATCTCGTTTAACCAATGATTTGTCATTGGACCACCAGATTTATTAAACTGATACATTAGATGTATGTAGTTTAATGAATTGTAATTGCTTAAGGTAGTTTTCTTTACTTCGTAACTTAGTTTATGAATTGTCATAACTTAGTTACGTGTTTCTGAAAGAACACATATTGAACGTCTTGAAATGATCAAGAACTTTCAATCTGTTCTGATGAAACGTAGGTTGAACATTTTTGACTTGTTCAAATATATTCAATCTGAAGTTTTATGAGAACTCTATCATTTTTGACTTGTTACCTTGACTTCTGTTGACTGCCGTGAGTGCGGTGGCCGTTGTTTAGAAAGTAAGAAGCTTAGAGAGCTCAAGTATGAGAGCTAAGACCTGCCTAACAATGAATCACTTCTTCTCTTTATAAGCTCCTTCGAGATCTGCTTTAAAGGCTTGCTTCAACTCCTCCATTATTTGTTTGTCAGTTGAATATCAAAAACGGCTAACTACGTAATGGAATTACTGACATTGATTCTGGCGTTTTAGGCTTGGGGTAACTGACAAGTCTTGGGTTTGCATGGTAGGTCTCTCTAAGGCTGAGGAGGTAACTGGGCCCTTGGATTTGGTCTGTTCTGGGTTCTGTTTGGTGGGATTGGGCTGTTACTGTTAGTGGGCCTGGAACGAAAAGTCAAGAATGCCATTACCCCAAATTTTTCCCTTACAACGAGCGGGTTTGAAAAATAAACCCGTGACCCGAGTCGAGTCGGGTCAACCCAAACATAAATTGTTATTTTTAAAATCCGAGCTTGTCGGGTTGGGTTGTTGACCCGAAAATTTAAACACCATTACTTTTACGGAATGATGATAAAACTTGGTCGTCTGTCGTTAGTACTTGCTACTTCGTACGTAGACCAGGCCAACGGTTCGATTCAGTTCCAAACTAGAACTGAACTTAACGGTTCCCAATTCCACAAGTGTGGAACCGGTTCGGTTCCGGTTTCCTGCAATTTTTTTTTAAAAATTTTAATAATGATTTTTTTTAAATGAGATTAAAAAAATTATTTAAAATTATGAATTTGAATTTAGATTACATTAAATTAAAAATAAAATTAAAGAGCTTGAACTTAAATTTTTAAAAACTTAAGTTGCCTAAGTATCCTCCAGGGGTGAGAGGAATCACATAGTTCCATTATATTTTTATTTTTTAAGATAGTTCTCCATTATAATTTACAATTATTTATTCATCAATCATCATCATTATCAGTGTCTGTTGATCATTCAGCTCTAGTTTCACTTGCACTTGCAGATGCATTGTTGATTAAGTCTTCAAAGTCATCGGGGGCATCTTCTTGTTGCCTCAGATCAGCCCGGGTTCAATCATCCACACATGTTGTTACTTCTAAAGTGCTTGGATGTAATGAAGACCGTAATCAATATTTTTGAATTATTTTTGTGATACCTAAAATGCCCATAAAATTAGCCGTTTATTAATATTATTAAGGGTAATTTAGTAATTACCTTTTTGTTAAATTTTAGGGCAGGGAGCCGTTGGGGTAGAACGGTTCCGGTTGGAACAGTGGAACCAATGGAACTGAACGGTTCCAACGATTTCGGTTCGAACCGTCGGAACCGTCCGATTCGGCTAGGGACGAACCCTAACCGAATCGAACAAATCCGGTTTCAACCAATTCGGTTAGGATTCCAAACCAGAATCTTAGCCGGGTCTACTTCGTAGGGACTATTATGAAAAATTTGTTAAATCTGCCATCTCGTACGCCAACATTTTAATTGTTGGAACAAAGGGGATAAATTTAATAAAAACAATAAAAGATATTTCGAAAAGACTAAAATACCCTAACAGCCGATGGTTTATTTCGCGGAAAACGAAACCAGCGCCATATCCAGAAACTTCTATAAACCCTTGATGAAAAACCCTACTTAAAACTCCCTTTATAAATAAATTATAATAAACAGAGTCGTTCACTTGTACCGAACACGCTCACACGACATTTCTAAACTCTTCTGTCGAAGCTTCTCGATCATGCACAGAATCGGCAGGCGCTCCGCTTCCGCTATCCTGCGCCACGGCGGCGCACGTCACCACCGAAATGCCATCGCGGCACCGATTTTCTCAGCCACTCGCTCCGGCGATTCGGTACTCTCTCCATTCAAACGTCATTTTTTTTGCTATATTTGAATTATTATTATATATTTGTGGAGAAACTATACATTTGAATTTTGATTAAGAGTGCTTGTGAGTCCGCTTTGTTGGAAAACCTTTGTTCTTTAAAAAATGATTTATCAAGTGTTTCTCTAAAAGCACTTGAACTGCTACTTGATGCGTTGTGGATAAGCCTCTATAAATCATTTTGAAGAAATCACTCCAAAATCTTTTCTTGTATTTATTCTACTCATTGGTTTGTACACTGTAGTTCTGTGGACTAGCATGTTTACTTGAAAACTAAGTGTATTGTATAATACAATGAATTATGGGTTAAATTTTTGTTTGAAAACCAAGTTTATTATTTTCTTAATAGCATTTGATTTTTCTTTTCATGTTGCTTTTTTTTTAATATTGGTATGACAAACAATGGATATTTTCCTTTGATTATTTGCAGATGGGGGAGAGTGATAACAAAACTAGATGGTACTCAGTGCTGGCCTCTGGAAGGTGTAATACTGTCCAATCTTCTACTGATTTATACTTGAATAAAAATGGCTTCTTTTTGGGCAATCGTTACGAGTCAACTGCAGCTGCATTTGATGCATCTGCACCGCCTCCTCCCCCATCTGAGAAATACGAGTATCAAGCAGAGGTATACTATCTATACTGTGAGGTCAATTGTGTTTTCATTTAAACGTTAGATGGGTGTTGGAGTTTTATGAATGTATCATACCCGGTGGCAGGTTAGTCGTCTCATGGACCTTATTGTTAACAGCTTGTACAGCAACAAAGAAGTTTTCCTTCGTGAGCTTATTAGGTATATTCTGATTTTGTATATTTTAAATTTTGTATTAAGTAATGCTTTGCTTGTTGCTATCAACAGTCAGTTCCTTTCTTGTTTTCTTTAGTTTTGCGGGTTGAGCTGTACTTTGGAGGCTGGTTAACGATAGTCAATATCATGGTTTCTTTTATTGTTTCTGCTGTGTTATATATGACAAGTGACAACTTCCATAATAATTTTTTTTTTTGGTTTAAAAATGGGTGATGTTGTAGTTCAACGTTATCTTGCATTGATTTCAATGCAAGATATAGTTGTCCTTAGCGTCTGATTTTGTATATCTGTGATTGGTGTTTACAGCAATGCAAGTGATGCCTTGGACAAGCTGCGGTTTCTTGGTGTTACCGAGCCTGAGATTTTGAAGGATGCTGTTGATCTTGAAATTCGCATACAAACAGATAAAGATAATGGCATTATAACTATAACGTAAGCTTATTGTGGTCCAAAAACTCTTTCTATTCATGATATTTGTTCCCGTGATAATGCAGCCCATCATGCATTTGATGCAGTGATTCTGGCATTGGTATGACTCGGCAAGAACTTGTTGACTGTCTTGGAACTATTGCACAAAGTGGAACTGCAAAGTTCCTGAAAGCAATGAAGGTTTAAAATCTCAACCAAGTTTATACTGTACCAAGTGCTTGATGGATTCTGAGATGTAATGTTTAACAGGATAGCAAAGATGCTGGTGGGGATAACAATTTAATTGGTCAATTTGGTGTAGGTTTTTACTCTGCTTTCTTGGTTTCTGATCGGGTACGATTCTTACCTAAATCCTTAAATCTTTCATCTTTTTAGCTAGTAAATTTAGAAGTTTTTGCACTGCCAGTTATTTATGTATCTTTTTGATATTGAAAGGTGGTTGTCTCGACAAAAAGCCCAAAATCTGATAAACAGTATGTTTGGGTAGGAGAGGCCAATGCTAGCTCCTATACTATTCAAGAGGAGACAGACCCAGAAAAACTCCTTCCTAGAGGAACACGCCTCACATTATATCTTAAGGTCAGTTAAATTGTTTTTGGGTCTCAAGTGGTTTGTTTCCCCTTTAATTTTAATCATTTTATTTTAAGCTCACTGAGTGTGTGTTTCGTTTTCTGCCAACTCTCAGCATGATGATAAGGGTTTTGCACACCCAGAACGGATTCAAAAGCTTGTGAAAAACTATTCACAGTTTGTTTCATTCCCAATATACACCTGGCAGGAAAAGGGATACACTAAAGAGGTACAATACTATGATTACAACTATTTTCCTTTTGAGTAAATTAATTTATCTGTGGTATTGTTCCTGATGAGACCTTTAATCTTTTTTCTGTATAGGTTGAGGTTGACGAAGATCCAGCTGAAGCCGAGAAGGATAAACAAGACGAGACAACTGAGGTAAGCATCTTATAATTTGTTTAATTTATTATTCTTTTTCTATATGCATGGAACTCTAATAATATGATGAAGCGACTTTTGCATGATTGATTCATGATTCTGCGTAATAGAAGAAGAAGAAAACCAAGACTGTTGTTGAGAAGTACTGGGACTGGGAGCTCACTAATGAGACTCAGCCAATCTGGGTGAGTTTTAAGATTGTCGTGTTTTGATTTTCAAAATGATTTTTTGAACACAGTCTTTTAACTTCTTTATTTTATTTGTGCAGCTTCGCAACCCTAAGGATGTTACTACCGAAGAATACAATGAATTTTACAAGAAAACTTTTAACGAGTACTTGGATCCATTAGCGTCATCACACTTTACCACGGAGGTAATAACGATGTGTATGCACATTTAGTTAGATTCATTTTGCAATCTTTGCCCATCTTATTGAAGTATCCTGTCTGTCTTGGATCTGTTTGCATTATCACACTTCAGGGCAGTGGTTATCTGTGGTAATAACAATGCACACACACATTTGATTAGATTCATTTTGCAATCTTTGCCCATCTTATTGAACTTTCCATCTCTGTCTTGGATCTGTTTGCATGATCACACTTCAGGGCAGTGGCTATAAAAAGATTAGACATGTATGATATAACAAAGATTAGACATGTATGGTAGATGCCTTTAGAGAACTTTGCATGTCGAAATTCCTGCCATTGATTTTCCTCTTAATTGGCTTCATATCTGCTTCTAAATTGATTGGCAGCTATTACTTTCAAGCCACTGCTGCATGCCAAGGATACAAATTTGAAAGAAAAGGAAAACATCTGTCTTCTTAGATAATTACCTAGTAGAATTCACTCTGAAAATAATTAGACAGCCATCATATACTATTTCTGCGACTGCTTGTGGTCTCTGCACTACGTTGCTCCCCCAGCTGATGAATGTTGATTATGCAGGGTGAGGTGGAGTTCAGGTCCATTCTTTATGTACCAGCTGTTTCTCCTATGGGTAAGGATGACTTGGTCAATCCCAAGACCAAAAATATTAGGCTCTATGTGAAACGGGTGTTTATTTCAGATGATTTTGATGGAGAATTGGTAAGCAGATTTTCCTATAAAATATACATATTGCAGGAGGTGAAAGCATGAAACTGCACTCTTACTTTCGCTCATTTCATTGTGATTTGAATAGTTCCCTCGATATCTAAGCTTTGTCAAAGGTGTGGTGGACTCAAATGACCTTCCCCTCAATGTTTCGCGCGAGATTCTTCAAGAAAGTCGCATTGTATGTACTATAGTGTTTTTCCCCTTGGTAGATCTTGATGGAGGAGAGGATGAATTTGTTATTATTTGTCTTTCTAAATTTTATGTTAATGTTGTCCTTGAAGGTTCGTATCATGAGGAAACGCTTGGTTCGGAAAGCCTTTGACATGATTCTGGGAATATCCACGAGTGAGAACAGAGCTGTATGTTTCTGATATCATTTTTCCTGAACCTCCATCTTATAAATTCAGTTTAAGTGGAGTACAGTAATTTTTTTTAAAAATTTGTAATCTCCACGTTACATTTTGTTGCAGGATTATGAGAAATTCTGGGATAACTTTGGCAAATACTTGAAATTGGGATGCTTAGAAGATCGTGAAAATCACAAGCGCCTTGCACCATTGCTTCGATTTTTCTCTTCCCAGAGTGAAGATGAGATGATAAGCTTGGATGAATATGTTGAGAACATGAAACCTGAACAGAAAGATATCTATTACATTGCTGCTGACAGTGTGGCCAGTGCTAGGAACACGCCTTTCCTTGAGAGACTTATGGAGAAGGATCTTGAAGTATGCAGTTGTCCTTGAGAAGTTGTTAGTTTGTTTTTCTTTTGTGCTATGTTCTGAACGATGCTTTTCTGGTGCCTACTGCCTTAGGTGTTGTATTTGGTTGATCCCATCGATGAGATTGCTGTCCAGAACCTGAAATCATACAAGGAGAAGAATTTTGTTGACATTAGCAAGGAAGACTTGGATTTGGGTTAGTATATTATGATATTATCACTCTCTAAAATTTTATTCCTGGTGTTGGAGGATGTTTGAAGAAAAGACCAGCATTCTAGGATTGTTATTATTTAATGTAAAAAAAAAAAACTATTGAAAGAGGAAGGATATTCTTTTACCTTCTCATGTTTGTTGATAGGCAAGAGATCAGTCTTGTTATATAAATGATTTAATTATTGCAGGTGAAAAGAATGAGGAAAAGGAGAAGGTGATGAAGGAAGAGTTTGGCCAAACTTGTGAATGGATTAAGAAGCGTTTGGGTGACAAAGTAGCCAGTGTTCAAATCTCGAATCGGCTGAGCTCATCACCCTGTGTTCTGGTATCTGCTAAGTTTGGTTGGTCAGCTAATATGGAGAGGTGAAGTGCCTTTAGTCAGAGCATAATTAAGTCGTCTTTCTTTTGAACATGCTTAATACGAATTCATTTTCCTGTAGGTTAATGAAGTCGCAAACAGTTGGTGATACCTCAAGCATGGAGTTCATGAGGGGAAGAAGGGTGTTTGAGATTAATCCCGATCACCCCATTATTCAAAACTTGAATGTATGTTGAAGAACAAGAAAAATATCTACTTGCCACTTATTTCCTTCTCTTTAAAGTCTAACAATGCTTAATGTGATTCCATTATGTCCTTTTACTTGATTTCAGGCTGCAAGCAGAAGTAACCCAGATGACAATGATGCCCTTAGAGCTGTAGATTTATTATATGATGCAGCTTTGGTTTCGAGTGGATATACTGTGAGTTCTCTGGCTATATTCTTATTCTGTTCTTATTTGCGGTAACAAAGTTTCTAGTCTTTGTTATAGCCTCATCCTAGTAATTTAGTGATGTAACAAAATTGAACATTGTATGCTTTGGTATGATTATCTATGATCTTCTACAACCTGATCCTTTAATTCGTGCAGCCTGAGAATCCAGCAGAGCTTGGCGGCAAGATATATGAGATGTTAGGCATGGCGATTCAAGGCAAATGGTCAGCTCCAACTGCTGAGTTTCAGCATCCAGTTGCCCAACTGCAGACCCCCGAAACATATGAAGCTGAAGTGGTCGAGCCAGCTGAAGCCGGTGGTCAGAAATGAGGAGCACTACATTTTTGCCTCTTTTCTGTCTTTTTCCATTTCAACGTCCTTGTATGCATAATTATTCAGGAAAGAGCTATTGTTAATTAATATTACTGTTTACCGGATGGTTCTGTAGGCATAAACACATTTTTTTTTGATTTGGTAATTTCTTAATGTTTTGGTTGTCTAGATTTCTCTCTTAAAAACCCCTTATCAGATTTTGTTAAATTTTTTCTTCCTGTTTGGTTGCTGGAAAAAGGAGGATTTTGACTAATCTTTTAACAGCCGACCATATTAATTTGGAATTATACACAGGCTTGTTCAGAGTAGATCTGAATTAACAGCAAAGACATTGTTCAGGCATTTTTGCATCGCAGTATTAGTGTAGTCTATCCGAGGGCAAGTCCTGGCCTTGCCTATGGCGTGCAAATAGTTAATGCCTAAATATAGCATGTCAAAACTCGAAACCTGCTTCCAGCTGATGATTGTACCTGTGAAATTTGCGCTGGTTTCTGTAATCTTTGCTTGTGTGTAAAATCTGTATTGCGTTTTGTGTTCTTATTGTGCAACTTGGATAGTGATTCTTTATCTAGTGATTCTTTATACATATATCTTCAGAAAGCATTTGTTTTAAATATTATTGACTTGCATTTGTTTCATATATACATGGAGCAATGCTAAAAGCACTTTTTATTTTAAAATTAAACCCCTGTAGCTGTAAAGCAAGCTGAACTTTGAGGCTCAATGCAGAGGATTTATCTTCATCTTAACAGATTTTAAAGATTTAGCTCTGCCTTGTTTCTTCCAAGAAGCCATGGACTGAGGAGGAGGAGGAGCATCACTTCCAAAAGCAATTGAAGAGCTAATTCCATGGCATTTTATCATAGAATTCATACACACATTTGAATTGATAATTCTTGCATTGTTCACATAGATGCCGACTTTTCCATTGTTGATTATGCGGAGCATCCTGCCTGGGACACTCGAAGGAACCAAAGTCCCATCTGGGAAATGCAGTAAGTTATTAAACAATAATGCTGTAGGAATTGAATGACTCAAAATGAAATCATGCAGATGCTCAGGACTCACTACAACTTCAGATAGCTTCTCATCATTTGGCACCAAGAAAGTCACATCTGTGCTCTGTAATCCATTTGAGGTTGCATTAAGCATTTTTAGAAGAATTACAAAACCATGGTAAGATTTTGCTCTCATGTCAGCCACTGCTATATCCAAATCTGTTTGGTTTATTTGATGTTGAGATTGAGCTTCTCCCAGAACAACAAAGAGTGCAAGAAGGATTAGAAACCAGAGAGCCATTGATGATTGATTTTTCTTTAGCTGATACTTGCAGAAGGCAATTTGCAGCAGAATTTATAGCATGTATAGAAAGAAATTCGTGCTTTGTTCGTTCTTATGCATGCATTTTGTTGAAACATGTTTAGGTAACCAGTAGTTTGTGCATGAGATGAGTGTGATATTTTTGGGCCCAATTTGATCTTGTAAAAGACTGTTTAATGCATAAGCTTTTGGTTGTTAGCTTAACTTTGTGTAGCAACAGCATAACAACTTAAGATTTGGTTGTTCAAACCCTAAGTTCGAATCCAATGGTGTATTTTTTGTAAGAACCTAAGACAGCCGGAGGTTTTTACCTGCTCCCTTAAGCCCGAATCATTTCCAAAAAAAATCAAAATCAAAATCAACAGCAATGTTGTGAATTTTCCTTTGCATAATCCAAACTGAATGGGGGCCATCTGAAGTTGCAAAGCTGACAAGATTTTCAAATTTTGATCATAAATTTATCTTCTGGAAGGACAAAACAAAAACAAATGAATTCCCATTTGAGATTTCAAAGTTTGAATAAAGACCAAAGACTATATGCATGGTGAACGGAATTGGAGATTATGATCTTAAATTTATAATTTTATAGCAAGATTATATGAACATTTTCTTACTAAATTAGACATTTCCACATTTATTTTAAGGTTTAGCACTGTTGACTGACTCAAATTAAACTAAATAGAAGATGTAGACCATAACATGACACCCAACAAGAAGATTTGGAGTGAAAAGTATGATTATAACAAGAGTGAGTTGGCCTTTGCTCTCAATTTTTTACCGTGCAAATTGTAAAGTTTGAGACACCCTATAAAAGCAGAAGTGCCATGCAGAATAGGTTGCGGGTTGTTGACGGCTGTTTTTCGTTTTAAGGGTAATTTGGGAAATCGACCCTTCGAACAAATCTCCTCCAAGCAGTGAATTTGTTTGATTAATAGGGAACCCGAAACAAACTTGGCAAGCAAACAAAAGATCACAAATATTTATGTGGTTCGGTGGAGAGTTGCTCTAACCTATGTCCACGGGATAAATGATGGTGTTTATATTATTACTCGAGGTCAAGACCGACCTGAAATACGAGTGGTGTGATGAGCTTACAAAGAGCGTAAAATACCTCGGGTCTTAACTATCTCGTTACAAATCTCTCAAGTGATCGGGTACCGATCAACTTTCTCTCTCTATCACTAGTTTAGAAGCTCTTGCTTTTTTACAATTAATGAAATATGAAAATTGATAACCCCTGAATCTGTGGCTTCAACCTCTTTATATAGGCTTCCAAATCCACAATTCCACCAACCGATGACGTTAGCTTATATCACCCTGTCATCATCCCCCATGTTCTTTTTCCCCAACCACTCAGCAAACAGTCGCTCTGACATCCGACTCAACTACCCCTGTTAGCAGAAAACCATCATTCCAACCTTTTGGCCACTGCCACACATTCTGCTGCGTGATACACTGTTGTTCAATTCAACCACTCCAATATTGTTCAGTCTGGCAGAATCTTTGCTCAATGAGAGTCGTTGACTTACTCCTGTCACATTAGCCTTCTAGAAGTTCGCACTTCCGAGTCGGGCACACGTCCTATGCAAGTACAAAATATCGTGATTTCATCTCCGTTCCTCGGGTCGGTATGCCGAGATGTATAATGCTTGATAAAAACTTCCTTTCTTCGACCTGGTCGGGTCGGAAATCATGGAACACCTCGGGTCGAATTCCACAAATGCTCAAATGTTGTCAAATCTAATACTTCTCTGGGTCGGGTCGGTATCCCAATATTGCTCTATCAGTCGGTTTTGTCCTCATGAAAACTCTTCTTTCAGGTGGCTCGGGCCCCTCTGTCTGTCTTCAGTATCCCTAAGCCATCGGTCCTTCATCATTCTCTTGTCCAAGTATAAATCTCATTTTGCCCCTCCGCGGTATTTGAACTTCCTCATGGTGAAAAACTACCATCAACAATGGTATTATGGCATCTTCTCCCTCCCTCTCTGTATGAATTCATGGGTAGAACTCATTGTAAGGAGAGAGTTCCCAACTGCCTATGAACTTATATTCTAATTTATATTGTTCTATTTAACCCATGTATGATTTGGGATCCTAACACGCATTCTTTCCCCTTATCTTCAATGGGAAAGATGTCAACTGTACTGCTGAGGATAATGCTTGCTCTGCTTGCCTTGTCTATAATTACTCCAAAATCAGGTAAGCTAATCAATACTTCTGCTTGAGTTGTTTCATATCAAATTTAGAATTCAAAGTTTTAAACTTGCAGGTTCTTTATGCATGTTCTTTACATTTGCTTCTGGATCTTAATGTTAGAAAACTCAGGCTTTGAATATGCATTGATATCAGATGGGGAGAATGAGCAATGGTATTGGTGCATAGCTGATGAGCAGAGCCCAGATGATGAGTTGCAAGCTGCTATTGATTGGGCTTGTGGGAATGGTGCAGATTGTAGCAAGATTCAAATCAGCCTTGCTTTAATCCCAACACTGTAAGATACCATGCTTCCTTTGCTTTCAACATCTATCTCGTTAGGGACAGTTATTTGGAGGGAATGCAGAATGTTGACAAAAGCAGAGCAAAAGTTTTAAGAACAATTGGTGAGTTACAAGTCCAAGGCCCACATAGTGGGAAGGCCACCAATCCAACGGGTTCATGACAGAAACGGGAAAAAGAGGGATGATGCGTGGAGAAATGATCAGCATGGCAACAGCTGGTAAGGGCAGGGAATTATGTTGTTGACGTGTGGGAAAAATAGTTAAGGGTAATGATGAGGGCATGTGTGTGTTTGTATATATTAGTTAGTTACTAATAATAGGGGATCTTTTTTTGGGTAAATTATATTTGGGTGCTTTGTGGGGAAAAGCTCTGCCTAGCAATGGTCATGGGTGTTTGAGTTTTTCTGGTTTTTTGCTCTGCTATTTGCCTTTAACTGATATTTCATTTTGCGCATCATCTCATCCAACTCGAACTATAGGCCATCAAGTTTTAAACAAGTTTCAGAGTCTAGACAATTTCCAAAAAGCACAAAGGTTGATGTTGCTACTTCAAAGGAGCTGCCATGATTATTGAACTTGATCCCAATAAGCACTTCAAAAATCACTATTAGCAGCAATAAAGGCAAATCCACCAAAGGGAGCTAGAGTAGAATACTTTCTGTCCTCAAGAAATGCCACTGTATAGCACCTACAATCCCAAATATATAGAAATTTCTCTATGAACAGATAAAGAAACTCGGCTAAATCTACAACATTCTATAGTTTTTGCATACTAAACCAACAGGGAGGATAACTAAACCCATGTACTCAACACTCACTAGCATAAATTCAAAGCAGTAGCCACACCAAACGCATTTGAGCTCAAAAGAAGCATCAATGAAGTAGAAACTTCATCAAACACAATATATTAGATATACCAACATCAAAGAACAGAAGTGATTAAAAAAAAGAGAACATAAATGATCACTTACGTCCCAGAGAAAGCTAGAATTCCAGCAGTCAAAAGGCCTCCAAACTGGGACAAAAGACAAGAGCCGAAGGTCAAATACACTTATGGTTGACATTATCGCCAAAGATTAATAATTTATCCATCTCACATACATTATCGAATATAAACAAACAGGCTTCACCAATCTAACTAGTGGAATAAAACATTATTATAATATCACATAAGTTCAAGGATAGAAATCATCACAGGGGCCTTATTCAAGATGGTTAAGGCCTCAGTGAGTAGTAGACGATAATTCACCGGATACAACAAGAGTCAGTTGTATATTTATTATTCTCAATCAGATTATTATCATGTATTCTTCTCATTCGTCTCCTTGATCAAGATAAATTTTTAACAACTCCATCAACTCATAACCACCAAACTTATACAACACACCAAAAACTTGTGCAACTCGTGATCTAGTATTTGTCAACAAGTCATAATTATTGGTATTTCTTTACAAAATTTTGTTATTAATCCAACACATTTTCAATTTCATCAAAATGTATGAGCCAACACATTATTTTGATTAATGTATGAGCTATTAATAAACAAAAGTACAGCTCAGATAGTAATTACTGAAACAGTGAAACAACCCAAAAGAGACTCACAATGTTGGGATTTTTTGTGACAGGAGCAGCAACCAAAGCAGCTGTGTGAAGTGAACCAAATGGTAAAGAGAAGCCGTTTGCCATACCTTCACCACCAATCAATTATAAACATCAAATTGAGTGTAAAACTTAAAAAAAAAAAAAGCAACTTTTCATCAACAGGTTTCAAAAGTTTCAACTTAGCAAAAAACCCATTAAAGAAAGAGAATGAAAGAACTGAAAATGAACTAAAATGGGAAAAAGTTAGACCTCTTTGAAAGTGGGGTTTTGGGGCTTAAAGCCATGGGCGCCATAAGTGCCCAAAACGAGTGCAGCAACTCCTGTTTTAAGTCAAAACAAAATCTGGGCATCAATAAACAAATCCATTGAAATTCGTGCGCGTAAAATTCACGACAAGGCATGTTTATAGTACCAGATACAGCAGCAATTTTATGCCAGATTATGGGATCCATTATTTGATATTTCCTCTGTATCAGTCTTTCACTTGTTTCTGTTCTCATCATTGACACGCGTACAAAACTACCACACGTCGTCGTTTAAGAGTTTTCCAAAAGCAGTATCATCTCAGTCTTGGGCCGCGTAATGGGCCATAGCCCAATAACGATCTTATGTTAGCATTGAAAATTTAACCGACGAGTCGTAGAAATGATGAAATATGATTTTGAAGACATGATCAAGACCACACGTGTATAGCATAGTTTGGTCATTCTCGCAATCAAATTATGCTAATACTATGAATCAATTTGAATTAATTAAATTCCCATATAGCATCCATTTTCGATTCTAAGGGTGGACCACTTCAGATTCAGGTCAGGTTAGGAAATTCTCGAACGAAATATGAGAAATTCAGGTACCTGAAATTAACTCCTAAAAGATCATGTTGGATAAAATAGTGTTATTAACCGAAATTAACATGCATTAAATAATCAAAAACCATAACGCAAATTTAGATCTACACTAACATGTCAACTTAAAAAAAAACCCTAAAACTTGGTACATGAAGAAAACCTGGTAAATGATGAAACTTGCAGTCCAAGTCGAGATATATCTCTGTCCTTAATAACTTATTAGCACTGTCTCGGTGCTCTACGGGTTTTGTGGCTAACGTTCATCCAGGATAACTTGGATTCCTCTTCTTCAAGGGGTACTCCTTAAAAAGATCTTGAACTTGGATAATGGAGGAACTCTCTCTGACTCAAAAACAATAATATGAGACTCACAAATTCGGATGTGTTTAGAATGAACATGAATGCTTCCTTTTAAAGACATAGAAGGGTGCCCTTTAGGGCTCCCTTTGGTTTGGAGTGCAACCCTCTAAATGGTTATACCTCTCTTATGCACCATTTGGAGCCTAGAAGTATGTTCTTCTAAATTTGAGGACATGTCCCTACATGTGTATACATTTCCCATGAGGTACCATCTAAGGGACATATCCCTCCTCCATCAACACTTAATATTTGAAGAATTTACAACAGATCCTGAATGTATACTCAAGTCCCGTCTCATCCTGAATATGTAATTGGTTAGCTCCAATGTTCTATTTAACAGTTCAATTTCGACAGTTATATTTTGAGTAATTTCGACAGTTTCATACTTCCATCAATTCAAAATGACAGTTTTCATTCAGTATAATATTTTGTAATCCCCAACAATTCAATGACAATGCAGAAAATAAAATAAATGAATTCGGGTATTCCCGAATCAGTTCGGGTAATTTCCGAACTCGTCAATTCACGACTGAGTCCTCTCAATTGAGACATGGTGGGTCCCAAAAACCATCCTAAGCCTCTAAGTAAATTTCCATAGTTGACTTAAAAGAATTGTTTATTACCAGCTAATAAGGATTAACGTGCAGTTTAAACAAGTCAACTTTTCTTCTAACTTGAATGACTTTCTTTAATCGCTAGTGTTAAATTTAATTTCAAATCCCACTTTGTTTGAGAATAATATTAGAGATATGTTTATAAGAGATGATATTCCTTAATTAGTAAGAGATCTATGCATCAGTGTATCGAAATTAATCAAGCTGTCTTATTTGTTTTCAATCGGTGAATGTCTTTAAGGGGAGGGATAACCTCCCTTAACTAGCAAAAGTTCTTTGGAGAGTTAATGAATACAATATCTTATTAATGGGGTACAGTCTCATGTAAGTCAAGATTAACAAACAGTATTCTTTGGAAGCATTCTCCAAATTGTTATATTCTTAGATCTTGAATCGTTGGCTTTGATTTTCAACGTAAACGACTACTTGTTATAAAATTTTCTTACAAAAATGATTTTCTCAAGCAAACGTGATTGAAGGAGTAATGAATTTGTTCTGAGATAGAGATATGATGGAAACTATAAAGCAATTGTCTTTGGTCTTTGCTGCCCAAAACAAAAAAACAAAATAAAAGAACTGTCTCAAGACGCAAGTGTAGTTAGTTGATGGGATGATCTCAGGAGACATAGTAGTTGAATAGCATGGGTTGTGCACATATCCTGATTATAACTTTTTACTTTAAATGAACAATAATATATATGGTGAACTTAAGTTAACTTATAATAATACTTATAAATTAGTTTATATTCTCTATTGACAGATGTTTTCCGTTTCAGGGATAATTCGGGAAAAATAACTCCTCGAATAAATTTCCCTCAATTGTGAATTTATTTGGTTTGTTGAGAACCAAATGCAAACTTGACAAAAAATAGAATACACACATATGAACAAAGGATTTAATGTGGTTCGACGGAATGAATCCAACCTACGTCCACGAGCACAAGGGAAAAAAGCTTTTATTACTGGCTCAAGTCTAACCTGTTGGGGTTTCGGGCGAAGGGCGCGGCAGAAGTGATGTTCAGGCAAAATCGTAATTTAAAACTTTTTCAAATTACCGAATAAATTATTCAATATTTAATATGAATAATTTATTCATATTTCACCTAAACATGTTTGTTCGATATCAAATAACGACATAACTAATAAACGTCGCGAAAGTTTTACAAAAATATTTTTCCGCAAAATGACGCAAAACACGTTTTTGACTGAACAGACTATCCGACACTTATGGAGACTACCCAGGTCAGCCCCAATAGTGTTAGGGCAATTCATGGGCTGCCCGAATAGTGACAAATTCACTGTTTGGACAGCCGTCACCCGGTTGGCTCAAAAGTCACCCGGTAACGCTGTTTTTCTCCGTTTTTGATTATTTCAACTAGGAAAAAATTTCCGGCAATTGTTCCAACACCCAAAACACATCCAAAACATTCACAAAATATATTTTTCATCAAAAAAATCAGTAAGCTTCCAGATCTGATACATAAACCGTTTTTGCGAAATTTCATGTTTTAAATCCAATTTTCAAGATTAATCCAATTAATCCACAACATCAATAAAAGTCACAACACATGAAGCACCCAAGAATAATTCTAGGTGTTACAAGAGTGGTCATAACACTCTAGAATGGCAACATATCATCAAATGAACAAATTGGACAATAATTACACTAATTCCATCCAAAACTACTTCGCACATGCATCAACACTTCCAATTCATCATCCACAACCAAAAGCCCCAATTTTTCAGAATTAAAGGAACCCTATAACCTTTCTAGATCATCAAGAAACAAGAAACTAAATTTACAAACTTAGGGTTAAAGTAGATTACCTTTAATCTCTTGTTTCCTAAACCTTTTTTCTTGAATTTCCTTCATTTCTTCATGGATTCTTCAAACGAAATTTGAGACCCATTTTTTCTTTGAGGCTCACGGCAATGATGATGGTTATAAGGAAATGAAAAAAATAATTATCTTAAAAAATCAACATGACCGACTTCAAGGGTATTTTTGATATTTTGTAAAAATTAAATCAATTAATTAAATATTAAGCTTTTTGGTGGCCAATCAAATTTACACACCTTTGGCTTAATAAAATCATGCCATGTATACAAATAATAATTAGCCATATTTCATAACATCTATGAAATATAGATATTATTTAATCATTTAAATATTTAACATTTTAAATATCTAAATAATTAATTAATATAATTATTATTATATATGTATTTTTATTTACAATAAATAACAAATACATATTTTTATGACATATGTCAAAATCTCATTTGACGAATAATTAATGTGTATCTAATCAAATTATGTCTCAAATACAAATACACAATAATTATTAAATGGCCAAAGTCCCCTAATGCATGTGTTATCGTTTAACCGATTAAGCGATCTGAATTAACTCATTTAATCTGGTGAAGTATTATGAATAATCAGTATTATTCATAACGTGTTGACCAAGTGCTCAACGAGTACACTTCATATTGTGGGACTCTTTAAGTTTAGGTTTATCCGTCACGAAATCTAATTTTGTGTCCATAATTCACTCATTCATGAATTATGACAGATAATCTCGCTAAACTATGCAAGTCGGGGTCATTGCATATGTATAATCATTTTGTCACAGGCTATCCATATTATACCTGGGATATAGATGAGAACGTCAAATTCGTTCGGTATAATTTAATCGACTTTCAATTTACGATCTCTAAATAACACTCGGAACTGATTTCCGAAGTTATACCACGACCATAGATTTACTAGATCGTAAACACGTGAGGATGCCTATGCCCTATACACAGGACTGACGAATCCTCTCTTGATACGCACTGGATATCATGAGCATCAGTCCACACCCAACGAACAGACGGAGGTCTGATCATGAATAGATCGGTGACGTGACTGCCATCAAACTGTGGAGGATAACTCATATATCCCACTGTGGTATCTCAAGTCGAAGGACCACTATTCTCGCTCAACTCGTGAATATTCCTATTGATATTGGTGTACCATCAATTATAAAATATTCAGTGAGTCGTTCAATACTTATCAAATAAACACCTACATGTCTATACGAGTCTCCCGAGACTCATGGTTCATTGGGATAAATCATCGGACTAAGTCACGATATACGACATGTACTAGTCTCAGCGGATTTTACTAACCGACCCGTGTTAGTAAATCTTAATCAGGAACTTTATTTAAGGATATACATCTTATAGTGCGCTTCCCAATGTCAATTACAAACTACGTTGTAACTGCACACTACATTGTAAATGATAGGGTCTTTGTCTAATATACACGTATCACTAAACCAGATTTAGTTTTGATCTAATCGTAATTAAATATTTAATCGTAATTAGATCGAATATGCGTATAAAAGACAAGAGGTGCTACCAATAAATAAGTAATATTATGGAAAACATAATTGTTCATATTTATGAATCGGACATAAATTTGATCCCGATTGGCACTCTGAGCACCAACCCTAACAATTTCTCTCACTTGCTCTAGTGCCAATCCACAGTCTCATATACACATCTCAATGTATATCATATACTCGTGGCCCTCAAGAGCTCACCTAGCACTCAAGAGGTAGGCAACAACAAGTAAGCCCGCTTTAACAAATTGAGTCCGTCCAACAAACTCAATCGTTTTCCTTAGCCAGCATCATTCATATTTTGTAGAATCCAAATTCCACATCAATATGACTCAGACGATATATCAGTATTGTGCTATAGTTACTAAGTTGTCTATGTATTTATAGATCAAATCCAAATATTATGAGACAACCGCAAACACTACACTAATATCAAAACTTCCAATCTATGATGTCACTATGCAACTTCATAATTCAATACTTCGTAAGTTACAACTGATTCCACTAGTTTAGTAGAATCAACGGTGACATTTCCACTACATATTTTCTGACTTTATATGATGTAGACCATCTAACATCATAATTAGGATCAAAACCAATCTGACCTTATGGTTGCATACTAAATTCTCCATGAATGAGAAACTCATTCTTAATATCTCAAAGATCACAAAGAATATGTTTCAAGATCCATCATATGATCTGCAACATATCAAAATAACTGGTAACAATTACGCTTAAATTGATATCTTTAATCGTGCATGATATAATATTCATTACGGCATCATCTTATGATGCATAACACTGACTAGACATTCTAAACAATATCACTTTCGACAAAGGAATCATCCTTTACGAAAGATGAATACTATATATATAAAAGACACGTTAATTGTCAAACAGTTATACTAACTGTCATACAGATAGTCTTACTGTGTCCTTTATTAGATTATATCTAATACGCGACTAATGGGAATATCTCACAAGTCTCTAGTTTTATATCATATATAAAAATTTATATCAAATATAGCAGAGACTGTTCTCACTGCTTTCACGGAGAAAAGAAGACTTAAGTAAACGTTTTACTTTACAAACATTTCATTATTACATTAATAATGACAATGTCGATATGATATATAAAAATAGAAAGAAATTTGTATGCTCCCATTGACCCTACTAACAAATATTCATTATCTATGCTTTGACAAAATCAAACAATCTGACTATATCAAAATCAGAGAACACATATTTTCAGAAAACTTATTTGAGTTTACAATAGGCTATATAAGTTGGTATATCAAACTGTGATCTCAGCAGAATACATACTCTAGGACCATTCTAAAATGAACTCTTCAAATAAAGATATCACGACGGATCTCTCATTCAAAGAAATCACTCAAAAACGCCACTTTGCATTCTTTAGCTAAAATACGTAGTTTAATAACAACATTAACCAACAGATATTAAACTTTTCAATTAGTGCGACCAGAGACATGTATTCTCAGAATATACAATAGACTACTGAGGATAACCTTTCTCATTGTCATATTATAAAGGTCAAACCTTTAATAAGCTCAATTTGCTTTTGCTGCGCAAACAATTTGCACATTTTATGAAAAATTCATACCAAAAGCTCAATCAAGTTCAAAAATTCATCGTAGTAAACTATGAACAACCTTAGATCTATGGTTCAAATGTAATTTCCAAAA
Source organism: Zanthoxylum bungeanum (assembly GCA_019454045.1). Lineage (NCBI taxonomy): Eukaryota > Viridiplantae > Streptophyta > Magnoliopsida > Sapindales > Rutaceae > Zanthoxylum > Zanthoxylum bungeanum. Next base: position 281,173 of record SKCR01038326.1, on the reverse strand, counting down.
TAGATATCAAATATCGTTCCCACTATAAGTTTTAGGATAATTTTCTTCGATAAGAAAACAATAGAACCAACAAGTATAAAATACTTTGTAAATGATTCTGACATCCTATTGAACTTATCCTAAAGATATCGTAGGGTCATTTCATCTAATTAATTATATAGTTCCATTACAGTTTATCACTCTCACATTTGGCTTCAATAAGTCAAGTCTTTTCTACAATCGTTAACATCCGATGTTACACACTAAGTAATAAAATAATTTTATTACTCGGGATCATAGAAAAGATACTCTATCAAATAGAATACAATATTCTATTAAATAGAATAAATGATAAACTTTTACTTGTACCTCGAAGGCGCATATAACCATTATACAAAAGAATGATTCAAATCTCAAACTTTTCAAGATTCGAATTTTCCACTATACATATCATATATGTAACTGTAGGAACAAATGGAACCTAAATTAAGGAGATGAATTAGTGTTACTGAAGCATAACCCCAAAAGTATTGAAATTAATTCGGTAACACTCAATATCAACGAATTAAATCACATGAGATTTTATTACTCCCACTGATCAATTCCATCAAAATGGAATCGTGGAAGTTTAATATTAAGTAAGAATCATATTCATTAAATAACTTTAGAACTAATTGCCTTAAATTCACATGTTTGATCATATCAAACATCTTTGTACAATTCAAAGACTCACGATAAATTTTAAAATATAGGTTTTAACACTTCAAATAGAATATCTTTGAACCATTCAAAATATTCTATTCGCGTTTCATTAGAAACTCATTGAAAGTTCTCGAACAATTCAAGACGTTCAACATGTTCTCTATTAGAAACATGTAACTAAGTCATGACAAATCATTAACTAAGTTACGAAGTGAAGAAAACTATCTAAGGCAATTTCTAATTTATTTAACTATATACATCTCATGTATTAGTCTAATAAATCTTGTGGTCCAATGACGATCATTGGTTAAATGAGATTTAATCACATCCTGAATACAATATTCATTAAATGGATAAGGATATATGGTGTGAACTTGTATCAGGCCATCATTTACCATAAGGAACAAACATCTAATGCTTATGTGATAAAAACTCATAAAACACGGTTCTAAGTTATTTAGTTAACTGAATATTTTCTTAATGTTTATCTTTTCATTAATGACACTACTAGTCATATTAAAATATGCAACAACTGTTTATATAGAACAAGTAACTATCCAATAGTCACAAGTTCTGATATCAAATATCAAAACAATTATTAAACATTATTTTAAATAACTAGACAGGAGATCTGGTATCCAATACCTACAGTTGTCGTATTGTGAGAATCAATATTCTCTATACACAACTATAAGCATCTCATTTCTTAAGCTTTATAATTTACCTTCAATTATTCACAACAATTGCAAATGATTGATTAGCAAACTGTGTCAAACACGCGACTTCTAAAAGTCATTAAAGCCAAGAAATGTCATTATAAGATAAACAAAATACCTAATGAGATTTTCTTAATGCCAGTCAAGAATCTCAAAACATGAACTAATTCATGTCAATTCTTACCACACAAGAAACTATTTTCTCTAGATAATTATATCTTAAAACAGATATATATTTAGATTACTAATCGTGACTTAGTAACTAAGTCACTAACCATCTTTATTTTTCAAGAAAATCATAACAACAGTTCCTGATGGTTTTGACTAACCTACAATATCTAAGTTTACTGTCATTCTAGAACCTATTATAGAAATACGCAACCATAAGTAAAGTCAGAAAACATATTCAAATAATATGCATGCAGTGGATTAGAAGTATAATTCTATAAACAATATAGAATAAAGGAAAACAAAAGCAGTAAATTCCATAAAATTACACATTGCTTTAGTTATGGATTTTTAACCCAGCAGTGTCTCCCACTACTTTATGTAATACCGTAATCCCCAACGGAGGAATCAAATTCCATAGTGAGAGTAGGATCCCATGAATATATTTCGACTCACAGCTTTGGCACGATCTCGCCTACGTATATTCATTAGGTAGACAACTCATTGTCAATCACTCACCAGTGACTCTTGATTTTGGTCCTGATCGTTTCTCGTTATGACAGCTTTGGCACGTTCACAAGGAGACATATCAAGGTTTCACTTGTCAATGACAAACTCAAGCTACCGATGTAGTCCTGAAAACTTTGGCACGTTCAGGATTTCCACTTTCACTTGAATTTGTCTAGTATCAATATACAACCGGCATGGATAAAATTCTATCAACTACACCCTCACTACTTTGGCACGATCTCGGAATGCAGCCATAGAAAGTTACCCATAAACCGTATTGACAAGACAAACCAAGAAACATGCATCCAATACACGTTACTTTACAGCCTTATTTAAAAGTAGGGATATTCCATAAGGAAGCATTGCTCCACATCAAATGCAGAATTTTAATCTATATAATTTTCTAAACAATTCAATTCAAGCTTAGAAAATATAACTTAGTTTAACCATTAAATTTCTGTTACGTTTCCGTTAGTGTAGAACCGAAAAGTCAATAAACATATAGATTACATGCATGTGCGAATATTAAAATTGGATTACATATCATATATCAAGCATGATTAATGTAATGGATGAACCATCAGACCTGCTCTGATACCAATTTTATTGGGGTTTCGGGCGAAGGGCGCGGCGGAAGTGTTGTTCAGGTGAAATCGTAATTTAAAACTTTTTCAAATTATTCAATATTTAATATGAATAATTGATTCATATTTTACCTAAACATGTTTGTTCTATATCAAATAACGACATAACTAAGAAACATCGCAAAAGTTTTACGAAATCATTTTTCCGCAAAATGACGCAAAACACGTTTTTGACCGAACCGACCACCCGACACTTATGGAGACTGCCCAGGTCAGCCCTAATAGTGTTAGGAAAGTTCATGGGCTGCCCGAACAATGACAAATTCACTGTTTGGACAGCCGTCACCCAGTTGGCTCAAAAGTCACCCGGTAATGCCGTTTTTCACCGTTTTCGCTTATTTCAACTTGGAAACAATTTACGGCAATTGTTCCAACACCCAAAACACATCCAAAATATTCATAAAATATATTTTTCATCAAAAAAATCAGTAAGCTTCTAGATCTGATCCAGAAACCGTTTTTGCCAAATTTCATGCTTTAAATCCAATTTTCAAGATTAATCCAATTAATCGACAACATCAATAAAAGTCACAACACATGAAGCACCCAAGAAAAATTCTAGGTGTTACAAGAGTGGTCATAGCATTCTAGAATGGCAACATGTCATCAAATGAATAAATTGGACAATAATTACACTAATTCCAACCAAAACTACTTCACACATGCATCAACACTTACAATTCATCATCCACAACCAAAAGCCCCAATTTTTCAGCATTAAAGGAACCCTAGAACCTTTCTAGATCATCAAGAAATAAGAAACTAAATTTCGAAGCTTAGGGTTAAAGTAGATTACCTTTAATCTCTTGTTTCATAAACCTTTTTTCTTGAATTTCCTTCATTTCTTCATGGATTCTTCAAACGAAATTTGAGACCCATTTTTTCTTTGAGGCTCACGGCAATGATGATGGTTAGAAGGAAATGAAAAAAATTTTATCTTAAAAAATCAACATGACCGACTTCAAGGGTATTTTTGGCATTTTATAAAAATTAAATCAATTAATTAAATATTAAGCTTTTTGGTGGCCAATCAAATTTACACACCTTTGGCTTAATAAAATCATGTCATGTGTACAAATAATAATTAGCCATATTTCATAACATTTATGAAATATATATATTATTTAATCATTTAAATATTTAACATTTAAATATCTAAATAAGTTATTAATATAATTATTATTATATATGTCTTTTATTTACAATAAATAACAAATACATATATTTATGACATGTGTCAAAATCTCATTTGACTAATAATTAATGTGTATCTAATCAAATTATGTATCAAATATAAATACACAATAATGATTAAATGGCCAAAATCATCTAATGCATGTGTTATCATTCAACCGATTAAACGATCTGAATTAACTCATTTAATCTGGTGAAGTATTATGAATAATCTATATTATTCATAACGCGTTGCCCAAGTGCTCAACGAGTGCACTTCATATTGTGAGACTCTCTAAGTTTAGGTTTATCCGTCACGAAATCCAATTTCGTGTCCATAATTCACCCACTCATGAATTATAACGACCACAGATAATCTCACTAACTATGTAAGTCGGGGTCATTGCATACGTATAATCTATCCGTCACAAATTATCCATATTATACCTGGGATATAGATGGGAACGTCAAATCCGTTCGGTATAATATATTCGACTTTCAATTTACGATCTCTAAATAACACTCAGAACTGATTTCCGAAGTTATACCATGGCCATGGATTTACTAGATCGTAAACACGTGAGGATGCCTATGCCCTGTACACAGGACCGACGGATCCTCTCTTGATACGCACTGGATATCATGAGCATCAGTCTACACCCAATGAACAGGCGGAGGTCTGATCATGAATAGATCGGTGACGTGACTGCCATCAAAGTGTGGAGGATAACTCATATATCCCAATGTGGTATCTCAAGTCGAAAGACCACTATGCTCGCTCAACTCGTGAAGATTCCTATTGACATTGATGTACCATCTATTAGAAAATCTTCAGTGAGTCGTTCAGTGCTTATCAAATAAACACTTACATGTCTATACGAGTCTCCCGAGACTCATGGTTCATTGGGATAAACCATCAGATCAAGTCACGATATACGACATGTACTAGTCTCAGCGGATTTTACTAACCGACCTGTGTTAGTAAATCTTAACCAGAAATTTTATTTAAGGATATACATCTTATAGTATGCTTCCCAATGTCAATTATAAATTACGTTGTAACTGCGCACTACATTGTAAATCCTAGGGTCTTTGTCTAATATACACGTATCACTAAATCAGATTTAGTTTCGATCTAATCGTAATTGAATATCCAATCGTAATTAGATCGAAAATGTGTATAAAAGACAAGAGGTGCTACCATTAAATAAGTGATATTATGAAAAATGAAATTGTTCGTATTTATGAATCGGACATAAATACGATCCGGATTGGCACTCTGAGCACCAACCCTAACATGACCGACCTCTTTTATTTCTCTAGCTCAGGGTTATTTTCTCTCTTTTACAAATTACAAGTGTTTTTGAATAAAATTGCTCAACCTTCAACAATGAACTCTTAACCCCTTTATATATTATATTTAATTACACTGTTACGCTCTTTTCGGGACGTCAGCCGCATTGCTAAACCATTATTGATTAGGCTTTCTTCCCCAAATACCACCTAGCTTCCTGACACCCTTAAGACCTGTCATATGAACTTCTTTAAATTACTCATTTTTGGTACTTGTGACAAACTTATTCCCATATGCCAACCGGTATTCTAACTGCTCTCTTGCGATAGCATATGCCGGAAGATAATCTGATGACCCGCTTATGTCATATCAGACCTTTTGGAGGATACGAGTTCCCATGTAGGGCTTATGTCATCTAGGCTTGAACGTAACACCCTCATCCCGGCCTGACTCATCGGGTCGGGTAACTGAAGTAGCTGTTGAACTACCAGGTCGGATCAGTAACCTTTCTCTGGACACCTTCACACCTCGAGTCAGGTCACCAGGTGCAAACTAACCTTAATCTTCTTATCAGGCCGGGTGCCTATACCTCTTGGGCCCGGACCCGGGCCCCTGACTAGGGAAATAGAAATCTCATCGATACCCTTCTTCATATTCAGGTTTTTTCAGGTCAAGAAATCACCATCAACACTCTCAATCAATATTCTTTTCTAAACGGTACATAAGACACTGAGGCTACCCAATACTTATGAGAAGGTGGGAAGATTTACCTGTAACCAAAAAAAAATCAAAAACAAAGCAACAAGCTTTTACAAAACCATTAACACTCTTTAATTTATTCATCATGTTTCATACAAAGAGGACCCAATTAGACCCAAAATGGAGAACAAGATAGGTTATTTGGGACCAAACTGGAGTTAAATTTAACAGACAATATTTTTAAACTTTGGCAAGGTTAAGACAAAAATCTACAGAAAGTTAATGGACTTAGTAAACCAAAAGCCATAACATGGTCGGCGTTGGGACAGTGAAATGTGCATGGAAAGTCAACAAATATCATAATGATTTTATGTTCTGTCGATTTTTAATGCATAGAAGTTTGTAATACTTTGAAATTATGGCACCTTAGGGTCTGATGCCATTTCCATGCGTGAATAGATTATATTATATGGGTCCAATTGAAGCAGTCACTTTGGGACACACCTGGGGCCTTGACTAGCTAGCTACTTTCCTTCTTGTGTTTCAAATTTTAAATTCATCAACATTTTAACCTCATTAAAATATAATCACTTCTGCACATGAGAGTCCAATTTTTAGACTCATAATTTGTATTCCTTGAGATTTGTGTTCAGTTGAGTACCTTATTTCACTTGATATCTGAAATGAAAAGTTATTATCACATATTATGCTATATTGCTATGTAAAAATAGTATTCATCTCGAGGATATGAGGGTCGATCCTGTAGGTTATGTTTCATAAATGAGATAATTTTAGACCATACTCTTATTGATATCTAAAATGGGAGTTATAGTAAGATAGATCTCGGTCATGTCTCGGTTAATATATGAAACTAATATGAGCTATATAATAAGACTGATTTAGGCCTAGTTTTAGTTGATATTTGAATGACTGAAACTGATAGTTTTACATTATTAGAAATAAAAATATGCAAATATGATTAAAAACATAAGATATTATTATCAACAGTAGTGATGACAATCGGGACATCTCTTATTGGTCTAATCTTGTCTCAATTATGAATCGGCATGAAAATTCATCTCGAATCTTGATCGATTTTTTGAATCAATACAAAAAAAAAAATCCATCTCAAATTTCAGACTGAATAATTCAGATTTTTAAGTTTTTTCATCTCAAATTCCGATCAAATTTCTACTCATGATGAAAAATCATGTACCATATGAGATCTTAAATCTGATCGAAATTCAAAACAATATGAGAATGTCTTGTTAATTATAATATATTATGATACATGAATTAAATTTTGCATGGGATACCAATACCATGTTTCTAGATTAAGCATGATATATATTCTCATAGAATCATATCAAGAATTGATGCCCAAGCATGTGTGAATTAATTAATGTTCTTTCTTGCACTCCAACTCCAATTTCATATTCTCTTTTTAAGAGGATGAGTGGTTGTGGGTTAGTGGTTCTCTTTCTTTCTATTAATTGATGATTACCTTGGAATTATACTTGATATAAATATAAATAGGAGAATTTTGAGGTCATTTTAACTTAGGCTTAAAGCTACATCAACTTGAAAAAGGCCTTAATATACAACTACAATGACAAAGTACAAAATGCCAAATAGGAGCATCATTTATAAAGGTTGATTGAAGATAAGAATTAATGTGGGTCATCATATACAAATACTTCGAAGGAGACAAAGGAAAACAATATTCTCTTATTTAAAATTTATTTTTGCAATTTTATTCCAAAGCATGTTAATGATAATCACTAGGATTTTGCGTAAACTTCTTAATCCTCCCATTACTTTTTTTTTTTAGAATCGTTTGAAATTTTACCGCCAAACCATCCCTCTCGGGCTTAAGCGGAGCAGATAAGAAATGTCACAGGTTCTTACAAGAAATGCACTCACTGGATTCAAATTCAAATCCTCAAAATCATATTCAAACCCCTACACCACCAAATCACGCCCCTTAAAACCTCTCATTACTCTATAACCCATCCTACATTTTGGTTTATTATTACTTTTTTAAAAAAGTTAAAACCTCACCTCATTTATTTGATAAGTTAAAGAAAGATTTGATATATAAGTGTGAGTTCATCCGGTCAAGACATCGTTATTTTATGAAGTATATTTTTTGGGTTTAATTTATTAAATTAATAAACATAGAAAAACATATATTTAAATATATTAAAAAGACAAATAATATATATTGAAATATATATTTCTTTATTTTTAATGTAATCTTTAACTTAATAAATAGATAAATCTCTCATTGTAATCTTATATACTACTTATACCTTCCATTTAAAAAAAAAAAAAGTTTTGGAAAGATTTTGAATACATAGAGAAAACGATTTTATATATGTATATAAATTCTAACTTGACAAACTAATAAATTGGATTGAATTGAAAAAAGAAAAAAACATGTACAAAATTTACCTTAATTCTTTATATTACATGTAATTAAACTTAAAATACTTAAAATCAATCCCTTTTTATTTTCTACCTTTTTGTGGTCGTACTATCTTATCTATATCAAACTTTATATATATATATATATTTATAATTTTTATTTAAATTAACTAACACACATAAGATTAGATTACTAAATTTATAGTTACATCATTGATATACTGTTAAAAATAATTATAATATCTTTCACTGTGATGTAAATAAGAAGGTTCACTGAACTTTTATTAATCCAATAAAATAATACAAGGGAGATATGAATGTGGGGGACCATTAGTGCTTAAAAGGGAAATGAATGGATTAACATAAGATCATCACTAAGATAAACATGATTAATATTATATCATGAGCATGATGATATTGAAATAATATTCCTTTTTAGTCTTTCTTTATTTTGTTAATGCTACATCCCACATATAACTTAATCTTAACATACATACATACATACGTATACGTATACGTATACGTATACATATACATACATATATATATGACACATGTTACTTAATGATTGTACAAGAAAAAACAATGTTAGAAAAAAAAAAGGATTATTTAATTTTAATATTAAATTTATAACAAAATAATAATTAGGTAATTTATGGTAAAATGATATTTTTCTATTTTTCTATCCGAAACTCAGTTGACCATTACATTTCAATACTAAGTCAGCTTGTCAATTGCCACAAAAAATAAAGAAGTTTTATCATTTATCTACCTGAAATTTAATTGATGTTCATAAAAATACATAATTTTTGAAGATAAATATTCATTTTTTGAGAACTTTGAGTATATAAATATCACTTTCTTAAAATTGAATTTTTTTTTCCAATATAAAATATTTTTTAGATAGATTGATGTCTGATGATAATTTCAAAAATAAAAATAAAAATCTTAATCGATGGAAGCTTTGATTAGACCTTAGAGGGGCACTTTAGGAAAATTTATATTATGTTTCGAATGTATATGTCATCTCTCTCACAACAGTTAGGTTTCACAACTGTGTGTGACCAAACTACTGTGAGAGATATGACATATACACCCGAAATATGATATACTATCTCGCACTTTAGGGAGAATAATGAATGAAGCTGAAATAAAAAAAAAAAAAATTAAAGAAAAAAGGTAAAAATAAAATGCATGTTAGCTGAAGTGGAAGGCACTCTTTCCCACGTCATTAAATTAACCTTTTAACGTTTAAGTATTTCCACGGCTCTCAAATTATCAGTGTGGGTCCCGCATCCCCGTCCATCTTGTTCTCAACATTTGCACTTCAATTTCGATTAATTTACATCGTTGCCATCATGATCGCATTAATTTTTAAAATAAAAATTAATTAATTTTTTTTTAAACATATATAGATTAACTAATGATGTGAAAAATGCAAGATTATAAGATCTTTTTCCTTCTTATTTTATGTTTTATGTATTTCATGTATTACATGCAGAAGCTTCCTTTATTTAATTCTCATTTGGGTTGGTTACAAAAAATCTTATGCGTTATAAAATAACCGATTAAATTGTTAATTAAGATAAATTATTGGGCATTAGACCAAGCAAGGATGACATAAATAAGCCATATAGAAGTTAGCATGAATAAACCCCCCGTTTAATGAAAAATTTAATTTATTAATGATATTATTTTAAAATATTTCTCATAAAAATTAAATTTTAGCCCATTAATTAAATGTTCTGATTTCAAACACCCACATCCAAAAAATAAAGATGCTGGCATAAATATATTTAGAATAAAAACAAAAAGAAAAAGAAAAACAGTGGCAGAAGTGTAGTTTCAGAGTAGTTACAGGTTTTTTGCAAATCAAGGAGTTTTATAATTACACGCATAACATTTTTGAGTTTCTTCAGACAAGAACATTCCACTTCCTAGTTCCTATCTATCTATCCTTCGTTCTCTGTCTCTCTAATCTATTTAAACTTACAAAAGGCCTTTGCTTTGGTCCCTTGAAGCTATAGCTTTACCAAAATTGAGATCCCTTTAACAAGTTTGGGGTAAGTGATTAAACTAATGACTTTGTTGCTGAAAGAGATTTAATTTTCATTTTTTATTGGTTTTATGTTCATGCATGACTTCATTTTACTGAAAATGGGTTGATGATGAATCAGTGAAAGTTGTTCTCTTTCATCTTCTTTTTTGTTTTGTTGGTTGCTTTAACAATTCTTGCATAGGATGTGAAGATTGAATTGTGACTTCAAATGGCTAGTGGTTAATGGTTTTCTTTTGAGAATGTAAATTTTCCTTTGCTTTGCTTCTGGTATACAGATTTCCAATTATGGAAATCAGATATTTACATTCATTTTTTTTTTTTTTTTTTTTGGCTTTCCAGCTGTTGAATTTTGAATTTGTGAGCTGGGATTTTTATGCTTTTGGAGATTATGATTTATGAATGGCTATGCAAATAATTTACAATCTAGTGTTGATACTCGATAATTCATTGATAAATTAACCTGTATTGGCCAGGTACCAAGCCCTTTGTTTTTTTAAGAACTGTAGCTGATGATCTGATCACTACAAATGAGGTCTATTTTTTTATTGTTATTTTTTAAATCAAGATTTGCTTGGATGATTAATGTATGTTAAATGGGTAGCTTTGAATATTACTCCACCATTGTTCCTTACAAATGGGAAGGCTATGCTATTTGTTGAAGCCTTGAAGGCAATAGTCATCAAGAAATAGACTAGAATAATTTAGATTATGGTTGTCGTGGTTTCTATTCCAAATGGACAAGCTTTGGTAAGAAATGTCCTCTGTTCTGTCCGTTGCTCTACAATAATAAGGATTTTTGGAGTATTTTGAAATTTTTTTCATTTATCGGGTTCTTATTTTGAGGATTTTGTATTCACTGATCTAGTTGCTCTTCATTTCAGATTGTTGGTTATTGGTGTGCAGCGGAAATAGTCTAAAATTTTATTCTAAGGATCCTAGAGATGGTGATTTCACTTTAATGCAAGCACCAGACATATAAATTCAAGCATGTCAGGCAGATTGTATTATCAATCAATACAAGAAATCGAGGCATACCGCTTGCCGCAGTTCCAAACTTTAGATTACCAGCTGCAGTACAATGACAGCCGCAAAGGAGCCCATTTCTCTCTTCAGAATTCTTGTGAACAGTACTGTACTCTGGAGTCGTCTTCAGAAAATGGTAGCTACACCATTTACAATTCTCCTTCTACTGTCACTTTCTCACCTAATGGAAGCCCGATGTCACAGAAAGAGTCTCAGTCATACGCTTCTGATCTGCATCATTCCCCTGAAAATGCCTATGGCTCTCCTATGAGTGGCTCCTGCGTAACAAATGATGCAAGTGATTTGAAACACAAGCTGAGAGAACTTGAATCTGTAATGTTGGGACCGGATTCTGATATTATAGATGGCATTGATAGTACCTATCAGAATGTGACCATCTTAGGTTCACCAGAGATGGACAGCGGGAGACAAATTATTGGGGCAATTGCCAGAGGAGACTTGAAACAGGTCCTCAGTGCCTGTGCAAAAGCAGTATCAGATAATGAGTTGGTGCTGGCAAATTGGTTGATGCTTGAATTACGTCAAATGGTGTCAGTTTCTGGTGAGCCGATTCAAAGGCTGGGAGCATACATGTTGGAAGGGCTTGTTGCCCGGCTAAATTCCTCAGGAAGCTCAATTTACAATAATTTGAGATGCAAAGAACCAGCAAGTGCTGAACTCCTTTCTTATATGCACGTTCTATATGAGGTTTGCCCCTACCTTAAATTCGGGTACATGTCTGCAAATGGAGCCATTGCAGAAGCTATGAAGGATGAAGACAGAGTTCACATCATTGACTTCCAAATAGCTCAGGGAAGTCAATGGATCACTCTTATCCAGGCATTTGCAGCTAGGCCTGGTGGCCCACCCCACATACGCATTACAGGTATCGATGATTCTATGTCGGCTTATGCCCGTGGAGGAGGGTTAAGTATAGTGGGGAAGCGGCTGTCTAAGCTTGCTGAGAAATTTAAGGTGCCGTTCGAGTTCCATGCTGCAGGCATGTCTGGTTATGATGTCCAGCTGGAGAATCTAGGGGTGCAACCAGGGGAGGCTGTGGCTGTGAACTTTGCATTCATGTTGCATCATGTGCCTGATGAGAGTGTCAGTACTGAAAATTATCGTGACCGACTATTGATGCTAGTTAAGAGGTTGTCACCAAAAGTGGTGACCCTCGTTGAGCAGGAATCTAACACAAATACTGCTGCCTTCTACCCACGATTCCTGGAGGCGCTGAATTATTATACAGCTATGTTCGAATCAATTGATGTGACCCTCTCAAGGGATCACAAGGAGCGGATCAATGTTGAGCAGCATTGCCTAGCGAGGGATGTCGTCAACATAATAGCGTGTGAAGGACCTGAGAGGATAGAACGTCATGAGCTTCTTGGTAAGTGGAAGTCGCGGTTCACAATGGCAGGGTTTAGGCCATATCCTTTAAGCTCCGTGGTTAATGCCACGATCAAAACCCTGCTAGCGAACTACTGTGATAGATACAGGCTTCAGGAGAGAGATGGGGCTTTGTTTCTTGGCTGGATGAATAGAGATTTGGTGGCATCTTGTGCATGGAGATGAAAACCAGAATCATTTGGGGACCTGGGCAGAGGCTGAGGTGCAGCTCGGGTCCTTCTGTGCTTCTGTTTTTTTACTGCCATCAACTTTGTACTTGTCAAAGTTGAGCTTGTTCTTTGAGACCATTTCAATGTTTTTGATATCTTTGTTTCAGCCTCGTTCACAACGGGGGCCAAACCAAATTATTGGCTAAGATTCCATGTTTTTACCTTTGGTGTGTAGTGCTAATCTGGTCATTAAATTTACTACTTTAAATCAATTTTATTCATCCACCAAGCTGATCTTATCCTTTAGTTGGCATTTATTTAAGCCCACTCTCACTTTTGGGGAAAAAAAATTTATCAAGGCAAAGTGCATGTTGATTTTTTTTACTTTTATATAACATAAGATTTAGGCTTTAAAATTTTGTGGGATTTCAATTTAAAGAGGATATAATTTTCATTTCATGTGTCATGAAGTTGTTGTTATATATATATTTAAAAAAAAAAATTATAATAGAGCTTTTTTTAAAAAAATTTAAATTGGTATTATAATTTTGTGAGTGAACAATTTTAAAAGAAACAAAGATTATAACATATTTTATTATTATAACATGTTTCTTATTTAATATGAGTTTATAATATGTTTTCTTATTATAATAGGTTTCTTATTTTGATATGATTCTTATTTTAGTTTGTAATTTCATATATAGATTAAATACCACATAGTGGGTTCAGAAAATAGCAATACTCAAAATTTGAGCTATCAAGTGGCATATGTGATAAGAAAGTATTAGGATTGGTGTTTGGAGCGTCAATCCGGAATGTATTTATGTCTGATTCATGAATACGAACAATTCATTTTTCCATAATATTACTTATTTAATGGTAGTACCTCTTATTTTTATATATGTATTCGATCGAATTACGATTAGATTGAAACTAAATCTGATTTAATGATATGTATATATTAGACAAAGACCCAAAGATTTATAACGTAGTGCACAGTTACAACATAGTTTGTAATTGACATTGAGAAGCGTCACTATAAGTTGTATATTTTCAAATAAAGTTCCTGGTCAAGGTTTATTGACACGGGTCGGTTAGTAAAATCTGTCGAGACCAGTACATGTCGTATATTGAGACTTGGTCCGATGGTTTATCCCAATGAACCATGAGTCTTGGGAGACTCGTATAGACATGTAGGTGTTTATTTGATAAACACCGAACGACTCACCGAAGATTTCATAATAGATGGTACACCAACATCAATAAGAATATCCTCGAGTCGAGTAGCTTAATGGTCATTCGACTTACGATACCACTGTGGATATATGAGACATCTTTCACACTTTGATGGCAGTCACATCACCGATCTATTTAGATCAGACCTCCGCTTGCTCGTTGGGTGTGGACTAATGCTCATGATATCCTGTGAGTATCAGACAAAATATGTCAGTCATGTGTACATGGAATAGATATCTTGTATGTGTTTGCGATCTAGTAAATTCATGATCGTTGTATACTTCGGAAGCAAGTTCCGAGTGTTATTTAGAGATCGTAAATTTGAAAGTCGACTATATTATACCTTAGGGATTTGACGTTCCTATCTATATCTCCGGTATAATATTGATAGTTTGTGACGGATGTATTATACGTATGCAATGACCTCGACTTGCATAGTTTAGCGAGATTATCCATGGTCGTCATAATTTACGAGTGAGTGAATTATGGACACAAAATTTGATTCCGTGAAGAATAAACATAAACTTAGAGAGTCTCATAATATGAAGTGTACTCGTTGAGCACTTGGGCAACGCGTTGTGAATAATACAGATTATTCATAATACTTCACCGGATTAAATGAGTTAATTCGAATCGTTTAAACGGTTAAACGAAAATACATGCATTATGGGATTTTGTCAATTAATAATTAATATGTATTTATATTTGATACAAAATTTGATTAGATACATATTAATTAATTGTCAAAAAAGATTTTGACACATGTCACTAGTATATGTATTTTGTTATTTAGTGTAAATAAAAATACATATATATTAATAATTATATTAATTAATTATTTAAATAATAAAATAATATCAATATTACATAATTGTTATGTAATATGTTTAATTATTATTGGTTACTAATAATATTAAACTTTAAGAGTGAAGTATTCGATTTGAATTTGTCTACTTTAACTTTATGTTTAATTAGATTAATATTCATTTGTAATAATTGTTATTACACATATTTAATTATTTTTGGTAATAAGTGGCATGCTTTATTTAAAGCTTGTAGTTATCAATTTGAATTTGATAACTTAAAGCTTATTAAATAATTTTGAAAAATGACCAAATTGCCCCCAAGTTAGGTTACCCCTAGTATATAAAGTGAAAAATTATTTTTCCTCTTTCATAAGTCCTCCATGGTCGAAATCCTCTCAAATAGAAAGCTCCCAAAAATATTTCTTGAAGAAATTTGAGAGAAAGTGAAGAAATCAAGAAGAAAGCTTAAGGGAATTAAGAGATTTCGAAGTAATCTTCAATATTCCTAAACTTTGAAAGTTTGTTTCATGTTCTTGAGTATCTAGAATAGTTATAGGGTTTCTTTCTTTCTTGTATTTTGTGGCATTTTATTTGGAGGATGATTTGAGAGGCTAGATGCATGTGTGAAGTAAGATTGAGTAATATTAATGTAATATTAGTTCAATTTTATCATTTGATAACTTGTTACCATTTTAGAGTGTTTTGACCACTCTTATAACTCCTAGAATTGTTCTTGAATTCTTCATTGGTGGTGACTTTCATTGGTGTAAATATTAATATGATTAATGTTGAGAAAATTGAATTTAAAGCATGAAAAATGATATTGTTGGCACCGAGATCAGATCTGAAAATTCTGGAATTTTGGTGATGAAAAATATGTTATTTAAATGTATTGGATGTGTATTGGGCATTGGAATAATTGCCGGAAAGTGTTTTGGAGTTAAAATATGCGAAAACGTGAAAAACGGCGTTATCGGGCGAGTTTCAGGCTTACCGGGTAACGGCTGTCCAAACAGTGAATCAGTCACTGTTCGGGCAGCCCATGAACTGCCCAAGTACTATTGGGGCTGACCTAGGCAGCTACCATGTGTATTGGTTGGTCGGTTCGGACAAAAACGGGTTTTATGGCATTTTGCTGAAAAATATTTTCGTAAAAGATTCGTAATGTTTTCTAAATTATTGATATTTTTATTTGATAAAAAATATGATATGTTTAGGTGAAATATGAATGAATTATTCATATTGGATATTGAATAATTTATTTGATAAGTTTAAAAATTTTTAAAGTTACGATTTCGTCCGAACAGCGCTTCCGCCGCGCCTGACCCCAACAGAAAGTTTAAAAATGTTTAACTTATTATGTTGTCTAAGGTGATAAACGGGACAAGACATTTCGATAGTTTAACCTGCTAAGCTTTGTCTTTAACCAATCAAATTGTGGGTTGACTAGCCACATATGCAGAATTTTATTTAATATATAAACAGTTTTTATTAGTTACCTCGTCTATTGTCTAAGCGTATAATAACCCGAAATCTTCGGGATATTTTCCTAGAAGATTCTCGGATCGTAATTTCAGTTTTGGGATGAAATGATATTGGAAAATAAGAGTTTGAGTGTTGAAAAATGTGTTGGAATATCTTGATGTGGAGTTTCGAAGCTTTGAAATTCGTGTAATTTCGAATGACTGGTCACATGTATTTTTTAGATATTTTTATATGAGAAAGTTTTGTTAGTTTGGTTATAGAAATAGCAAACGAACTCTGATTGAGCTGATTCTATAACCTTGGAAAGATTTTCCGAAGACGAACAATATTCATCTTGAAGACTTTTCGAAATTTGTACTAAAAGGCCTCAAAAATACGAATTTCTGAATGAGTACATGTTAGTAGGACTGGGCATCGAATCAGATCGGGTCAGATCCGATCCGATTCGATTCTATAATATCGGATCAAATCAGATCAGATCTGGCTCTCGAATCCGATCAAATCGTGTTTGGTTGGTTTGTCGAATTTCTGATCAGATCAGATAAATTTGATAACTATCGGATCGAATCAGATTTTATCCGATTTGATAACAAATCTGAATCCAATAGAGAATCCGATTTGATAACGGATTCGAATCCGACAGATTTGATAATAAATCCGATAGTAGATTCGATTTGATAACAAATCCGATTCGAAAAATTGATCTGAAAATTTATAAATTCATAACAATTTTATCGAATCAGATCAAATAATTTAAAATTCAAATCAATTTTATCAAATCAGATCTGTTATCAAATCGAATCCACTATCGGATTCAATATCAAATCGGATGTTCTATCTGATTCGAATATGTTATCAAATAGAATTTATCCAATTCGTTAAGATATCAAATCAGATCGAATAAATCCGATTCGATTCGATAGTTATCGGATCAAATTCGATCCAATAAAAAACTTAAAAATCTGATCGAACCAAACAAATCAACTCTTATCGAATCGAATCGGATTCAGATTCGGTCCGATCCGAATCCGATAATGGCCACCCCTACATGTCAGGGGCTAAATTGAAATTTCGTGGGGTCATTTTATAATTTTTAGAAAGTTTCATATATATACCCTTAAGTTTCTGAAAATTTCAAATATGGCAAAACTTGAAACTCTATCACACCGACCCCTCCCTGTACGTGAAGAAGAAGTAGCTACGTCGGCGACCAGCCGGCCATCGCCTACCGAAGCATTGGCTCATCCACCACCCAATGGTGGGCTGTGGCTAGCCTAAGGTCGTCGAAAACGGTGAGAAAATAATGAGTTTTGCGCGCGTCTCCTCTGTCTTGGTTCCGGCTCGTCGCTCGGCGCAATCCACCCGCCAAATCGAAGCTCATGTGATGTACTACGAGGCTACAGAGTGGGTTTTGTCGAACGATGCTCAATTTCACGTGAATCGATGCAATAACATTTTCGGTGAACAATGAAATTGTTTGCCCGATTGCTCTGATTTGAATTTTGTCGATTCTTACGCGTTCGTGGGAGCGTTGAGAGTCTGCCGGTACCCTCGGAATTTCAATAAGACATCCCAGTAAAAATCTCATTGTATTAGTGAAGTTAGGTTGTATTCGGATGCATCCAATAGTATCATAGAGTAATGTATTGACTTGTATTGAGTTGAATAAATTAGAATGTGTGTTGTTGGCAAAATCCGAGCAAAAATCTGGACGAATTAGATCGATCCGATAGATTATGCGAATTTTCGATAAAATTGAGTTTCACACGTGAATGTGCTTTATTGAATCCAATTATGAATATGACTTAATTATGATGATATGATAATATCTTACTAACCGAGCTTTAGAAAACATACGATATGCTTTTCTTTTGTTGCTATTCTTTAGAAAACCAATGTCATTCCAACCGTTCAATGGAATTAAAAAAAAAATCTGGAAACAAAAAAGAAAAGAAAAAAAAATAGCATAAATAGCCTTATTATATTAAATACTTCTAAGAAAATCGAAAAATTATATACATCTTTAATTTTATATGTTATCTGACCCATTTCAATAGTTTTACACACTAAAGTACCCAATCTTCCTCCTCTTATAAAATGTACTTAAATCTTGTTATAGGAGTCATCATTTGGGTACATAGCTAAATAAACTCTTATTCGAACCAGCTACTTCGAGTTCAGCTTCGAACAGCTTCGGCTTTTGGTGTTTGTTCTTGCTCCCCGTGATTAGTCTCGGACCAGGAAGTAACATGAATAGCTTTATCACAGCAAGCAGTACCACTCTGTTCTGATTTAGTCTCTGATTCGCAATTCGATTGGTTGTTTGTTCTATCCTTGTGACACGAACTATCAAGGGCAACATCACTTCCTTCAATGGTCACAGACTTGTCATTTTGTGGCTCATTTGACTTGCTTTCAGGTTCTACGATAGATCGCTCAACCTTGTCCAAGTCAACAATGGCGGTTTCTTCAGATTTAGTTTTTGTCTCACTATTTTTCCCCTCAGTTGACTTACTCAAACTGGAATGAACATTGGTATCAAGGCAGACAGCATAACTTCCTTCCAGTTTTGTTGTAGACTCACCGTTGTGAACTGTTTTAGAATTTTTTGCTCCTGCTACATTCTGAGTAACGATCCTTGATGGTGGCACATCATGATCATGTTGTCCCTCATAAGTTGTGATAACCAATTTTGGATCATGAGATGCCCTTTCAACATGTTTCTTCACAGGACATCCAGAATTTGAGCACCTATAGTAATTCCTACATTATTTGAGAGCATATATACAGTTAGCGTGAACCCGATAACAAAATAATATTAGCTAAAGTACCCAGATATTAATTAATTTAAAGCATCAAGCCATGTGCAATAATTGCAGTCCCCATGTACAAGTTATTAGATATTTCTTCTAACAACTTTCAACAGCATAGATATCCATAGCCCATATCTAGGGATGTAATACAACACCAAAATT
Organism: Zanthoxylum bungeanum; assembly: GCA_019454045.1. Taxonomy (NCBI): domain Eukaryota; kingdom Viridiplantae; phylum Streptophyta; class Magnoliopsida; order Sapindales; family Rutaceae; genus Zanthoxylum; species Zanthoxylum bungeanum. The sequence goes on along the minus strand of SKCR01038326.1, from coordinate 261,718 downwards.
CACAGAGATTTTCCACTAGACATGCATAAAATATCAAATTGATACAAACCTTGGGTTTGGATTGCCTTTCACTAATTTTTGCCCATATTTACGCCAGCGGTACCCATCATTCACAAAATCAACCTCACTCAAAGTCTGAACAACACAATGTTCAGCAGTTGATTTTTCCACCAGAGGTATATTAGTATTATGATTGTCCTTTTTCCTGTTCATAAATTTTTGATAATTGATGAAAAATCAGCTCAAGGATCTATAAGTACACAGGAAATTCAAATGCTACTGAGCTAACATACCGGCGTTTTGATCCCAGACTATCATCATTATCAACCTCATCTTTTATCCTATTTGATTGAAAAGGAGAATCTCTCACACCATCACTCGCTGCAGCAAATGAGAGCTGAGGGTTATCTGTTGGCTCAATCTTATGATGTGTCTGCCCATGTGCATTCGATGATTTGTCTTCAAACATGAGCCAGGAAATAAATCAAGTCACTAATTAAGGGCTAAACTAGGCATTAATGATTAACTTTCTTTTTTACCTTTGGCAATTTTTAAAGAAGAGTCATCTGGTTTCTCTTGAACAACAGACACAACCATTCCTACAGCTAGTGGGAGGTTTGAAACCTTTGGATGACAATGATCACCAAAGTGAATAGTATCTGCAATCTGCCCACCATGGGTACAATCCAGTTGCTTTTTAGCTTGGCAATTTGCATGTGTACATTTGTAATAGCTTCGTACAAATTCATTCCCTCTAACAAGTTTTTGCCCATATTTTCGCCAGTTATATCCATCCTCTGATACTTTCTCACGTATTGTAGTAGTGCTCCCTTCTTGAACAGTTTGTGATGCATGGACAATGATGTCAGTAGTCTCTGATGCTTTCTCAGATGTTATAGAAGACATGCTTCTTTCTTGATCCAATTGCAGCAAATGATCACTATCAGGTAACATTGGTTCTTTGCTTGATATTATTGGAGTGGTAACCTCTTGATCAGACTGCAATGCATCGTTTCCAGTATCGGGGCCTGGTCCATGCTGCAATTTATCAGAAGCAACTTTATCCAGTATATCTTCCCCTGAAGAAACCATGTTGACTTGCAGATTTGTAAGTCAATAAGAGCACAGTTCGGATAAAGTCAAGCTCAAGTTGTCATCACTGAATTATCCTTGGATGAAAATACCGGTAAAGTGCTGGTGACTCAAACCTGAAACAAGTAAAAATAATAAGAAAGCATTATCTTACTAGGCACAGCTTCATTATTCATTCTTAATAATAAGTCAAGGCACTAGAATGTGAGCCAATTGAGCTAATTGCATCTCAGTAAAACCTCCGCACTTCCAATGAAGCACTACATTTGAAATCGTTATATACAACTTCAATCTGCTCAGAATATATAAATTTGACAAAAAAAAAAAATCACTAAAAAATCAAAGAAAATGCATACAGCAGCGGTGGAGAGATAGATGGAAATCGTTATCTATCACGACTAATAATTTAATCAAAATTTCAACCTTTAGCTTTCTGCAGGCAATTACTTGATTGGGCATCAAATTTTTCTAACATCTGCCAATAAAATAATTTACTTTGCAAAATGATCCATTCCGAATAATAAAATTACTAAATAGAATTCTCTTTTTTTAATAATATAATAATTCAAACACATCAGTGAGCTTCCCTCCTCATGCTTCTCCAAATCACCCTTAATCATCCTAATCCTAATAATAACAACAACAACAACAACAAATAATAATAATAATAATACTGATAATCAACTGCAAATTTATTAAAACCGGAAAAAAAAAAAACAAAACAAAACAAAAAAGAATAAACCACTTTTTGTTCACGGAAAGATTCTTAGCTATCAAAATCTAAACCTAAAATTTCCGGGTGAAATGAAAACTCCGAGAAAGCTCAAAACTGGAACAATTTTATCATTTTCTCGCACTTTCCTCAGCAACCAAACAGAGCCTAGCGAAGCTCGAGCTACAATTTTGATTTTCACTCAACAGTAAACAGTAAACTCACGTCAATTAAGACGCATAATTATACAATTCAAATAGTTAATAATAATAATAATAATAAAAGATAGTATCTATTAAAGAGTACCAGCTTCGTTGTCGAGTTCAAGGCAGCAGACAAGAAAGCCCTAGCCACACGGTTATGACCACGTGCTTCAATTTTACGTGCAACCGTTGACTTTTGACTCGATCACAGACGCCGATCTCGCCGGCTCGAGATTCGAACAGTGAATCAACGCTACAGAGTTTGGTTAGTTAATTTTAGTGTGTGAGAGATGAGGGAGAGATAGAGAGAAGGGGGCTTTGAATTAACAAGTTAGAAACTCTAAAACTATAAGCAGGCTGCAGGCTTGAAGAAGAAGAAGAAGAGGAGCTGAGGGGGCAATAATTTGATGTGAGAGAGAGTACGGAAGAATCTATGTTCTCTTCTTGTGTGAGCGTTTCACTGGATTGATTTCATATTAGAAGAATAAAATTCAATTCACCAAATAACAAAAACGTGTTGTGGATAGTGGATACGGATACGGATACGGTCTTGCTCTTGGACTTGGGCTTAGAACCAGATCATTTATCAATCCCAATTTAATCCCCTCGGTGAAAAGGATAACTAAATCTCTAACTTTTATTTATATGGTTATAAATATCACATTCATTTGAAAATTAATCACATAGACCCATTTTGATAATTTTTATTTTAAAATATTTTCACAAATATTTTTTTATAAAGGAAAAAAGTTTATAAATAATAATTCTATAAATTAATTAATAAATACAATGTGAAAAATGCTAAAGTACCATGATTTTTGTAAAAAAATAAAGGATAAAATTATCAAAAGAGGGTTTTTATGATAATTTTTCAAATGAATGAGGTCTTTATGACCATTTGAACAAACATTGTAGATCTATTTATTTTTTTCCTAACATATTTAATAAATTAAAACATGTCATTATAAAATATTGTTTATAAACATAGTGTATAACGTTTTAAATATTATTAGATAAATTAAAAATAATGAATTCAGAGATAATATTATTTTTCAAAAATTATCTTTCATCTCCAATGACTCACAAATAATATAAAACTCATTTCACTCCATGCATTTAACCAAATAATTTTTAAATTACATTTCATTTCTTCCATTAATCCAAATATAATCTTATCATTCAAACGCACATCTTGGACTCACGGTCGGTCACCCAAAGTCCCAAACGTTTCAAGAGCGACGTCGTATTAGCTACAGTGCCGAAAGTTTAAAACTGTAAACACCTTCTTATCTCTCCTTCAGAAAATCTCGATCTTTCTAATTCCCAATTCAATTTCTCTGCCGATCAAACCCTAACCCTAAACCCTAATTTCACTAAACAAACGAAACAATGCTTCTCTCTCCGGGCCACTCTCCTCGCCACCTGGCTTCACCATCACCGTCACCGGCACCATCGCAATCTGCTTATAACGAAAGAACCCTTGCAAATGTAACTAATTCCTCTTCAGCCACGCCAAAAGTTCCCCCAAAGAAACGAGCCAAGGTACTCGATGAAGACACGTATGTCTCCGCGATCGAGAGCATCATCGAACGCGATTACTTCCCCGATTTATCCAAGCTCCGTGATCGGTACGAATGGCTCCAGGCTACCCGAACCGGTGACCCTGTCCAGATTCGAGATGCCCAGTTGAAGATCATGGAACGCCGAGGCAAGAAGGTAATTAGTCTCAACTCTGAGGGCAAGATTCGGACACAAACTGAAACTCCTGGTTCTACTTTTGCAAGAAATTTTACTCCTTTTGATGAATTCGATGTTAATATTAGAACTCCGAAAGTAGGTGTGGAGTTATCGGGTGAGGGCGAGTGTATAGATGATAAAGATGAGGTTGATGTTTCAATGAATTTAGATGAATTTTTAAGAAAACACACGAGTGAAGATAATGATAGTTTTTCAAAGATAGTAGAGAAAGTTAATAGGAAGAGAAAAGAGAGATATCAGTTTTTATTAGAAGGCGAAAAGAGGGATGATGATAATTTGATTGAGGATGTTAAAAGGGATAGGATTACAGATGGATATGGTACGTCATACCAGCCACCCAGTACATTAGAAGGGTGGAAGTATACAGCAAAGAACTTGTTGATGTACCATCCAGCTGATTGTGGTGAGGTTCCTTTGACTGAAGAGGAACGGGCTGTGAGACTGAAGGGATTGACGAAAGAAATTAATAAAACTAATACTCGTTTTCATGGTAAAATTATGGATTCTAGGCCAAAGGACGATGGCACGATTGAAGTGCTTTATACCTCTGTGGCTGGGACCAGTCCTGGGTCAGTGTTTGATAGAGACGGGGATAAGATGAAGAAGTATGATTTAGAGGATATGAGGAAGACCCCGAATAGGTTTTATGTGGAGGCTGGGAAGAAAGCTGAGAATGGGTATAGTTTTGTGAAGACTCCGTCGCCAGCCCCTGGAATAGATGAATCCCCGTTTATTACTTGGGGTGAGATTGAAGGGACGCCTCTGAGGTTAGAAACTGAGGATACACCAATTGATATTGGTGGTAGTGGTGATGGGCCTCATTTTAAGATCCCTAGTGCACCTACGAGAGATGTGATGGCTCATGATTTATCGAGGGAAGCCTCAAGGAAGTTGAGAGAGAGATCGAAGAAGTTTCAGAAGCCGCCGTTGCCATCTCCATATAGAGCAGGGAGTGCTAGTCCAAGTGGAAAGTTGTTTTCTCCTGCTGCACAGAAGTTTATGAGGAATGCAATTGCCAAATCTTCATCTTCTGTGGATGATGCCCTTCGTGCCAGTTATCGAGGTTCGAGCCCTGTGGTTGGTACTCCAAAAGGTGGAAGGAGTGTGTCGAGGCTTGGAAGAGATGCAAGCTTGAGTTCTAGGTCACCATCTGTAAGGGATGGTTCTAATCCTCCTTGGTAATCTGCTTTGTTTTTTATTGATGACGTTATGCTTAAGTTGACGACTTGAAGGTTGTCTTGCTAGTACCAAGATATTTTTTATACTCAGACACATAGTTTAAAAAACTCCATCTGAGGCGCGCTCGGCCGCTTTGCAGCTATGGCGCGTCAAGGCTGTCGCCTAAAACCGAGTTTTCAATAGGACCGCCTCAAAGGCCTGAGGCGGCCTGCCTCATGACGCCTCGAGTCGAAGCGGCTTGAGGCGGACGCCTCAACCCAAAAGCCGTGAAGTCATTATTTTAAAGAAAAAAAAAATAAATATAAGGAAACTGAAAGTAGGGACAAAGAGTCTCAACTTGAGCTTCTTATAGACTAAAAAGGTACAGAAAATAAAATTTTCAATTTTATTTTTCTGGCAGTATTGTTGACCATATTAACAGAGTGGCAAAATAAATATCACTAAAAATAATCATCCACTATTATATATATTTATTAATTATAATTTATTTTAATAAATTTATTTATGATAGAAATTATATATGATGATGACCTTTTGAAGGATGACACTCATGCCCACATTTTATGCTATTAAACACAAATAATAGCCTATTCAGAGATTAACGGTCATTTTATTTCATGAACTTATTTAATATATTCATTTTTTTTAATTTTGATAGATTCTTTTATGTATTAGTTGTAGATTATTTATTGCTTTTAGTTTTTTTCGTGTTTGGATTGAGGCTGTCGCCTCGACCGCCTCAAGGCTGTCCGCATCGCCTCACGCGAGGGACCGCCTCACACCGCACACCGAGTTTTCGAACCTTGCTCAGACAAATGTATCCCCTATGTCCATAAGTTTGGTTTAACGAATAGCAGAAAATACGAAGTATTTCCTAAGCTGTATTTGAGAATCATAATTTCCAATTCTCTGATGTCGATGTTTTTGCTTATTACCTTTGATTGAATGCTCTCTTTTCTCCCTCTATCTTCTTCTGGAAAAGTAGGCCAGATGATATGAATGAAAATATTGCTGGCTATAGAGGTTGTCCTTTTACATTTTGCATTAGATGTTATGTTCTAGGTTTATGAGGAGAACAAACAACCGAGTTTCCATGCTGTGGAAACTGAATAAATATGCATGTTTCCCATTTAAACTTTGGAATGTTAATTAATATGTATGCAATAATGATACTTCTGTTTCTTTGTTGAGAGGACAATCTTTTAGATTATAGAGGAGTGCCAACTAGTCTTTTTATATATATATATATATTTCCTGTAACTGGATTTTCAATTCGTCCCCATAACATTCCCATTATTGTACGTGCGCTTGTTCTAGACGTGAATATAACTTATCCTTACGGTTTTATTCTAGACGGGAATTGTAAGCTCATTTAAAATGCATCCAACCAGTCAAATGATAGAAAATGACACATTAAACTGCAGGCCTCATCGTGATCAGCAGCAGCAGCAAAATTCATTATATAGGTCTTCGATCAATTCATTTTTAATATCCTCAACACACAATGACTTAAATACAAAGAAAGGAACACAATGTAATGTCAAAATTCCAGTGCGTAAACAGTCAGCAAGTTGTTATGTGCTCCATCCGATTAAATCCCCAAAAGTAAACTCGAAGTCGAAGCAATCATTTGATTGGCTGATGAGAATCAAAGGGACCCAAAAACATTTCCCTTTTTAAATATTTCATTTAGTGAATTTGCATGTGATAAAAGCCCAACCTCTTCTTCTGTCATCAACCAATCACAAACTAGTGGTATAGGTTGGCGGCCTACCGTGTAACCCACTAACCAAAGCCAGCTGATAACAAATAAAATGTCTACAATACCCTTTGGGTTGTAGCTATTGATGTGAACTTGACGAAATCGACCTTGCGTATAGGGGTATTATGGATAATGTTAATTTAAGAAATGGGCAAATGAGAGGAAATAAATAGCTGTCAGATTTTTAACTTGAAGACATCTAAGCGAGTGGAAAGACCAAAGTGCCATTCGTGGGATGCACGAAACGAACCGTATTAGCTTGCATTGGTGTAATAATAATACTCTCTTAATCTTACCTTGTGTTTGGTAGCATCTACATTTTTTTTCCCTTTTGGAGCTTAATTTAATTGAATCAAATATTCTAGTTGAAAATCATTAATTTTTCTAAATTTAAGTCTTACAACTCATTTTCTATGTTGTCAAATACAATTTTCAATTTTATTTTTTTCAATTATGAAAATTTCTTTATTTTTAGTTTTTACAAGCGACTTTTTAATTAAAAAAATAAAAAAGAATAAGAAATTAGAAAATTGCTTCTTTCAGCGTGAAGAGCCAGCTATCAAATTATTATTATTATTATTATTGTTTACAAATTGGGAAAATTTCAATATACAATATTTTTATTTTATAAACGTTGGAAATCCCACGGCCAAACCACCCGATCCGGATTTAAGTTGAGCATGTAAAACCTCCATCTGCCCCAGACTCTTACAAGAAACACATTCATGAATTTGAATCCATAATCTAGAGATCAAATCATGATCTCTAAACTACCAAACCACGCCCCATGAAGACGTCAATATACAATATATTTTTTAGAAATGTTGAAATTCCCGCCGCCAAACCACTTCTTCTAGGATTAAACGGAGCATGTAAAATCCTCTATTTTCCCAGACTCTTACAAAAAAAACACTCTCTGAATTCGAATCGAGAACTACAAAGTGAAATCATGAACTCTATACCACCAAACCACACATTTGGAGACGTCATAATACAACATATACTATCAAACAAAATAACTTTCTTTTACAATATTCGGTGGCTGAATAATTCAATTACCAATGCGGGCAAATGTGCCCATTTATGAAATCAAAAGTCTTTAGGCATATGGGTTAGTTTGTAATAATATTATAGTATTTGCATAATATATATATATATATATGTATGTATAAATTAAATGAATTGGTGAAAATAATTAATTAATGATACAAAACAAAATAGATAATATGCTAATTTATATTATGATCAATAATACTTTCTGTTTTTTTTAACAGTATAATTAAAAAATTATCAAGATTATCGAATTCTGATCTATTTGAACTATTAAACATTTTATTTTATCAAGATTTTGTGAAAAAAATATTTTATAGAACCCGATATTTTTTCTTTTAATGTGGAAAATACATTAGTGAATTGAAAATTATTTATTTGTAGGGTTTAGCTCTTCGTTAACCTTTATTTATTGCAAATGAAATATTCATAAAAGAATTATAAAAAATAAAAATAAAAATAAAAACAGACCAAATATTTCCAAAAATAGCCATTCACCATCAACAACAGATTCACAGTCAACCCATCAAAGTCAACCAAAATCAATGGACACCAAGCATTGAAATGTTTACATTCAAAAGATAGATGAGATCCAATGGTTGATTTCTAATTACACGCAACTTCAAGCTCTATGCATGCATGCATCGAGTCGTTTTTGTTTTTTTTTTTTTTTAATCCCATTTTCTTTACAATTTGTCTACCACATTTTAAAATTTTCCATTTGTATCATCATTTCAAGCATTTCACTTCAAAAATCAAATTCCATATATTTTCTTTTTCTTTTTCTTTTTTCTTTTTTTTTTTAAAAAATAAAAATAAAATCATATTGTGAAAAATAATAATTAAAGAGTCTGTCTATATATTCTTTAAACACCAAAGCTTCTCTAAACCTTCTATCTCTCTCCCTCTAAACCAATACATCATCAATTTAGATACTTAAATTTGGATTGAAATTTGCTTACTGAATGAATTTGCATCTGTAAAAAAAAAAATTTCAACATAATTGAATTAAGAGTAACTTTGAGATTGTTCGGGTGGTTTCTCGGAGGAGGATGAACATGCCTCCTCTTATCAGATCTTAGTTTTTTTTTTTTCAAGATTTGGGCATCTGGGTTTGCTTTGATTGGTGGGTTTATTGTGAATCTTGGTTCAAGTTTTGGTCTTTGATAAAATTGTCATTTTTCTCAATGCTGTGAATGAATTTGTTTCCCTTTTTTTTGGCTTTTAATTCTCTTTTGATTGCTGTACTTTCAGGCTGGTGCTTAATTGTGGTCTGTTGATTGATCGATGAAGGATCTGTTGATTATAAATTGAATCAGAACATATCTGTATTGTAACTCGATATAAATTGTGTGTTTCACGTTGTTCATTCAACAAAGGTATTGTTTTATTTGGTTGCTTGATTGATTATACAGTAGCATTATATCTTATTTACTCTACTTCTGATTTATCATTTTCATTTTTTATTCAAATTGTAAGATAATTGTGTATATCTGATTGGATCCAGGGTAGAACATGAAATAGGAGCTTGATTGTATCAAAAGGCTTCTCTTTTTTGTAATGAATTCAGTGTTACTCTGATTTGCATTTTAAAATTTTATATTGATGAAGTGTTTTTAATATGTTTGGATGCAGAGAAAAAATGCAATCTGATAATGGCAAGTTATTTATTGGTGGAATATCTTGGGACACCAATGAGGAGCGTCTCAAGGAGTACTTTAGTACTTATGGTGAGGTGGTGGAGGCTGTGATAATGAAGGATCGGAACACAGGGCGTGCCCGTGGATTTGGCTTTGTTGTTTTTGCTGATCCTGCTGTTGCTGAGATAGTCATTCAGGAAAAGCACAACATTGATGGGAGAATGGTAAGTTGCTAGTCTCTGAGTAGACCTTTAAAATTTATTCTATGTCATCATCTTTGATCATTATCTCAAATAGGATAGAATTCATTTCTCCGTAGGAGTTACAAATCCGGTATTGTAATTGCAGGACTTCGTTTAATTTTGGTTCTGTGCTCAACTGAATTTCAAATTGAGCCAAGAGTAAAAAATCAAGCCTTCTCCTCCTATACATTTATTCATTTATTTTTAAAATGACATCAATTTTGTTCGTAATTTATGGATTTTTGAATTTACCAATTTAAATGGATTCTGAGAGTTTTTAGATCTCTTATTATTTGAGCTTGATTTTCATGTGAATTATTTGCCCTCAGGTTGAGGCAAAAAAAGCTGTTCCCAGGGATGACCAGAATGGGCTGAATAGAAGCAGTGGCAGCATTCATGGTTCTCCTGGTCCAAGCCGCACAAGGAAGATTTTTGTAGGAGGTTTAGCATCTACAGTCACAGAGAGTGACTTTAAGAAGTACTTTGATCAGTTTGGGATTATCACAGATGTTGTGGTGATGTATGATCACAGTACCCAGAGGCCAAGAGGCTTTGGATTCATAACTTATGATTCAGAGGAGGCAGTGGACAAGGTATTGCTTAAGACTTTTCATGAATTGAATGGTAAAATGGTCGAGGTTAAGAGAGCAGTTCCTAAAGAGCTATCACCTGGTCCCACTCGCAGCCCACTTGGCGGATATCACTATGGTCTAAGTAGGGTCAATAGTTTCCTTAATGGCTACACTCAGGGATGTACTCCTATTACGGTTGGGGGCTATGGACTTAGGATGGACGGTAGGTTCAGTCCAGTTGCTGGTGGACGAAGTGGATTTCCTCCATTTGGTTCTGGTTATGGAATAGGTATGAATTTTGAGGCAGGTTTGAACCCAATCGGAGCTAATGCAAATTTTAACAACAATATCAGTTATGGAAGGGGTTTGAGTCCTTATTATATTAGCAATCCGAATAGGTTTGGTGGTCCTCTTGGATATGATGGAGGTAATGGAGGAAACACTTCCTTTTTCAGCTCAATGACCAGAAATTTGTTGGGAAACGGGAGTCTTAACTATAACTCAAACTCTACTAGTTCCAATGCATATGTGGGATCAGGAAGTGGGGCCATTGGAGGAAACACCTTTGGCAACACTGGGGTAAATTGGGGTTCTTCGGCAATTTCTGCTCAAGGTGGAGGTAATAATATTTCTAACAATAATGTTAATTTTGGGTATGGAAGTGGAGATAATAGTTTTGGGCCGGGGACTGGAGGATATGGGAGAAGTGCTGGAACTAGTTTGGCTGAATCATCATCATTTGCAGCTTCAAATGGTGGGTATGATGGAGACTTTGCGGATTTATATGGTGGTGGTGGACCTGGTGGTTCAGTTTATGGGGATCCCACATGGAGATCATCATTATCCGAGCGAGATGGCTCTGGTTCCTTTGGTTATGGACTTGATAGTGGTACTTCTGATGTTTCAGCTAAAATTTCTCCTGGTTTTGTTGGTGGTTATAGTGTTAATAAGAGACAGCCAAATAGAGGTAAGCGCTTCTTGTTTATTATCTTCTTGCATTTCCTTGCTTCACTTCCTTTTAGCACCTCACTGAATTTTATCAATGTAGGAAACATTAGTGATATAGTGTAGTTTCTAGAACATTATGAATCTTTGATGAAATTATGCTCGAGTGTGGAAGAGCATTAATAAATACAGCAATCCTTTTGTCATTTCTTTTCCTTTTCTTTTTCCTCTTAAAAGTATTATGTTGTTCATCATGTTGTATATGAGAGTTCCTGGTATCAATTTTTTATAGGTGCTATTTTTTACAGTTTGCTTTTCTGTGCACTTGTTTGAGTTGACTGTTCTGTGCACTTGTTTTAGGTGACTGTCTCCATGCAATATTTGAGTGGCATGCATAATTTATATCAAGAAGAAATGTATTTTTGATTCCTAGATTTCTTTTTATTTTATCATTCCACCGAAATTTGTTGTTTTCAAGTGTATAGGTCAATTGATGATTGGTCCGGTATTGTACAAGTCAATAAGTATATATCCTACTTGTGAATCTCGTAGTTTAAGCTGAGAACTGCTTCTGCATCAGGTGAAATGTGATTCCTGGTGCAATGTATTCCTTGATGTGTTTCTGGTCCTTCCCTCATAGACTTCATCAAGTATTGAGGAAGCTATGCTTCTTCGAACCTCTATCTCTGAGTTGGCAATCATTTCCTATTTATCAAGAGTCTTATGTAGATTGATATCTCTGATACTGCAGCATCCTCAATCTCTGTCTTCCTTTATCAGTGTATTATGCTCTGTTAAACTGGGAATTTCTACATGTCGTGATCATATAACAGATATGTTAACTGGAAGATGGAAGATGATTATTTATTTGAAAAATGTCTACTATAGTATGACTAAACGTTCAAATAATTTCTTAGATAAGTTAGATTCATTATTGGTTCAGGGGATGAAATTTGATTGAAATGACTAAAATCATATAAAATTTGAAGATAAAATTAAAGCTGTTGCTCAAGGAGAAATTTCAGCAATAAAGTAAATGTTATCATGTAACTGTAACTATACTGTCAGAAATGAACAAATGATGGAATAATTATTCATTTTCCTACATTTAACTTTTTAGTCTGTTTTGGTGTGCATGACTGAATGACTCGATGCAGTCTTAGTATTACTATCATGAGTACAAACTGCTGGTTTGGCTTCCCAATTCCTATTTCAGTAGTCATGCCCCTGATCACATTAAGCAGGATTCAGTTCTACTCTAAAAATTTGTCCACTTAGTTTCGGTATGTATGCTACCCTGAAAATGTAAGAAATTAAATGCATAGAGAAAGAAAGGTGCTGGATTCCTAATTATTGTGAAGAAATATGAACAGAGGCTCAATCTCACATGATCTAAATCTCGAGAGAAATTATCATAATGTAGTTACGGTTCTAATGTCTATAATTGATTTATTCTGTGTACTACCTTTTCTATAATTGACCACCTTACTTGTACAATTATTGATTCTCGCTAAAGGATCGGGTACTTTGATTGGTATTAAAATCAAGTGTTCTATTCCTTCGATCAAGTAACCCCAACCAGTGCAAGCGAGTAAACTAAACTAACAGGCTTTTGTCCAACGTTTGGTGGATGATCTCAAGTAGAAAGGGGATTACGCCAATGGGGGACGAGACCCTTCCTTTCTGATCAAATCAACCAAAGACTTTAACTGTATTTTTTTTAACTGGCTTTCACATGCATGCACACAGACACGAGTGAGATGCCAATTAGCTGACCAAATGATGATTTCCCTCTATGCTTCAGCATCAGGCTGTTAGAGTGTTTACTTGATTTATTTTCACACTTTGCTCCTGGGCCTTCGCTCAGGTTGTTACAGGTTGGGTCTTAGGTCATTATATATTCCTTTAAATTTAGTATTTTTGTTTTATTATTTATTAGTCATTTAACTTCCTATACTTGAAGGCATCGGGCAAGAAGAAAGCTAATGATGTGGACACTAGTTGATGCTATGCTCAGTCTCATAGATATCTGATTGGGAGAGCTGCAATTAAGATTATGGGAAAATACTAAATGAGTAGGAGAAAAATAGAATTTTGTATTTGGGTTAACTAATGGAATTTCGTTCCTGCTATTGAATCCATATTTGTGGTCTTACCAATCTTGTGGCATTTTTAATATTTTTCATTAAGACCAGGAAGATAAGGGCTTGTCTGATAACAGAATTGCAGTTTATTAGTTCCGTATGAACTTAAATGAAGAAATTGGTGGATAACCTTGTCTTTTTGCCTAATAGTCATTTATGCAGTTCACTTTTCTAGAGTTGTGTTTGGTGCTGATTCAAGTAGGATTCATATTCTTAGCTTCTTTTACAGTCTGTTCGGATAATTCCTTAAGGTTTTATTTATTTATTTATTTCTGGAAACCTATGTGTCGTCTAAGTAAATCACCATTTGTTCTGTATCCTTGTTTTTGGTGTGTGAAAGCATGTGCTAATTCTCTAAAGTGTTGCCTGTGTGTATTTAGTTTGAGCAGATGGAATAAATGAGTTTATGTGCTTAATTGTATGTGGAAGCTTAGGCATGATAGTTCAATGATTTTCTTTGCCAGTGACAATATTTCTTACTGGGTTTGCTGTTATTTGTGACACTTTAATTCCTTGTATGTTTTGGCTGCTGCACATGACTTATTTTTCTATTTCAAATATCGCTATAAATTCCGCTGATTATGGATCTACTTTTGATGCTTACACGTTTCTTTTTGTCTTCCTTTGCAGGAATTGCTACCTAGGAGGATTGATTTCGTTATCGCGACACTATAGGTGAAGATAAATCTTGTGAAGCATGTGAATTGTGAATTTCCCATATCCACTTCATAAATATGTTTCAGTTAGAAGAAAATTGGTCATCTAGAGCTAACTGAAGTGCCTGTTTTGGAAAATTAAACTTAGGGATTAGATGTTACAAGTGATTTTTGTGTAAGGCTTGAGTTTTAGTTGATAGAAGTTGAAAGGGATTTTCTGTTGAGGGTTGAGTATTGAGTTACCATTTTTAGGTTTTTAGTTTTTGGTATTTGATTGAGATGTAAAATCTGATTGCGGCACATAGTCAAAAAAGTGTATTATGCATCTCCGGAGAGGCAACAATACATAAAGATATAGACTATTATTTCGTTTTCTTTTTCTTTTTCTTTTTTTAGATTTTTATGTCATGTAACGGCTCTGGCAAAATTATAGGTTCTTGTCAGGTATGCTTTGTTTTTTCATCATCCCAACATCTGGGTTTGTTTGTTGAATTACTAGTGTGAAACATAAAAGGGGTCCCTCTCAATAAGTTCCCACATTCTGATTCTTTTTCCCATTGGAATATTTTATGCAACAAGCAGCAACTTTATTTGTTTGTGAAATAGACTTATTGAATGAATTTTCATTTTTGATTCTTTCTTTTCAATGTACTGCCTTGACACTATTGTTACACTGATTTATAACTTGAAATCAAGTTCATGATTAGAAACAAAGCTTACATTAGCTATTCTTTGGATGAATTATTTATGCTATATTTCAATTACTTGTGTTGTGCCTATTTTCCTTTCAGTGTTTAGTCTCTTTTCTATTTTATCAGTTACAAATAATTTTGCTGCAAATCTGAGGAGTTAAAGACTATAGGTTGTTGAAGATTGAAGAATATGTAAAGACTATAGGTTAAGTATCTGTGGAAAAAAAATAGAAGGAAGATTGCATACATTAGGATTTTTCTTAGACCTTGTAACGAGAGTCTTATGCGATCATTTTTAGTAACATTTTGGATAAAACTAAAGAGATGATACATATTACAGAATAAATCAAATTCCATTTCAACAATAAATTTTTCTTTCAAGAGATCAGGAATAAAATAAAAGTAAAAAATTGAAACTTGATGCCTATGAGGCATATGATACATTTAACACAAAAATTTCTTTAAATCACTTCTTATAGAAACATGACAGAGTTTTTAGTTATAACTTACAAAACTATGGGTTCCACTTCCTTTATCAGACCCACCAATTAATCCCTCTCTTCTAAGCTTATCTTCCTTGGACTTTCTACAAAAGATCACCCAAGAATTCACTTCCAAAGCTATACAGACACCAATCAATGTTGATAAACACAAACAATAAGCCAATTTAGCATAAGATCTGCCTTCTCCCATCACTTCAAATCCTTGAAACACATTCACAATACCAAGCACCACACAAGCATACCCAACAAAATGGTGATATGACTTCCAATACTTCCTAAACTTGTTTGTAGTCTTTGGCCTAAACAGCAATGCCAGTGTCTGCAGTGCCCCCAAGCAAAATGCCGCGAACCCGAGCTTCCGGTGTAGCCCATAAATAACCCCTGGTGACAGATCCCCTAGCCTAATTCCAATGGCAAACCCCACAGTTCCCAGAAAAAATCCTGAGAGTTGGATACCTGAGTGAGCATAAAACCAAGATGGCCCTAGAGATTGAATGTGCCGCAAGTAACGTGCGGTAATGGCTCCAATGGGAAGCAAAACTCCCCATGCAATGGCGTTTATGATGCCATGAACTGTTCTTAATGTTTTGATGTTGCTGTGTTGCATTGCAGTTGAGCCAGACATGACATCAATGGTGGAAATTGATGAGAGATCATTGGATGTTGTGGGATGGATAGTTGGAGAGTAGCCTTGGACATACAGGCCACGGTTCCATACATGGTGTATTTTGGTTTTGTTAGGTACAAGTTTTAATGTTGCAAAAATTTGGACTGTGGCACCATTGTGTATAGTTGCCATTTTGCCACCATAGAGAGTAGCTGAGGAGGAAATGAGGTTGATGTCTAGGGGTCTCGAGAGAAGAGGGGATTTTTGGAGCTTAACAGTAGGGTCTAAAATGTAAGGAAGAAGGACTAATTGGCCTGAGTTAGGGTCCGGGAAGGCGACTAGGGCACGGGTTCCAGTCATTTCCGCAGAACTAGGGTTTATACCCCAACCGACCCAACCGGAGGGTGAAATGAAGGTGCCAAAGAAGCAAAGGTCTAAGGTGGCATTGTGGGCATGGAAGGTCCAAGCTAGTGAGGCTTGTTGTGTAGGGAGTGTCATGCATTTTTGGAAAGTTTTAGTTGCAGTGATGGTGGTGCAATGTGCTGAAAATACAATATTGGTTAGATGGGAAGAGAAGAGAAAGAAGAGGAAGATGGGAATCATATTGGTGGTGAAAGAAGAATTGATTAGGGTTCAAAGAAGTAGCATCATGCTTTTCTTAACATTTATTTATGTGTTTGATAATAATGTAATGCTTCCTTTGAATGCAAAATAAAATGATTGGTAATGATGGCATTAGGCTTTTTTGTGTGAAGCGTGCGTTTATGCTTGTCTTTTAAGGCAAGACAACATGATATCTTAGTTTGGTATATGTGAATTTGTAAATTTAACTTGCTTCTTTTTTTTTTTTAATAAATTACTTTTATTGTCTATACTCTATATGTTTGTCTTTTTTTTTTTTTCTATTGGAAAATTGAAGAGTGTTTCCGTGGGGAATTCGAGGTGTGCTAAGGGTGACAAAAAAATCCGAATTTGAGGGCTTTTAGTTAGGGTTTGGGTCGAGTTGGGTAAATAAATTCGAGTCCGGCTATTTTTATTAATAAAAATATTAAAAATATTGAAATTCTTAATTTTTCATTTTTAAGTATTAAAAAATTCAAAAAATAATTATTTTTTTTAAAAAAAAAAATATTTTTGTTATGCCCCAGACAGATCCGACAAATCTCGGGCCCAACCCGAACGGTTGACATACTTAGGTGGGGCTTGACTTTTAAGCTAAGTTGCAAAAGTGAAATTCTTGGGGATGGACAGTGGAGAGTATGCCCAATTGTGAATCATTTGGTATGACCCAACTCCATTTCATAAGTGTGACTATACATAACTTTTAGTGACAAATAGCAAACAAACTTTCATTGAAATATTAACTATTTATCACTAACCTCACCTGCCCAGAAAAATTCACCGGAAAACATAAGTTTGGCTGGTTATATGAATACTTTTTTGGGTCTGAAATGTAGTTTCCAGTGGAGATTGGCTTGTAGCACAGGAAGGTCTAGGCAATAACTGAAGACTTGTTTACTTAGCAAATAGGCTTGCACACGGTTCGACTTTGGCCGAACCGTGAACGGACCAAAGAAAGTCAAAATCGTAAATTTTAACCGTAATTGAATCGAACCATACGGTTACAGTAGAACCGTATTTTTATTTAATTTTTTGTTTTAAAAATATTATAATAATTAAAAAAATCTAGTTGAACCAGATTTTTTTACGGTTGAACAAGAATTGTTATGGTTGAACCGTAAATCCAATTCAATCGTTGGTTGAAAAATACACCAACCGCAACCGAACCGGATCCATTCAGTTGCGGTCCGATTGGTCAATTATTCGATTGCGGTTCGATTACGGTTTGAAACCGCAACCGTGTGCATGTCTACTTGCAAAGGTATAGTTTTTGCAGGTTTGTGCTGAGGAAGAAAATTAAGGTAAGGGAATTATGCAGATTAAGAACATAGTCCTTGGAAGTTATTTCCATTTGAAACTGGGGTTTATTGATCCAATAAGATGTACGCAAAGTAGTTCAAGAGATGAATGAGAATCCTGGTTTGTTGTAAGTAGTTTAAATCCATGCTTTAACATATTAAAGCTTCTACAAACCTATGCAGTTGATTAATCATCAATTAATTATAATTAATCGAAAATTGTTATCGGAGTGTTTCTATTTGATTAAAAATTATCGATTTAGTTTTGCATTGGAAAACGCTAATTTTTGATCGAATAATCATCGATTTCCGATTATTGAATTTTGGCCCATTTGCACAAAAACTCATTTTCGTATTCATTTTCTCATTTTCCATAATATTCTTTAATAATTTTAATCATCTCTTTCAACTCTATGATTGTTTAGCCTTTGTTCATAATAAATAAATAGTTTTTAGTGATTTTTGACATGAAAGACATGAGTCTAGCAGATGTCATTCTGGGAATAAAGATCTCGAGAAGTTCAGATGGACTTATTCTTGATCAGTCGCACTATGTGGACAAGATTCTTGGTAAATTCAACAATGATGATTCTGCTGTGGCTAGAACTCCTTTAGATGTGAGTCTACACCTATCAAAGAATAGGGGAGAGGGTATATCTCAAGTAGAATACTCTAGAGTTATCGGGAGTTTGATGTACCTATCGAGTTGTACAAGGCCTTATATAGCCTGTACAGTAAACAAGCTCAGCAGATATACGAGTAATCCAGGGGTTGATCACTGGAAAGCAATAGTGAGAGTACTTAGGTACTTACGTTTTACTCGTAATTATAGGTTGCACTATCATAAATATCCAGCTGTAGTCGAAGGATACAGTGATGCTAATTGGATATCTGATATGAAAGACTCAAAGTCTACCAGTGGCTATGTGTTTACACTAGCAGGTGCAGCTATATCGTGGAAATCCTCCAAACTGACTGTGATAGCCAGATCTACAATGGAATCAGGATTCATTGCATTAGACAAGTGTGCTGAAGAAGCAGAATGACTTCGAAATTTTCTAGAGGATATTCCAAGTTGGCCCAAGCCAGTGCCAGCAATTTGCATTCATTGCGATAGTCAATCTGCAATTGGAAGGGCACATAACAATATGTATAATGGTAAGTCTAGACATATTCGTCGTAGACACAATACCGTTAGACAATTACTCTCTACTGGAGTTATTTCGATTGACTATGTAAAGTCAAAGGATAACATTGCGGATCCGCTAACCAAAGGGTTAAATAGAGAGTTGGTTGTGAAATCATCGAGGGGAATGGGACTAAAGCCCATTAGATAAATGTTTATTATGAAGGAAAACCCAACCTTGTTGACTGGAGATCCCAAGATCTAGGTTCAATGGGACAACCTACTCGTAAAAGACATACTTGGTTCACTGTGGGGGGTTTACCCTCTAGCCCATTCCTATGGTGAAATGAAATAGTGATGCTCGTATGGGTTGAGGTTAAGCAAATGCTTTTAATGATTCTTATGCGTCGGGAATCCGAGCAGAGTATTACGAGATGCTCTTAAATAAGAAATCACCTATGTGAGAGAGAAGTGGGGCCGCTTCAAAGGGAATTGTACGGGGCACAATTCTTAGAAACTCTTGCAGAACCAGGTTGATGTTCATGGCCAAAATGAGCATAACAATGAGAACTCAGATGTGTTAGGTAAAACATCTGTGTGATATATGTTCTCCGTTTACATGAACGGCAGTACAGTTCAATGACATCGCGTCCACTGTCAGCCAGTAAATGAGATATATTTTCACAAGGGAAGGTTCAAAGGATGAGGCCTACCTATCATATGCAGGTGTTGAATCGTTGAACTCTTCTAGGTCAAAATAAAATATTTTATAAAATAATTTTATTCGACGTTTTTCGCCAATTTCATTCATGTGGGGGATTGTTGGAAAAATGCTTATAATTAAGCATTTTGAGGCTCAATTTTAAGCATGGTCCACTTCGTGTTAGTGGTTGTTATTGAATGATTCGGATACTCCTCCGTGAGTACTTCGAAATGGTATATTCATATGCTTAAAATGGTGCTTGGGTGAATGAGAAATTGTTGCTCAAAGCTCACCCATTTGTGTTAGAAAATCAAGAGAATTTAGCTTGTCCCATATGGGAAAGCTATAGAGGGAAAATTGTGCTTATATATGATTGCTCATATGTAGATGAGTAAGAGTTATAAGGATAGAGGCTCTCTCTACGTGCGCGGGGGGGGGGGGGGGGGGGGGGTGCAAATAAAATCTGAATCAAGCTTGGCTCGTGTGCACCCGCGTGTCCTGCGTACACGAATGCCGGACCAAATTGTGCGGGCCTGGCCCAGCCAATTTTTGCATGTCTCTTTAATTTTTCAAAGCCTTTTAAAGTTCCATAACAGTTGAATTAATGACATTAATCAACTTGGTGGTTACAAGTAATAGAAGGTCTCCCACTCATGTGATTAATTGGCATGTTAATTTCTTTAAAATAGTGAAAATGTATTTTCGTTTTTTTTTTAGTTTAATACAGAAAACAAGTTCTTGTTAGGAGAGTTCAAACACTTCAGTTGTTCGTTGCAGTCGAATTTGGTGGTGCCCAATTTCCTCTATTTTCCGTTGCATCCTAGGAAACATACGTCTCGCGTTCTACTGCACCAATCGGTAGGGGACGAATTTATTTTAAGGAGATTGTTGCCGCATCAACAAGACTCGGAATTCTCTCGGTTCGCGCTGCTTTCGTGCTGCTGTTTTACTGTCGACTGTTTTATTTTTTTTTCTCGGTCTCTGTCTGTACTTGTCCTGTTGCTATTTTGTTTATTGTATTACTTTCGTTAATTGTATCATTTCTGTTCAGCTTACTGTTTGTTCAAAGTCCATTGTAAGAACACAGTAACCAAATAAGTTGTAATAGGTAAAATCCACAACTATCCCAGATTCTTATAAGAAACGCATTCTCTGAATTCGAAACCAGGACCTTAAGATGAAATGTCGAGTCTTACACCACCAAGTCACCTCCATTGGGGACACATGTTATTTAAATGCTTAAACGAACAAAACCAAATTCAAATAGTCCATGGCATTTGAGAAAGAATTGGTTATTGAGTTATTTGGATCTAAACAAGATCGATGTGAAATGGGAAATTTTATATTTACATCATGATATTCTGTTTATTGCGAGCTCTTTCTTACAAAAAAAAAAAAAAAACCCTCATATCTACGCATTGATGATGTTGTGGTGAGCTAAGCAGATTTTTACCAGAAAGCTACAAACATGGAGTCAACCACCAAATTAAAAAAAGGAATTCATGTTACGTAGAGGAAGCAAGAAATGAATATTTTTATAGATTCGATGGTTTCATCTCTTAATTTTATATGAATGTCATAAGCAAATGACAAAGATTTGGAAGAAGATAAAGGGACTTGTTAAAAAGTAATTTAATCTTGATTTAGGCTGGATTTATTGTCTCAATTCCTTATTAAATGTTTCCAAAATTGACGTAGAGTCTGGACTGAACAGAAAAATGGCTACAGAATTTGGGAGCATTTCACACGTCATTTATTCTTGATTTGAACATTTTGCGGAAGCTGGTTTAAGGATTTTAAAATGTAAAATTGACATTGGTCTTGTGCTGAGGATATGAGAACCGATCATGTATAGACTAATAAATTAATAATTCATCGTCACTTAATGAATATTATTTAATAGAATAATATTTATTCTCTAATTATGCCATGTAAATTTGTTATTTCATAATTAATTAGGTGTGTTGTATGTTGAAAGATAATGGGAATATAATAAACTAATTTATAGGCAATTTGATGACCAAAACAAAATATGTGGGAATAAAGAGAGGAGGTGGAAAAATGGATACTCAGCCTTTAATATTCAAAAGTTAGAGGGACAAAAAAATAAAAATAAATAAACAAAAGACTTTAGAAAAATTTAACCATTTAGATTTTCTTGCATGCTTCCATCACATAATTGTTGGAAGAATAAGTCAACAATCACAGAAGGTGTAGGTGGCCTAGTGACAAAGATATGGGTTACTAGTGGATTTTTTTTCCCCAGAAGTATTGGAAGGCTGTGGGTGGCCTAATGACAAAGGTGTTTATTGATGTCTCTGAAAATATAGAAGAAAGGAATCTGTGAGTCAATATCCGTCATAAGAATCCAAGCCATAATAGAAGAAACGTTGAACAAATCTTAAAGAGATGGGGGATGGAATTTAGGAAGGCTTCAACCAAGCTTGCTAGCCAAGCAAGGCTAGAGGATATTACAAAACCCAAATTTACCGATGGCTATAGTCATCAAGGCGAGGTATTTTGAGAATACATATTTTCTTATAGCTGAGGTGGGCTACAATCCGTCGTATGTATGGAGAAGTATTTTATGGGGAAGGAAGATTCTGAAAAAAAAAAAGGATTATAGGGAGGGTGGGAAATGAGAAGAACGTGATGGTTTATAGGTGCAATTGGCTTCCTAGAGCAAATATGGCCAGACCAATGTCATTAAGAACCCTATATGGAAGCACGAGAGTAAAGTACACTACTAATATACACAAACTAAGCTCCCTGTAACGAGAGCAGGGTCAAGGAAATTCCCAGCCGAAGAACAATGATGTGGAGAAACTAGTAGTTGCCTCAGGAGATGTAGCTATCTGCTCTATCTAGGAAGAAACATGCCTTCACACTGCAACTCAAGATGTTGAGTGAGTGGTAGATACATCAGCATCTTACCACATCACCTCTCACAGAGACTTCTTCACAACATACAAAGCATGAGACTTTGGAGTAGTGAAGATGAAAAATACTAGTTCCTCTCTGATAGTGGGAATTGGTGATATTCAGATGCAAACAAATGCATGGTATACAATAACCCTGAAGGAGGTGAGACATGTTCCAGAACTTCGTCTCAATCTACTCTCGGGGGTAGCCATTGACAAACAGCGTTATGCTAACCACTTTAGTAATGACACTTGAAGAATGATAAAAGGCACCATGGTCATCGCTCGAGAACATATTTGTGGCACTTTATATAAGACTCATGTGAATATATGTGCAGAAAGCCTCATTGTAGCTGAACAAGAGGCTTCTCAAAATTTGTGGCACCATCGGTCATATGAGTGAAATAGGGTTGTCTACCTTGACAAATAAAGATCTAATCAATGTCTCCAAGAATTCTGCTATAGATCCTTGCAATCACTGTCTATTCGGTAAGCAACATAGAGTCTTCTTTAATTTTTCTTCTACGAAAAGATCAGAGTTGCTTAGTCTGGTGACTATGATGTTTGTGGTCCCTTGGAGGATAATTCACTAGGCAGTAATAAATACTTTTGACTTTCATTGACAATGTTTCTATGAAGGTATTGGTGTATTTTTTGAAAACAAAGGATCAAGTCCTGGATTATTTCAAATTATTTCATGCCATGGTCGAGCGTGAAATATGGAAGAAACTGAAGTGCCTCCGCACAAATAATTGAGGGGAGTACACTTCTAGGGAGTTCGATCCCTATTGCGGAAGTCATGAGATTCGACATGAAATGACTGTTCCATGCACTCCACAGCATAATAGTGTTGCTGAAAGGATGAACTGCACCATTATGGAGAAATTCAGAAGCATGATCAACATGGCTAAACTGCCAACGCCATTCTAGGGAGAAGCTGTTCGTGCCGCTTGCCACCTGATCAACAGATCACCATCTGTACCGTTGAATTTAGAGATTCTGGAGAAAGTGTGGTCTGGTAAGAATCTATCATATTCTCACCTTAGAACATTCGACTGTTTAGCCTTTGTACACGTATCCAAAGAGCTCATGAAGAAGATCGATGCAAGAACTACTCCATGCATCTTCATAGGATATGGAGACGAGGAATTTGGATACAGGTTATGGAAACCGAAGGAAAAGAAGGTCATCAGAAGCATGGATGTAGTGTTTCTTGAAGACCAGACAATATAAGACATTGAAAAGCCCAAGATGTCTTCTAATTGCAGTGTCAACAAAACTGATGCAAATCCAGATACAGCCCAACACCAACACGAGTGGCCACAGATAATAATAAGGTGCATGATATGCCAGAAGTAGAACCAGATGAGGAATGTGGTGTTGAGCAGAGGGAGCTGCAATCCGCTCCATCAGAGGCTACATGATCATCTACAGATCTAGATGACGACAGACTTCCAGAAACTAGTGAACCTCCAGTACGAAGATTTGAGCGAGACCGGATTCCATCAAACAGATACTCAGGATCTGACTATATTCTATTTACTGATGAGAGGGAGCCAGAAAGTTTCAAGGAAGCAGTATCTAATAAAGACAAAATGAAAATGGATGCACGCAATGCAGGATGAAATGAAATTTTCGCAGAAAAATCACACTTATGAGATAGTCAAGCTCCCGCAAAGCATGAAGGCACTGAAGAACAAATGGGTGCTCAAGTTGAAGAAAGATGGTAGCAGAAATGTGGTGAAATAAAAAGCCCGATTAGTAGTCAAAGGATTTCTATATAAAAAGGGAATCGACTTTGATGAAATCTTTTCACCAGTTGTAAAAATGGTTTCAATCCGAGTTATCCTAGGATTGATAGCCAGTTTAAACTTAGAGATTGAATAAATAGATTTCAAAACAACATTTCTTCATGGTGATCTAGATGAAGAAATCTATATGGAACATCCAGAAGGTTTCAAGATTTCAGGAAAAAAAGAACATTGTTTGTAAGTTGAAGAAGAGCTTGTACGGCCCCAAGCAAGCACTAAGGCAGTGGTACAAGAAGTTTGACTCGGTCATGGCGAGTCAAGGCTACAAAAGAACTGCAGCGGACTAGTGTGTCTACATTCAAAGATTTTCGGATGGAAATTTCGTTGCTTTTCACTATATGTAGACGACATGTTAATCGTTGGACAAGATGCAGCGAAGATCAGCCAGCTGAAGAAGGAACTCTCTAAGTCTTTTGACATGAAAGATTTAAGATCAGCTCAACAGATTTTGGGAATGCAAATAGTTCAAGATAGACATAACAAAAGGTTGTGGCTTTCACAAGAGAGTTATATTGAATGGATAATCAGAAGATTCGATATACAAAATGCCAATCCTGTCAGCATTCTGCTAGCACACCACTTCAAACTGAGTAAGAGTTCGTGTCTCTCATCCAAGAAAGAGATAGATGAGATATCATTAATACCATATTATTAGCAGTTGGGAGCCTAATATATGCTATGATATGTACCAGACCAGATATTGCTCACGCAGTAGGTGTAGTGAGTCGTTTTCTATCTAACCCAAAAAAACAACACTGAAAGACAGTCAAATAGATTATCAGGTACCTCAAGGGTACATCGAAGTTATGTTTGTGTTACGAGGGAGTTGATTCAATCTTGGAAGGCTATACAAATTCAGATATGACAGGAGATATTGATGGTATGAAATCTACATCAGGTTTCATCTACACTTTTGCAGGGGGAGCTGTGTCATGGCAGTTAAGATTGCAGAGGCGTATTGTATTATCCACAATAGAAGCTGAGTATATTGCGGTAGTGGAAGCGGGAAAAGAAATATTGTGGTTAAATCATTTTCTCCAAGAATTAGGGATCAAGCATGCAGAATACAAGATACATTGTGATAGTTAGAGTGCTCTGGACTTGAGTAAAAACTCAATGTATCATTCCCAGACGAAGCATATTGATATTCGCTATCATTGGATACGCGAGGTGATGGATCAACAACTGCCGAGACTAGTGAAGATCCATA
The DNA here is from genome assembly GCA_019454045.1 of Zanthoxylum bungeanum. Lineage (NCBI taxonomy): Eukaryota > Viridiplantae > Streptophyta > Magnoliopsida > Sapindales > Rutaceae > Zanthoxylum > Zanthoxylum bungeanum. The sequence continues at coordinate 236,271 of SKCR01038326.1, read as the reverse complement.
CAGATGAGAATCCAGTTGACATGTTAACAAAGGTGGTTACTCGGGATAAGCTAGAGCTATGCAGAGAGATAGCCGAGATAGCTTTCATATGACTATTGTTTCGAATGCAGCTGGAGGGGGAGAATTGAAGTATCCAGCTACATTCAACATTGCCAACCACCACCAAGCAAGCCTCCAAGCCAACTTTAGGTGCAAGTTTGAAAATGGTGAAACCTTCTAAATAAACTTTAGGTGCATTTGAATTTTTATTGACTTTTGAGTTATTTATTTTGCTATAAATTAAGGGCTCATTTGTGAGCTTAGGCATCCCAAAAACATTAAAACTTCATGTTAAGAAAGCTTTGAGAGTGTTAGAAGTGCAGTTTTTTTGTAGAGTTTAAACACTTGTAAAGTTTCTATTCTTGTAGTAATAGATTCGATTTTTTTCTCAAAACACTCTTCAGTGATCAGAGAATCACAACATGAAGGATATTACAAAACCCAAATTCACCGGTGGCTCTAGTCCTCAAGGCGAGGTATTTTGAGTATACATTTTTTCTTATAGGTGAGGTGGGCTACAATCCGTCATATGTGTGGAGAAGTATTTTATGGGGAAGGAAGGTTCTGAAAAAAGGTATTAGATGGAGGGTGGGAAATGAGAAGAATGTGATGGTTTATGGGTGCAACTGGCTTCCTAGAGCAAATATGGCCAGACCAGTGTCATTAAGAACACCATATATGGAAGCACGAGAGTAAAGGACCTGATTGAAAATCATACTTGGAAGTAAAGCTTCATAAGACATAATCTTAATGAAGCTGATGTTGATGCTATCGTATTTATTCCACTGCCGAAAGTAGAGATGGAAGACAAGATATGCTGGACTTTTAATAAGAGAGGGTTGCTCTCGTTTAAATCTGCTTACTGGGTGGGTCCAGCTTCTTTTAGTTCTTTTGTCAACCAGAACTTATGGACAAATTGGTTGCGGCAGCTGCTAAGGTTATTGGCTTTAAAGGGGATGCGGAGAATTCTAAAGCTGAAGCCATTCTTTTGGTCTTTTGTGTGCCAAGTCAATGGTTTAGATATCATAATTGAGTCAGATGCTAAAAATAGCATTGACTTGGTAAAATGAAACATAGTTAGCTTGTTAGAAATTAATTATGTGATATTTAGATTGCAGTTAAAACTATGGAACATATTTTGTTTCAGTTTAGGCTCCATGCCTATAATATGACTGCACATATATTGGCAAAGTTTGCTTGTAATAGATGTATCACTGGCTTTTAGAAGGATGAATTTCCCTCTTCCATATCTTGTATTCTTTACTCTTCGTAATAAATATCTCTCTCTCAAAAAAAAAATCACAAAGCCTCTATAAATTTAACATCTTTGTACCCAAAACTCAAAAACTTTCATCTAGAGATCAACATCTGCCTTGGAAATCAAAGCACTTCCACTATGAATCAAGCTTTAGCATATGCTTTGTTGTTTAATTTCATTGCTGCTCTTTTCGCTTCATCATATGCTCAGCAAACTTGTAGTAACCATGCTTCCACCAATAACAGAATATACAGCACCTGCAGTGATCTTCCTGTGCTGAATTCACTTCTCCACTGGAGTTATGATTCATCAACAAACACCGTTGATCTTGCCTTCCGGCACACCGGAGCCAGCTCATCTAAATGGGTGGTGAAAATCCGGGGTTATCCTAAGTTCTGACCCTATGCGGAATTATAAACAATAAGCAGGACAAGTCCTGTTACTGCTACTATAGAATAGAAACAGGCAATTACCAATTCAACCAACAACAATAAAATCCACAATATTAATCAATAATCTTAGTCAACTTCAATATTTATAATGCTAAGCAAAAAAGATTCAACAATGATTGTGCCAAAGTCAAGATTTTTGTGCCCATTCTAGATTTATCAACTCCACCAACTCTGTTTTGGGCAGAGTAATTTACCCAATTACCCCCAAATAGCCTAATGCTTGCTGAGAAAGTCAAGTTACTTATGCCTCAAGGTTTCTGTTACTATATATTTTTGTGATAAATCTGATTGCTTGATGATATGCAGATGTTTGCAATGCTTTTGAGGCCAAAGCCAGATCACAAATACAGACTCTATTGAAACATCTATCACTGGGCCCTGGGTTACAGTATCATAACTCTGAGCATTGTCAACATTTTTGAGGGCTTTGATATATTGGATCCTGAAAAGAAATGGAAGAAGGCATACATTGGCATTCTCATATTCCTGGGATCTGTTGCTGCTCTTTTGGAAGCCATAACTTGGGTCATAGTTCTAAAGAGGAAAAATGGCAATTCTGTGAAATACCATCACAGCATCAATGGAGCTAATGGAGTCAATGGCCATGGTGCCAGAGTACAGCAGGGAGCTTAGTTTGTGTATATTAGTAGTGTACTTTTTAGGATTTCTGCTTTGTTTTATAATTCTTCCTTTTATTCTTTTCGGTCCATGCCATCTGTGAGAGTATTTTATTTCTTTGATATGTAGTTCATGATTGTGCAATATTAATTTAACCTGACGTGGGATTTCCTAGATATTCCAAAAAAAATGTAGTTCATACTTTATGAGGAGACTGCCATATTTCGGCATAGCTAGGGTGCATTTTTTTCCCTGTATATATAAATGGACTGCGTCTATAACTACTTTATGAATGCTATATTAACAAAGGTGATTTCGGGGATAATCAATATAAGCAGTTGGTTGGGTCTAAAATTTTTATCCAAAATTAAGACCTCAAATCTAAAGAAACTTTGATTTTTAAGTGTATAATATAATCATATATCGATAGGGATTATATTTTAAAATTTTGTCCGGGCCTCTCAAAACTCATGACTAAGAAAAATGTTAAATTTATCGGAAACATACAATAATTTGATGTCAATTTTTTAATATTACTGAAATTGAGCCCTATTCATCTAGAGATGGCAATCAATCTTGGCATGCTTGGATTTTCCAATCCTAGTCTCGTCCCGAATTTCAATCGTTATTTAAATTTTTTATAAAAAATTAAAGATTCAAAATGAAAAATCATCCCAAATTTAAATTAGATTTTTTATTCTTAACAAAAAATTATCTTAAATCCTAACATAATTTTTTATTCCTAATCCAAATCGTAATTTAAGATTTTCTATCATTCCATATTGATCGTTAGGCACTGAAAGTAAATAATACCCAAGTACAAAAAAAAATGATGTTCTTTTAATTTCTTTAAGAATCAAAATGAATGTGGTTTTTTTATTATCTTAATGGAAAAGCCTTTGGTGCTTCATGCGCATTACTCATTTCTTTATGAGCAATCTTAGGTAAACAAAAATTAACACAAAAAATAGTATAAATAAATTAAAGAAAAATAAAATCTTGTTATAAAATAAGAGATAAAATGAAGAAAATAATACATTGTAAAGCTGCAAGCTTTTATTCTTATTGATTTTAGAATGAATCAATTATAAATCAATGTGGGATAAGTTAAAACATAAAAGACAAGTGTTGGGGACCATCTAATTTACAACACTCCCCATTGGAACCCATCACTTTAATTTTACAATAATTGATCTAACACTGCCTCATTAAAACCTTGCCAGTAAAACCCAATGAGAAAAAAACTGGTCGAAGGAAAAAGAGTACAATGCGCTTTTATCCAACAATATTTCTTGATGTCAATGATTATGCTCCCCCTGATGAAATATTATCAAGATAATTTGCTCAGTCGGCGCATGCCAATGCTATATACAAGCTTCTCAAATGTTGATGTCGGTAAAGCTTTAGTAAATAAGTTTGCAAAATTATCGGTTGATCTTATTTGCTTGACATCAATTTGCTTGCTCTGCTGGAGCTCATGAGTATAAAAGAATTTAGGTGAGATGTGCTTGGTTTTGTCTCCCTTGATGTACCCTCCTCTGATTTGTGCAATACATGCAGCATTATCTTCATATATAACTGTTGGAATATCTGTGGCAGAATTTAAGTTGCATGTGCTCTGAATGTGATGTATAAGTGACCTTAACCATATACACTCCCTGCTTGCTTCATGTAATGCAAGTATCTCTGAGTGATTGGAAGAGGTAGCAACAAAAGACTGTTTTGTAGATCGCCATGAAATTGCTGTATTATTCTAGGTAAAAACATACCCCGTTTGTGAACGTGCCTTATGAGGGTCAGAGAGATATCATGCATCAGCGTAACCAACAATGCCTGGATTTTGTGTTGGCTCATTTGAATAAAACAATCCCAAGTCATTAGTGCCGTTAAGATAACGAAAGATATGTTTGACACCATTCCAATGTCTTCGAGTTGGCGCAGAACTAAATCTTGCCAATAAATTAACAGAAAATGCAATATCCGGTCTGGTGCATTGAGCTAAATACAGCAAGGCACCAATTGCACTAAGATATGGTACTTCTGCACCAAGTATCTATTCATTATCTTCTTTAGGATGAAATTGGTCTTTTTTAGGATCGAGAGATCGGACTACCGTAGGAGTACTTAATGAATGAGCATTATCCATGTTGAAACGTTTGAGAATTTTTTCAATATATGCAGACTGATGGATAAATACTCCGTTAGTTTTATGCTCGATCTGCAAGCCGAGACAATATTTTGTTTTTTCCCAGTCTTTCATCTCAAATTCTCTTTTCAAGTATTCATCAGTTTTTAGAAGCTCTTCAGGAGTTACAATTAAGTTCATATCATCGACATATACTGCTATAATGGCAAATCCAATTTCGGACTTTCTAATAAATACGCATGGGCAAATAGGATCATTTATATATCCTTTTTTCATCAAATTTTCACTCAAACGATTATACCACATGCGTCCAGATTGTTTCAATCCGTATAAAGATCATTGTAACTTGATTGAACATAGTTTACGATCAATTGATTTATATGCTTCATGCATTTTCAATCATTCAGGGACTTTCATGTAAATATCAGTGTCAAGTGACCCATACAAATATGTTGTCACCACGTCCATAAGACGCATGTCCAATCTTTCAGAGACTGCCAAGCTAATTAAAAATCGAAACGTAATGGTATCCATCACTGGAGAATATGTATCCTCATAGTCAATATCTGGTCTCTGCGAGAAACCTTGTGCAACTAGTCGCGCTTTATATCTAATTATTTCATTATGTTCATTACGTTTTCGTACAAACACCCATTTGTAACCAACGGGTTTGACATATTCAGGTGTCTGGACTACAGGTCCAAATACTTCACGTTTGGCTAAAGAAGTCAATTATGATTGAATTGCTTCTTTCCATTTAGGACAATCGTGTCTTTGTCTACATTCATTGATATTTTGAGGTTCAAAATCATTTGCAATTTCAGTATCTACTGTATATGAAAACACATTGTCGATGGTTATTTCCTTTCGATCCCACAGTTCTCTTGTATAAGGATAATTTGTAGATTTTTCCTCATTTTTGGAATTTTGAGCCTCTTCAGGGATTGATATCTCTTCAAGGACTATCAGTTCTTCTGGAACTGGTGATTGAGAAGATGTGGGTATAGTTATTGCTCGAGCATTATTTTCAACAGGAACTGAATCTCTCATTTTCCTCTTTCGGGGAATAGTATCTTTAGAACCAAGTGGTCTAACACGTTTCTGACGTGTAATAGATGATTCATTAGCTGCATTTACACTAGATTGTTCAATAGGAATAACCACCCGAGCTGGTGTATTAGCAGCTGGTATATGAGACTTGGTTACTTTTGCAACATCTGTAAATGCATCTGGTAATTGATTTGCAATTTGTTGCAAATGGATTATCCTTTGCACTTCATTTTCACATTGGCTGGTGCGAGGATCTAAGTGAGACATGGTAGGAACTTTCCAAGAAAGTTCATGCCTTGCTTCTGGAGGCTCTTTCTTTTCTCCTAATGGTAGAAAAATTGTCTCATCAAAATGACAATCCGCGAAACGTGCGGTAAATAGATCACCTGTTAAAGGTTCCAAATATCTGATAATGGAAGGTAAATTAAAACCAATATATATCCCCAAACGACGTTGAGGTCCCATTTTTGTACGTTGTGAGGGTGGAATTGGAACATATACAGCACAACCAAAAGTGCGTAGATGAGAAATATCTGGTTGGTGACCAAGAACAAGTTGGATTGGAGAATATTGATGATAAGTTGTGGGTCTAAGGCGAATTAATGCAGCTGCATCTAGTATAGCATGACCTCATGTAGAAATTGGTAATTGAGATTGTAACAATAAAGTGCGTGCAATTACCTGAATTCACTTGATCAATGATTCTGCCAATCCATTTTGTGTATGTACATGTGGCACTGGATGTTCAACATCGATTCCAACTGATGTACAGTAGTCATCAAATGTCTTGGATGTAAATTCACCAGCATTATCTAATCGTATGGTTTTGATTGGATAATCTGGGAATTGTGCCTTTAATTTAATCATCATAGCAAGTAGTTGGCAAATGCAATGTTACGTGTGGATAACAAACAAACATGTGACCATCGTGCAGATGTATCAATCAAAACCATAAAGTAACAGAAAGGTCCACTTTGTGGATGAATTGGTTCACAAATGTCTCCTTGAATCCTTTATAAGAATGATAAGGATTCAAGGGCAATCTTAGATGGAGATGGGCGTATCACAAGTTTGCCTTGTGAGCAAGCAGTGCAATTGATCTCATCTGTCAATAGAATCTTCTGGTTCTGTAATTTATGACCATTGGAATTTTCAATTATTCTACGCATCATCGTAGCTCCTGGATGACCAAGACGATTATGCCATAACACAAAAATCTTTGGATTATTGAACTTCTGGTTCATCACTACATGACTTTCTATTGCATTTATGATTGTATAATATAATCCAGATGAGAAAGCCATAATTTTTTCCAATATATATTTCTTACCTGAGATATTTTTGGTAATACATATATATTCTATTTTGTTTTCATCTAAAGTTTCAATATGACACCCATTTCTGCGAATATCTTTGAAACTTAGCAGATTTCTACTGGACCTGCCTGAATATAAAGCATTTTCAATGTATAATTTTGTTCCACTTGTTAATAAGATTATGGCTCTTCCAAAGCCTTCAATTAGGTCTATAGGACCAGATATAGTATTTACCTTCCCTTCACGTAATTGTACGTCCAAGAAATATTTTCTATCTCGAAGGATAATGTGTATGGTTGCACTATCAGCCAAGCATATATCCCCACATTTATTTTCTAGAATAGATAATTTATTTGTAGGATCCATATCCTTGTAAACAAAGTTCATATTAGAAATCAAGTAAAAGTTATGAAATAGAGTACATCTGATGTGATAAAAATTATTCAAATAAAATGAGAAATAAAATTCAATATTCCTAAACCATTCATAAAATAAATTTAAAATTTAAAGTTTATTCACAATGGACATTTCCATCGCCAATCAGGTGATCAATCATTCCCTCTGGGTCCTTGAAGAAATCAGAGACATCAAGATGAGTGAGATCTACTAGATCCGAATCATTGATAAAGTTAGCTTCAATCTCATTTCCTTTTCTTTTCTTTTCTTGGATGCTTGGTATAGCTCTACTAAATGGTCATCTCCACGACAGATATGTGACCAATGTCCCTTTCCTCCACATCGATAACAAATTTGATCATTATTATTTTTCATAGATTTCTTTTCCGCACCATATTCTTTATTATCTTTTTTTATAGACATTCCATTTCTGGTGTTGTCCATACTTTTTGTTTTGTTGACCTGAGTTATTATGACCACCACAGGGGCGATAACCACACCCTCCGCGTCATCTTTTACCTCCCCGACCACGTCCATTATTCGTATGTGTATTTGCATTCGCTTATGGGAATGGCTTAGATCCAGTTGGTCGTGATTCATGATTCTTCATTAGTAGCTCATTATTTTTTTCAGCAACTAGGAGGCGGGATATCAAATCTGAGTATTTCCTGAAGCGACGCTCCCGATATTGTTGTTGCAGAATCATATTTATCGCATGAAATGTAGTAAGTGTTTTTTCAAGCATGTCTTCTTCAGTGATATTGGCACCACACAATTTCAGCTGTGAGGTGATGCGAAACAGCTCAGAGTTGTAGTCTGAAACCTTTTGGAAGTCCTGCAACCTCAGATTTGTCCACTCATATTTTACTCTATGGAGGAAGATATCCCTTTGATGGTCATATCTCTCTTTCAGGTTATTCCATAAAGTCAATGGATCTTTAATTGTCAGGTATTGAGCTTTCAGAATCTCATGCAGATGATGACGAAGAAAGATCATAGCCTTTGATTTATCCTGCATGGATGTTTGATTTCATTGGCTTATGGTGCTTTCGAGGCCCATTGCTCGCAAATGCATTTTGGCATCCAAAACCCAGGAGAGATAGTTTCTTCCAGAACCTTCGAGTGCGGGAATTTGCATGTTTATGAGACTTGACATTTTCAAGATTCCTTGTAAATAAAAAAAATATAAATGTCATAATAATAAATATATTAAACAAAACTAATTGCGAAGTAAAAAAAATATCATTAATATATTTAGACTTCAAGTTCATAAATATTATATTCTATATTCAGAACTTCAGGTTCTATGATAGATTTAAAACTGCAGGTTTTAATCTAATATTTATCAGCACGAATTGTTCTTATTTTAATCATTTTTCAAGGCCGAACCTAAAGTTCAGCAAGCAATTGCCTTTTTCTATGATCATTACAACAAAAGACTGATGGCTTTGAATCATAAAAGTCAATTGATTCTTATATCAGACCTGAAGCTTGAATTCATGATTAACCTGCAGCATGGTCAATCCTGAAGCATGATCAATCCATGCGGCCATGAGGATATTTTTTGATGAGTCTGCATGAATGATTGTGTGTCATGTTGATCTTTTGATGTTTGATTTTTTTTATGTTTATTATATTATTTAGTGTTAATTATTGGTTATTTTGCCGTAATTGTTATGCTTTGATTGCTAAAAAAAAGGACTGAATTTTGCCATTCATCATAAACAAGCAAGATCATGATGATTAATTACATCATCTTACTGGCCGTGTTATCATGATCATATGTTGCATATCATCTTACGGTCAGAAGCCAATCGATAAATTATATGCATATGTAAATGATGATAATAAGGCTGGAAGTCATTTTACCACATGTGGAGTTTGATTCACACAAGGCCTGAAGCCTTGAGCACTTATAAGGATGATGGATTTGAATATGGCTAATCCGGCTATTCTTTTGGGATCTCATACGTTTTTGTTGATGATAAAATAATGTGCGGCTATAAATATTATGACAAAGCTTAATGTCTTATTTTACATGTATCCATTAGAATGCATCATAAATTTTTTTTTTCAGCATAAATAAATCAGAACCTGAAGTTCTGAATTTAAATCTTAAAATTAGAACTCGCAGTTCTAAATCACTATGTCATGTTCTTATTGTTCTTATTAGTATGCTCTGTGGTTGCCAATAATTTGGATCATCCACATCAGAAAATAATACATTATAAAGCTGCAAGCTTTTATTCTTATTGATTTTAGAATGAATCAATTATACAAGATTTACTATCTATTTATAGAGATAGGTTTAGGTTAATATTATTATCCCTAATCAATGTGGGATAAGTTAAAACATAAAAACAAGTGTTGGGGACCATATAATTTATAAAAAATCTATATATTATATAAAAATTAAGAAATGACTTCCTTTTTAGATTATTAGATAAACGTTTTCATCTTTGAGACTCTTCATGACACACTCACAAATTGGTTCTTTACTCTCAAGTATAAGAGTATTGAAATAATAAAATAACCCGATAAATCCGGGGTCGATACATAGGGGATAGATTTAATAAAATAAAATAATAATTCAACTAATAAAATAAAAATAATAAAATAAAATATTAGGGGTTAGGGGATCCACTCTTAATATTTCAAATATAAAATAATTTTTACTTTTTATAAAATATAAATTATAATTATTTTCCAATCAATTTATTTCATGATTATCATGTATTAATTATGTCAACACATGTAATCTGTCATATCGATAATTAGTCTTGCTAAGATACTAAATATGCCAAAATATGTAGAACCGTATTGTCTATAAATAATACAAATTTTTAGCCGTCCTGTAAAGACCGGGGTTTTCAACTACTGAAAATACTGTGAGACGAGCATCACAAAATGTAAACCATGGTTGGAAACATATGCTCTCGTGGGATGACTATCGGTAGATTCTTCGAGAACCCGACAATAGATGTTACGATGTTACATTTCGGACAGCTCATGGTATTTGGGCCGTAACTTTTTCATACGAACTCCGATTTTTACGAATTTTATATCGTCGAAAATCTGAGAATGAGACCTACAACTTTTGTGTTGAACGTTTTTCCAAAATCAAACCGTAAAATGGATAAAAATTCAGATTAAAATTTCAGATGAATAGTACCCGAGGGTCATTATAGAGAATTCCCAAAGTTTCTATAAATTTCTCAAATTTTCTTTATTTTGGACAATTTCAAAGAAGCCCTAATATATGAAGGGGATTACTATTACCATTTCTCAAAAAATTTGGAAATGAAAGAACAAAAAGAATAAAGGAACGTGAGAAGAAATGAGAGAAGAAGAAGAAGAATGGAAGAAAATAGAAGAAAAAAAAAAGAAGAAGAGAAATGAAAGAGAGAAAATGAGAAAGGATGAAGCATGGAAGATCATGGTCAACCATGGAAGGCTTGAAGGATGGACAAAATCAAGCAAAGAAGAGGTAAGACCAACTTGACCCAAATTGTTTCCTTTTGAGTTTTGAGCTTTGATGATTATAGTAATTGATTGACTTGAAAGTGATAATGAATGAAAGATGGTTGTGCTAAGAAGAATGGTGATTGTAGAAAATCCCCCAATTTGTTAAGATAGAAAATAAGATTAAGAATAGATGTTAGATTGGATATGAACTAGCATTAAGAATGATGTTGATTGTATTTTATGTGATTGATGGTGTTTTGATTGGTTTTTGAGGCTATATCCTTGTGTGGATTGTAAGGAGGAAAAGTGAACAAATTAAGAATGAAAGAATGCCCTGAAATTGGTCATGCGTCGTGACACAGATTGCCTCATGTCGCGACGCGATTTGGAGATTTTTCCAGAAACGCTTCTGGTGCAAGTCGCATTGCGACGCGGAAGGATCGTGCGTCGCGACGTGCACGGCAAAAGTCTGAGCATGCTTCTGGACGACGCGCGTCGCGACGCGCAATGCCTTGCGTCGCGATGCGTGGTCAAATATTTGCCTGATTCAGTTTCACACCATCTCAGCTTCACCCGAACGCGTTAGGGGCTACCCTATAAGTCTCGTATTAACTCGTATGTTCATGATACATCATGATATGTGTACGATACCTTCGGAGTGATAACACTTATTTGAATAAGAAATTTTTAATCTGATTCCATTGTATGTTTCTTAGGCCGTTTCTAATCTAGTTTATCCGGTGATAGATTATCGCAGAAACCACAAACTTCACCAGCAAAATAAAGAAAGGCTAGCGAAATTCTGATAACTGTGAGTGGACACTCTTTCTCTAAATTTATTTTCATTTTATTGTTTTGATAATATACTTACTTTTACGCTTTATGGTGTTAGTTGATTTTTCATTACAGTAATTTCATGAAAGTTTATGCTCTATGAAATGTTTGAGAAAAGAAATATTTTCAGAATTTGATTTTATGATTTTCGGGGCATGATGGAAAAACCCACCCCAGTGTGTAACTTGAGATAGCCTGAAATTGACCGACAGAGGACATGTACACATGTAGAGGACTAGGGGGACGGCGATACGTAACGCCCCCAGATCATAGTTCAGGGCTAGAGGACGGCGATACGTAACACACATAGACCCTAGTTTCAGAGCTTAGAGGGTAGCATAGATCTGCACCCTCAGTTATAGTTTGTGGCTTGGGGGACGACGATACGTAACGCCCCAAAACCACTAGTTTCAGGGACAATAGTGGCATGCTTTGGGGGACGACGATATGTAACACCCCAAAGTCATGAATTTGCACTGTTGGCTCTAGTTAGGCATATGGAGGGACGGCGATACGTAACGCCCTCATACGTCAAGTTTTTCAGATACATACCAGTATTTAGACATCAGATTTTCAGAAAAAGAATTTTAAGAAATCAGATTTCAGAAAACAGTTTTCAGAAAACAGTTTTCAGAAAGGTTAAGTTTTATAAAGAGATTTCAGAAGAAGTTTTTAGGAAAGAGTTTTCATATAAAGATATTTCTGGAATTTTGGGTTTTAGTACCAAAAGCTATTATATCAAAAAAAAATTTTCAGTTTTCCCGTCCACTCACTTAGATCGTACAACGGTCTAACCCTCCACTCTCAATTTTCTGGTTTTACAGGTATTCTCGGAGGACGAGTTCGGGAAGACGGATACTGTTGCAGTCACTAGGGTATGAAGTCCATCAGTCAAAGTCAGGAAGAGTGAGAATCCAGTCAGAGTCAAGTACAAGTTTTGTATTATTCTTTGACCTTGTGATAGTCGTTGTAAAAGTGTGTTTTAAGTCTACAGTTTCAGATGTTAAGTTTGTATGATAAGTTTTTGAGTTTGGGCTACGGTCTCACACATAAATAAATCAATTAGAGAAAAGAGTAATTGTATCTAAATATGGTTAGAAAGTCATATGCTTATGGGGTTAGTACGGTCTATCCCATGTCGGTAACATCTCCCAGATCGGGGATGTTACACGTCCACTCTCTCATATTTATGAGATTCAAGAATTATTTGTGCCAATTTGGGACTGTCTACAACCGGTCAAGAGTCCTCTATAAATTGGAAAGAATATGAATTTATTTGGAAAATAATCACAATTTATAAAATATAATATAAATAAAAATCACATGTATTTTCATACCATTAGTTTCACCCTATACATGATACAAATTAGTAAAACAATATATAAATAAAAATATCCATAATTTTATTAATAAAAGTAAAATAAATTACAAAAGAAAAAATACACAATAGTTCATCCCACAAAATCTCAAGAGAGATCCATGAGAATTTGATGCCTTGAAGATGTGTCAAGCACCTCTATTTATAGAGGTTCTCGACACCTCTATGTTTCCTTGAAGAGCCATGCGCACCTAATCTTTTGTTTTCTTTGACTTTTGAAAGCAATCAACTTCAACACCAAAAGCACCATCTAACTTGTGATTTATTGTTCACCAAATGCATGTATGCATGTCTTGTAACAAATGACATTACCTTTTTTTCTTTCTTTGTTTTTTTTAATCTTTTTGTCATTTTTCTTTCCTTTTGTTTTGTTTTATATATTTATATAAAATACATGTGTAGTTAAATACATCATAAGCTCATTTTATTGTCAATATAAACACAGTGAATATTTTTCAAGTATGATTTGAATATAGCTGTCACACTCTTTTCGGATTTATGGGTCATGGAGTTCATATTTCATATCAATTTTTCATGTTGAGCTTCCAAAGCAGTAATATCTACACAATAAATAAAAATCACAATAAAAATATATAAAACATAAATTTAATTGTTATTTCACAAATATACTAAATTAAGGGGAATAATGAAATTACAAATGTAAAATGATAAATTTTTCTTTTAATAAATATGCACTTTTTAGTGTTCATCACACCCTTCAACCAACTTATTACTAGTCCCTAAAAAGAAAAAATTATTTCCAACTTATTACTAGTAATTTAAACGAAAACTAAAAAGAAATTATTTTATTTATTTCTAAATTATCAAATAAGTAAATTCTCATGTACTTTTTATCATTCTTACATACACACATAAAATCAATGTATCAATCAATTCATTGTGCCCACAATATTCACAGGTCTTGTGGAAAAGATAATAATATTTTTATCATAAAGTTATATCATAATTTATATTTTTTGGTAATGGAAGTTTATTTATATACAAAAATAGTTTAATTCTTTTGAATAATACATCTTTAACATTTGTAATGAGCTTTAGGCTAGTGATTCCAAAATCTGTTGGCCTTAGGACACTAAGTGTTAAAACACTCATACAGACTTAATTACTCGAGTTAGATAGACTACGAAATCGAACTTATTCACCAATGTTTTTTAAATAACTCAAGCTCTAACGTTTTACGCGAACAATCACTGCTTGCTTAGGCAAGATGTCCGTTACTAAGTAAAAACTTGATTATTATTATTTTTTTAACCAACTCAACATCTACCGTCTTACGCGAATAATCATTGCTTACTGAGGCAAGATATTCAGTTACTAAGTGAAAGTTTGATTATTTTTTTTGAAATATAAACACTGACTTTATTGCCTTTAGGTGCTCCCTCCAACAAACTAGAGAACTGAATATTACAAAACTTTCACTTATAACTTATGATCATATGTTATCATGCATGTTGATAATATCTATCAAATAAATATATGTAGATCAAATTTAATCAATATTATCGAGAATTCACAAATTTAAATAATTCAAAAGGAAATGAACAAAACAAAACTTGTTACGAAATAACATAAATATAAAAATAATTTTTTTATACACAAAATATAATAATTTTTTAAAAGAAAATAACACAAATAAAAATAAAAGCATTCTAGTCAACTATCCCCCCAACCAAATTGAGACATGTTCCCCAATGTCTAAATAAGAAGAAGTAGAGTTTAGAAGACATCACCTTATTAGTGTGGTATTGACAATTGAATCTACAATACTAATACTAAAAAGAAAAGTTATAGCTTAAACCAATAAAAGAAAATTAAAACTGTAGGTCGATGATATGCTTCACATCTAATTTTCTTATGAATTGGCAAACATGATCTTTTAAAGTCGGATTCCCGAAACTATAATTTAGCAGAATATTTTTTTTTTACAAAATACACAAAACAACAACAAAAAATATAAAAGTTTTTGTTTTAAAAAAACACACAAAACAACATAAAAGTAAAAAAATAAATACAATAATGTTAAATTATTACTTTATCTATTAAATTTTATTCCACAGCAACGACGCCAAAAACTTGACACACTCACAAAGTGGTTCTTTAGTCTCAAGTTTAAGAGTGTCGAAGTAATAAAATAACCTAATAAGTCCGGGGTCGATCCATATTGAATAGATTTAATAAGATAAAATAATAATTCAACTAATAAAATTAAAAATATTAAAATAAAATATTGGGGGTTAGTGGATTCACTCTTGATATTTCAAATATAAAATAATATTTACTTTTAATAAAATATAAATTATAATTATTTTCCAATCAATTTTTTTCATGATTATCATGTATTAATTATGTCAACACATGTAATCTGTCACGTCAATAATTAGTTCTGTCAAAGTACTAAATATGTCAAAATATGTAGAACCGTATTGTCTATAAATAATCCAAATAATAATTCACTCTCTCTATTTATAAGATTAAAGTATTATGTGTCAATCGGTATTATTGGCACAGCTAGTCAAGATTCCTCTATAAATTTGAAAGAATACGAATTTATCTAGGAAATAATCACAATTTATAAAATATAATATAAATAAAAATCATCTATAATTTCATACCACTAGCTTCATACTTTACCCCGGCATGATATAAATTAGCAAAATAAGATATAAATAAAAATACTCATAATTTTATTAATAAAAGAAAAATAAATTACAAAAGAAAAATACACACAAGAGTTCATCCCATAAAATCTCAAGAGAGATCCATGGGAATTTGTTGCCTTAAAAATGTGTCGAACACCTCTATTTATTGAGGTACTCGACACCTCTTTGTTTCCTTGAAGAGCCAAATACGCACCTAATCTTTTGTTTTCTTTGAACTTTGAAAGCAATCAACTTCAGCACCGAAAGTACCATCCAACTTGTGATTTATTGTTCACTCAATGCATGTCTTGTAACAAGTGACATGACCTTTTTTCTTTCTTTTTTTTAAAAAAAAAAATCTTTTTGTCATTTTTCTTTTGTTTCTTCTTTTTTGTCTTTTGTTCTTTTCTTTTGTTTTCTTTTATATATTTATATAAACTATATGTGTAGTTAAATACAACATAAGCTCACTTTATTGTCAATCTAAACACGGTGAATGTTTTCCAAATCCGATTTGAATCTAGCTGTCATGCTCTTTTCGGATTTCTGGGTCCTGGAGTTCATATTTCATATCCATTTTTCCTATTGAGCTTTCAAAGCAGTATTTTACCTACACAATAAAAATATAAATTCAATTGTTATTTCACAAATGTGCTAAATTAAGGGGATTAATGAAACTTCAAGTGTAAAATGATAAATTTTTCTTTTAATAAATTTACACTTTTTAGTGTTCATCAGTTCACGTAAGCGTATGAATCATTAATATTTAAAATGAATTATTAATATTTAAAATAGATTATTAATATGTAACCCTTCAAATTCTTCCACCACTAATATTTTATTTTCCCAAATCCTTCAAACTTTTCGTTTTCCAAAATTATTAATTATTGAAAATACATTAATTAAATACATATCGTTTCAAATGAGTTATTAATGTTTCAACTTTTCATATTTTTCAATTTCAAACCTTTCATTTTCCCAACTTTTTCTAACTCTTTGTTTTTCTCAACTTTTCCAAACTCTTTGTTTTCTTATATTATTAATAATTGAAAGTTTGTTAATTAAATATGTATTTATTTCAAATTAATTATTAATATTTAATTTTTCACATTCTTCATTAACTCGTACTTATTTATTAGTACAAGTTCAAAAGTCATAAATTATATTAAGTTAACTATAAAAGTGTTCCTAAGCTAGCCAAATTTATACTTATACTAAAAAATTTATTTTCCATCAATAAAAGTTAGAAAATAGAACAAATTGGAAATCACATTTGTTAATTTGAAAGAATGTTAAAGAAATTGCATTGCCTGGACAATTATAATTAAATATACGATATTAATTAATTTTATTTTTTACATTTGATATATATCATATTTGTCCCTAATAAAACGAATCGCGCATCGTGCGGGTTATCTGTTAGTTTAACTAAAAGACAAATAATTTTACTTATCTTTTAATATTTTTGTGCACCTATCATTTTTGTTTCTTTATTTACTCATTACCATGCGTATAGGGATGTTAATGGATATCCGACGATCTTGAACATATATGAAACCGAAACCGAAACCAAATTAAATATCTGATACCTATCCATAGCCGGAAAAATTTCGTACCAAAACCTACAGAAAATTTGGATATTCGAAATCGACCGAAATAATAGAAAATTAAAAAATAATAAAACTCAAAAAATTAAATTAATTAATTACTTATTAAAAGATTAATTTTGGTTTTATAATTAATATTATTATATTTTTTATTTATTTTTAGTCGGATATTGGATATCCGATATTCAAAATACTAAAACCATAACCGATCAATATCCATTTCGAATATCTAATTTATATCAGAAACCTATATACTATCCATAAATCTTCAGATATTGGATATTTTTTGATCGGTTATGATCAAATATCCAAAATATCCTACTAAATTGAGATCTCTACCGGCTTATGTTTCAATCAATTACAGTAATATTATGCACGTGTGACAAACAGTAATAGATAAAGGGAGTACCAATGATTCTCTCTATTTTAACATATTATAATATTAAACTCATTTGAAATTTGATAAATGTACGAAAAATTAACAAAAAAATAATACAAAAACATTAAAAGACAAGATTTGGATCACATAGGTACAGCATAAACTCACTAAAAAACAAATAAAATTTAAGTGAAAAACAAATAATTTGACCTATTTTTTAATATTTTAATATTAATTTTTGTACTAATTTTTGTTACCTATCAATTATTTTTTAAAAGTCAAAGCACTAGTCCATTCGGCCGAAAATGATACTTTAAGGCACTTGGGCTTTTAACCTTTAGATTGAGCCCAGTTCAATTTTTCCCCTTTTTATGAAAGAAAATTCAAGCATGTCACCCATTGCGAGATGCCCCAGTGGTTTTGAGTATATAACAATGTCGATAACACTTTACAATTCTCAAAATATCTCATTATCACTATCATTTTATTATTACTCAATTTTAAATCCAAAACACTCATTGTTTATGTACAAGCATCTCCCTCAACAGAATATAAATCCTTGAGACAATTAATAAAATAGAACTCCTACAGACTCTCTAAGGGATAAAATATTTCAGTAATATTCTTACATAAGTTATCTTGAGAATGACAAACAGTTAGATGTATAAAAACTAAAAACAAAAGGTAATTTACTAAAATAAACATAAAACTCGAGCAAGTATATTAAGTGAAGAAATAATAACCATACACATGTTTAAATTGTCACAAAAATTATTGGAAAGCCAAACAACAAATTGAACCAATATGTCAATGAATAACATTGTACATGTCTACATAATCGTTGGTTTGCTTTTGAAATATTGCTCCATTTCTTGGCATTTTAGTCTAACTAAATATGTAAACAAAATTCTTTTAAAAAAATTATAAACAAAACATATCATTAGACAAAATGATGAAAAACAAACGGCAAAGCATTTAAATCTTTAAACACAAAACCAAAAAGACTCATATCAGATAAAATTCACATCCAATATTGACAAATATAGAATCCTCACAAAATTTACCAGCAAAAAAAAAAAAAAAAAAAAAAAGAAGAGTTAGCAAATTATGATTTTGGCGATAGTTTAGCGGAGACATAAAATTTCAAATAAATAAAAAAGAAGCCAGATCACAAATATATGCAAATCGTTGCACACATAACATTTTGAGCAATGTAAAACAAATATATTTCATATGCACACATAATATATTTATTATTAATGTAAGCAGAAGACAAATTTAAACTGCTAAATGAGGTACACTATAGGTGCGTTAAAGCGTGTAGATATTACAAATCAAATTGAGTGAGAAATATTTAATGGGCATCTGAATCTTTTGCATATAAATATATAATCTCATCATATTCCCCCACCAAAATTCTTTGTGTTGTTTTCGCATATTAAATGATAACAATACATGATAAATGCTTAATATATGCTTTATATGTTTCATAATACAAAGAATATAATAAAACTAGGGTTATTTACGTTTCACTACTAAAGTTATGATTAAATAACAATTGGGTACTATGAATATAACATATTACATTTTACTACTAAACTTATAAAAATTTAACATTTTACTACTTTTCCATCTAAACCGTTAGTTGACCGTTAGTTGACCATTACTCATTTGTCATCCTAAGGATAAAAAAGATTATTACACACACATTATTATAAATTATAAATATTCTAATCAACGGTGGTAATTGACCGGCGTAAACACACACGTATAACGCAAGCGCACGTATCGTTCAAGTAGTATAAAAATATCGATCCCACGAGGACTTAATTCCTACTGTTGTTATTAATTGTTGAATCTATTAATTACAAATATCTAATTAAATGGAGATGAGAGAGATTGTTTGATTGATTGGTTGATTGTGGAATTGCTAAATAAATAATAAATAAAAAGACAAAAGAAAATACTAAGAAAATACAAAAGACAAAAAATCTAGGGTTGTGAATTATTCTAATATCATTAAAAGATGAAGTAGTTAAATCATAGTTGGGTAAATTATTGAATTATTAATCTGGAACACTAAATTATGTAAAAGCCTCTTCCGAATGATCATTTACAAATACCTAGTATAATCCAATTGAACCATATGTCTATGTCAATTAAATTACCTAGATTCATTAAGATTGAGTTCCAATTATGACTACCCCCGCCCGACAGGTATATTCCTATCCTGTAAGGAAATCTATTGAAAGGGTTATCTATCCTTAAGGAAGATCGTGGGTTGTTGAGACTAAGGTCTTAAACTTAAAATCCCTATGTCTAGTTCATTTTAAGTTTGCCTAATCAATTTTATTAGTGATCGGTTAATAAAAAGCATTAAGATTATGACTCAACAAATAACTCATTTAATTACCCCAACTATAATCTAACCCTTTTTTAAATCGGTAATATTAGAAATCATCACACCCTAGAAAACTAACTTAGTTATAACACATAATTAGGACAAGTAAAAAGACATAAAAATTACTAAAAAGTAAATGCGGAAAAATAAATAAAATGCTAAGGAAAAAGGAATTAACTTCTACTAAATACTATTTAGAAATCTCCCATAAATATAATATATACTTGTGATAATTTTATCAACCAGCCATAAAGGCGGTAATATTTGTTATTAAACCAGCCATAAAGGCGGAACAGAAATATACCAGCCATAAAGGCGGAACAAAAATAAACCAGCCAAAAAGGCGGAATAATTATTTAATAACCAACCGACCAATCTGGCGGTATCCTTATTAAGTCCGGTTATAAATAGTTTATATATTATATTTTAGGGAGATTAATCTAAATAGCAATAGTAAAAGAATTACCTTTTTACCTTAGCGGTGAAAAGTTACCTACACATAGTAAATAGTAAAAATTGTAAGAAGTAAGAAAGTAAAATTACTATTACTATTAAAAAGTAATTAAAAATATTTACAAAACTTAAACTAAAATATTCTAGAGAGAGAAGCTCTCAATTTAGAACTAAGAAAAGAGAGAGAAAGGTGTAATGAAAACTGAAATTTCGAGTTCTATTTATAGGCTCGGATAAGGGTCCGGAGTCGCGACGCCCAAATTACACTAGCGTCGCGACGCTGGGTACAGTACGACACGTGTCACGCGCTGGTTGGTCGGCTCAGAATCTTATCCGATGACGTGGCACTGTTCATGACGTCATTGCTTGCGTCACGCTGACGTGTCAACTGTTCATGACGTCATTGCTTGCGTCACGCTGACGTTTGTGGAAGGCGACGTGGCGACACGTGGCACCAGGAGGGGGCTTCTGAAGGCGGCTCGTTGATTTGTTGACACGTGGCACGCGGTGCACGTTAGCAGATCTTCTGTGATGGTGACACGTGGCACGGCGCACGTTAGCAAAGTCAAACTTCTCAAATTCTGACCCGTTGACCAGGCGCATTTTAGCAGATTCGGCGCACTCTAGGCGTCGCGACGCGCAAGGCTTCAGCGTCGCGACGCTGCAATGACGATTTTGCCCTTTTTGTCCAATTTTGTCCATTTTGCCCCAAAAACCTCCAGAATGTCCTGAAACTTTATTTATCTGCAAAATAACACAAAAAACATCAAAATATTCACAAAACTCAAGAAACTATACAAAATATTAGGTTAAATGAGTGGGAAATAGTGATAGAAATACCACTTATCACACCCCCAAACCTAACATTTTGCTAGTCCTCGAGCAAAATATAAAATAACATAAATAAATTAACTAAGCCACTTTCGTAGGGATCACGATTGCATTTAGCATATGCAACAAGCCTTTAAACCCCTAGGTGTCCCTAGTGGACGAGTTGTAGTCTCGTGAAGGTTTACATAAATGATACCCACAAACATTTTACAAAAGTAAAAAGATAGTGAAACTAATGCACACACAAAGCAAACAAAAGAGAAACGAGAATAAAAAAAGAATAAAGAAAATAGTGACTAACTAGATGAAACTTCTACTCCAAGTTACTAGTTGTTTTGTTTCTTCTAAATTACTGAATAAGTAACGTTCTCCGATTATTTTTACCATTCTTCATATACACAGTCAACAAAATATTAAACAACTCATTTTTTTGCCCACAACAGTCATAAGTGCAGTTGATAAGAGAGTAATATTTTTGTCCTAAAGTTCTATTAGATTTCACACCTTTTTGTAGCAATGGAATAATTTTTCTGATTTTTCTGATTTTTTTCTTTGATTTTTTTTTTATTTTTTATTTATATACAATATCTTCCATCTATGTAGCGAGCTTTAGGTCGGTGACTCCCAAACCAGTTGGCTTTAGGGCATCAGGTGTTAAGACACCCCTAATGACTTAATTACTCAGATTTCAGATAAATATACATATATATAAATTTTTCATCATTTTTGATCCATGTAGCGAGCTTTGGGCCAATGACTCCCAAACCAGTTGGTTTTAGGGCATTAGGTATTAAAATACCCTTTCAAACTTAATAACTCGGATCTCAGATGTTTGTTTTTTTTTTTTTTTTTTAATTTTATTCCATCACTATTTTTTAGATGTTTCCTCCAAATGAACTAGAGTACTGGATATTACAAACTTTTCAATTTTAGCTTATGTCTGTATGTTATCATGTATGTTGATAATATCTGCTAACTAAGTATATGAAGATTCATTTTAGTCAGTTTTATGGAGAATTTACAGATTTAATAATTCAAAAGTGAAATAAACAAAAATTAACTTGTTTTGAATTAGGTTTGAAATACGTCTCAGGAGTGGAAATTCCTTACACAGCTATTTCTTACCAATTTCATATTTTTAGTCAACATAACAACCACATATTTCTACTAGTCATAAAACTATAATTTACATGTTTTTTTAAAAGTTTAATCAAAGGCTCAGTTTATGGTGTGTGACTAACTGTCGAATGGACTTCCCGTTGTAGATTCCCCAGAGGGAAGGTGGAGCGAGGCTCACTTAAATACCCAAGCCCCTTAGGCTCTTATCGCTTGTTGTCAGGGAATAACCAACGAGTCCTCCAAACTAGTCTGTCACAACACGCTACAAGTGAATGATTATCTAGGTGCCTTCACAGCTTTTCCTTATAAAAAGGTAGTGAGTGAAGGAGACACCAAACCATCACCTAGCTTTAAATATGCCCTTTGTTTTTATTAATTTTTTAATTTTTTTGTATTTTTCGAAAAATTTTGGACTAAAATAAATAAAAAACACAATACAAACAAGATAAAAGGAGAATTAGAAGATAATACCTGGTTAGCTGAAACTCTACAAGAAATTTAAAGGTTAAGATCCAGATTAATTCGACGCTTCTTACCACGATCATCCTCGGACCATTTTATCTTTGAAATGATAGGGTCAACTTGTGGTTCAAAGGCTACGAGTTGATCAATTAGATCCGGTGCAGTTCTGGCAGTGAATAAGAGTTCTTTCATAGGTTTTGACACGAACCCATTTCTCCGAGCATCATCAAGAAACACACAAAGAAAATCATAAAATCCATCAACGTTGAGCAGTCCAAGCGTTTTGGTTTCTGTATGTTCAGGTTCGCCCAAGATAGAACTATAAAAATTTCCTCTAATGTACCCAAGCCACCTGGCAAAGCAATAAAAGCATCAGAACGGTTAATCATTTCAACCAGTCGTTCAGACATACCTGGCACGATCAGTTCCTCTCCGGTTGATGATCCAATAAGATTAGCCTCTGCCAAGGGTTTTGGGATGATTCCCAAAACATGACTGCCTCCTTCTTGTACGGCTTTTGAAACGATCCCCATTAGTCCAAGATTGCCTCCGCCATATATTAAATGCATATTCCTTGCGGCTAAGACTCGACCCAATTCCTGTGCTGCTTCTATGTATTGTGGTTTATTACCAACTGTACTACCGCAAAACACACAGATGTTTTCAATTCGTCTTCTTGAAGTGGCTTCCATTTTTTTATGTATTTCTTTCTCAACTATGGATGCCTTCAAAAATGCAATGACGGGCTGAATTTATAATACCTGAAAAGGGTGAGTAAAATAATAACATAAGTATCTTCCAAAGGAAGCTTGTTAGCTAAACAACAAAAGAAATCGTGAAAGGTCAAAAAGTCTGGATCCTATCTACGAAAATAAAGATAATTACAACAGAAAAGCGAATCAAAGCAATAATTAAGGCAACAGAATTGTGTATGCAATACGCCACTTGCTTAGTATAAATTCATTAGGATGCGTCTCAAGAAATCATTCTTTACTCAGCCATCACAAATGAATTTGCTCTCCTTTTTGTGATTGTCAAACACCATTCCTTATGTCTTAAAATGCTCCATTTGTGCTTTTCCCTACAAAATAACACACAAAATTTAAAAAGTTCACACAAAATATGAAAACAAATTACAACAAATTGCATGGGTTGCCTCCCTGCTAGCGCTAAATTTTTCGTCTTCAGCCAGACGTGACTGAAATTCATCTGTTATGGAGGTTTCAATGTCGTTTTGGATGTCCGATCAAAGACAATCCCATGAGCGTTGCTTTTGAAGGGTATCTTCCAACGGTAAAGTGGCAAAAAGAGTTTTGTCTCATTCAGTGCTTGTGCCACCTTTTTGATCTTTGCTGCTCCAGTAGTTCCTGCAAAGAAAGAAAGAAAGTCAGGAGGTCTCGTATGGTGCTTGACTTGGAATGGAAGTTCCATTCTGTCAAGCTTCTGGTTGATATCTTTGATTTGTACTCCCCAAAACAGCGATGTTTTTCCTGAATGCTCTGGATCTTTAATAAAGTCAGACATTTGCTCCTCCATTTGCTGTGCTTCTTGCTCCACCTTTTCTTCACAGATGTATTTTAAAATTTCTGCATTCAGCTCTTCATCTGTCATCTGTGAAATACATGTTTCAAAATTGTCAACCTGAAAAGAAATGTTAGATTTTAGGTCTTCATCCTCTGATCTGGTTGAAATGATTGGCTCAGGTAGATCTTCATCAAACATTTGTGGCAATGGAATCTCCAAGATCTTCATTTTGAGGATACAAAATTCCATCCTCAATTTTTGATGCAGTTGGTACAAACAGCTCAGTTTCATCCTCGTCAGAATCTGAATAATAGAAATCAAATCGAGACTTTGCCGGTTCGGTTTCTTGAACTGATACCTCTGGTTGTTGATACTGTCAGCCTCCTTTTTTGTTAAGGTGTCATTGTGGAATTCTGGGTACTCGAAGGCTTCATCAGTGTCATGAAAACTGGTTCTTGAGGTATGATGTTCTGGTTTGCTGTTAATTGTCTGATCTGATCTGTCATTCTCTGTATGGATCTGCGTTACTCTGAATTTGTGCATCAAATCGAGCTTCTTGTTCTTTGAACATGTGAATCAATTGATCTTCCTCGGATGGTTGTGGTTCTTGATAAGAATCAAGGAAGATGGTGGTGGATAAGATGGAAAATGTGATGATTCTTCGTACCTTGGTTGATTCCAAAAATTCTGCCACTCTGAAAGGTAAATACATTGATCGCTCGGGTGGTTACCATCACAATTACACATCTCCCCATTTCATTCTGTTGAGCAAATGTAGTATTGCTTGGTTTCTGCATCCAGTGATAAGTTGGGCTGAACAACAGGCCTCAGAAAACGGACTGTTTCTCCCAGATTGGGTGTATCTTCTTGTAAAGCTTGTAATCTTTCAATCTCCCAGTAGTGTTCCATTTTTTTAATCACCTGAAAACAAAAGAAATAAAAATTACAAAATAAAAGAAAGAAAATTAGATATAAGTAAATTGATAGTTTCAAAATTAACAACTCAAGAAAAATAAGTCCCCGGCAACGGCGCCAAAACTTGACCGGCGTAAACACCACACGTATAACGCAAGCGCACGTATCGTTCAAGTAGTATAAAAATATCGATCCCACGAGGACTTAATTCCTACTGTTGTTATTAATTGTTGAATCTATTTATTTACAAATATCTAATTAAATGGAGATGGAGAGATTGTTTATTGATTGGTTGATTGTGGCGTTGCTAAATAAATAAATAATAAAAAAGACAAAAGAAAATATCAAGAAAATACAAAAGACACAAAATCTAGGGTTGTGAATTATTCTAATATCATTAAAAGATGAAGTAGTTAAATCATAGTTGGGTAAATATTGAATTATTAATCTGGAACACTAAATTATGTAAAAGCCTCTTCCGAATGATCATTTACAAATACCTAGTATAATCCAATTGACACATATGTCTATGTCAATTAAATTACCTAGATTCATTAAGATTGAGTTCCAATTATGACTACCCCCGCCCGACAGGTATATTCCTATCCTGTAAGGAAATCTATTAAAGGGTTATCTATCCTTAAGGAAGATCGTGGGTTGTTGAGACTAAGGTCTTAAACTTAAAATCCCTATGTCTAGTTCATTTTAAGTTTACCTAATCAATTTTATAGTGATCGGTTAATAAAAAGCATTAAGATTATGACTCAACAAATAACTTTTTAATTACCCCAACTATAATCTAACCCTTTTTTAAATCGGTAATATTAGAAATCATCACACCCTAGAAAACTAACTTAGTACAACACATAGTTAGGACTAGTAAACAAGAGATAAAAATTACTAAAAAGTAAATGCAGAAAAATAAATAAAATGCTAAGGAAAAAGGAATTAACTTCTACTAAATACTATTTAGAAATCTCCCATAAATATAATATATACTTGTGATAATTTTATCAACCAGCCATAAAGGCGGTAATATTTGTTATTAAACCAGCCATAAAGGCGGAACAGAAAATAACCAGCCATAAAGGCGGAACAAAAATAAACCAGCCAAAAGGCGGAATAATTATTTAATAACCAACCGACAGATCTGGCGGTATCCTTATTAAGTCCGGTTATAAATAGTTTTATATTATATTTTAGGGAGATTAATCTAAATAGAAATAGTAAAAGAATTACCTTTTTACCTTAGCGGTGAAAAGTTACCTACACATAGTAAATAGTAAAAATTGTAAGAAGTAAGAAAGTAAAATTACTATTACTATTAAAAAGTAATTAAAAATATTACAAAACTTAAACTAAAATATTCTAGAGAGAGAAGCTCTCAATTTAGAACTAAGAAAAGAGAGAGAAAGTTGTAATGAAAACTGAAATTTCGATTCTATTTTATAGGCTCGGATAAGGGTCCGGCGTCGCGACGCCCAAATTGCACTAGCGTCGCGACGCTGGGTACAGTACGACACGTGTCACGCGCTGGTTGGTCGGCTTAGAATCTTATCCGATGACGTGGCACTGTTCATGACGTCATTGCTTGCGTCACGCTGACGTGTCAACTGTTCATGACGTCATTGCTTGCGTCACGCTGACGTTGTGGAAGGCGACGTGGCTACACGTGGCAAGGCGGCTTCTGAGGCGGCTCGTTGATTTGTTGACACGTGGCACGCGGTGCACGTTAGCAGATCTTCTGTGATGGTGACACGTGGCACGGCGCACGTTAGCAAAGTCAAACTTCTCAAATTCTGACCCGTTGACCAGGCGCATTTTAGCAGATTCGGCGCACTCTGGGCGTCGCGACGCGAAAGGCTTCAGCGTCGCGTCGCTGCAATGACGATTTTGCCCTTTTTGTCCAATTTTGTCCATTTTGCCCCAAAACACCTCCAGAATGTCCTGAAACTTTATTTATCTGCAAATAACACAAAACACATCAAAATATTCACAAAACTCAGAAACTATACAAAATATTAGGTTAAATGAGTGGGAAATAGTGATAGAAATACCACTCATCAGTACGTACGGCTGAATATTGGAAATAATGATTTTTGAGTATATCTCTTTTATTGTTATACTTTAAAGTATTTTGGTTATTATGAGAATTTTAATTATTAAATTATTTGGTAAATTAAATTCTTTATTTTATTGGGTTATATGGATAATTTAGAGATTGAAGTATTTTTATAAATGTCATTGTTGATTGTATTTTTTTTTATTGTTATATATAAGATTTAGATATGTTTTTTAAATGGTAATATTTCTAATTTTCACTTTATTTTATTTTGAGGATAAAACAGTCTTTTTAAAGGTCACTGACGGTTAACTAACAGTTTGTATGGAAAAGTAGTAAAATGTTAATTTTTAAAAGTTTAGTAGTAAAATGTAATATGTTTTATCTTCCCCGTCCCCCAATTGTTATTTGATCATACTTTAGTAGTAAAAACGTAAATAACCATAAAACTACTTTTTTATATAATTTAAAACTATGAATTGTCCATAATATATTTCATAGTTTTTTTTTTCAAGAATATTTCATAGTTTACATTAATATAAATCATGTATTTGAGGGAATAACTAAAATCATCAAATAAATTTTACTCAACCAATTAGTTAGAGCTCAATATTTCCCTTAAATTAAGGAGAGAGTTTTTTTTTTTTGTTTAGATATATATCCATATTTCTTATGCTTTTCAACTTCCCTAATTAAATGATAGTTAATGAAAATAAATCAACAAACCAATAGTCATTCCCCTAATTTAATTTATTAGCACCTCAACAATGAAATTAACATTAATGGTAACCCTTAAAATAATGATGTAGCTTGATTTGTTTGAGGATGAATGATAAACAACTTTTATTAATAAATAGATTTGGTTACAACAATGTGCTTCAAGTAATAAATTTTGTTCCTAAGTTGTGATAAATAAATAAATAAATCCACACCACAATAAAATTCAAAAAATAAAATAATAATAATGAGGGACTTTTATGTGGAGAGAATCGGCAGATTGACATATATGCCTGTAATAATGAATGAAGAGAGACTAATTTGTTTTTTCTAGGATTAAATCACTTCCTTATATGTCAGTATCAATCAATGTAATGTGCTATCTATAATATCCTAGGGGTATTTTATATTTTTGGTTCAAATATATAATTTTTAATATTAAACATGTAACTTAAATGTAAACTCTGTCAATAAATATGAAAATTTTCAAAATATGAAATTAGTTGCATATTTATTAGTAGAGTTTACATGTTTAATGGTTTAAGTTACATGTTTAATGGTATCAGCGCCTGAGCATTTACTGTTCACGGATGTGGTAAAATAGTAGATTAGTAGTAGTGTTTGTGGTGGAGTTCTTCTCTGTGTGAGTAAGAGGGATCCGTCTTCACATATATTGTCTAAACACTTTGAGAGTCAATCAATCTTATAACTATGTCTACTGTAGAGTCTTCTTCTTCGTCTTCTACTTCTGCTAGTGAGTTAGTAAGAATATCTTCTACTCTTTCCTTACCCCGTTCTTGTTCTAAGAGAATAGCCTCTAAAATTGAAAATCTTGTGGAATATTCACATGTTCCAGAAGGTGTTCAAGTTTCTAAGACCCATTCACTTCTGTTAAATCCTTATAACCTGTACAAAAGACCCAGTACTGTCACTAGGAGTATTCGTACTCTTATCTCCACACATCGTTCGACTGTTAAAGAATATGTCCAGTCCTCCAAGCTGGATCAGTGTGCTCTACGAGCTACACAGGATGAACAATATGTAGATCTGTAGATTCCGAAAGATTTCGTCTACAGTTGGAAATTAGAAGGGTACACTTATTTCCATATGGGTACTGTGAGAGTTATTCTAACTCCCTGAAGGAAATGATTACACCAGTGACTGCCAGACTTGCTCTGTTGGATTCCAGATTCAATGAGTACCAACACGGGGTGATTGGCATTGTTTCTCACACCACTCTCCACGCTGGGAGTGTGTTGTTGACCTTCTACCCAAATTACAATATGTCTTTGCTGGATCCTAATCTGCCGACTGCCTTCAAGATCCAAGTTCAGATCCAAGGCGCAACACAGATCGAGACTTCAATTATGGCTACCTTACACCATCAATTGGTGTACCGTCTGTAAGATCATTCTATTGATCTTCCATCTGCCACAACATCCAAAGATGCTCTTATGATTTTGGCAGATCAGACTTCTGCTGACAAAGTGCCAACAATAGTGCAGATCCCACGACAGATCGAGAAGGAAGAGCTGTTAAAGCTCATGCCTTTGGAATGACTGACCAACTACGAAAAGTTCTTGCATAGTTCTTAGCCTGTCCAAAGCACTCAAGCTGTCTTTTCCAGACAGACTGATGGCACTGTTCGCACATCTTTTGCTAAGCCAGAGCCAGTTGAAAGTGCGATACCGTTTTCTTATATGATTTCTCCAGATCCAACCAATGGTCTGAGAGAAAATGACATCCCCATTGAAGCTTTTGATTCAGATGGCTTTCCGGTATATGCTTCAAAGATCGATGGTCATTTCTTATGGGATGCCCCAGGATCAGGAATGCGCGACCCAGATTGTGACTGTCATCTCTTAGATGATAGTGATGATAATGATGCTCTCCTCAGGAGGAGGAAAAGAAGGAAGTCAAAGAAGCCAAAGTCCCCGTGCAAACCGCAAAAACCATGGCGTGATGACACAAAATACAGTCCTACAGTTGGCATTACAGAACAAAAAGAGCCTCAACCTAAGAGGTTCACAAAAGAAAGGGAGAAAGACGAGATACTGCTTAAAGATGAATCTGGTCAGATCATAAAGCGTAGCCCACTCATCAGCTGTCGTCCAAAGAAAAAATGGATTGCTAAGCCTCTTCCACATATGAAACCTTGCATGATGTTCCAGCCTTCAACGTCTTCTTACCAGGAGCAATTCCCACCGCTCGAGAAGAACGTTGATCCACAGACTAAGGTTGTTGCTAAGCCTTATGTCCAGCCAACTACTGTCACACCCAATGGTCAATTGGAAGAACCTAGACAACATGAAGCTGTACGAAACTGGCACACACAGAACGCTAGAGTTCAAAATAATGTACTTCGCAATATTGAAACTAAGGTGGATCATGTTGGTTCATCATGTTCAGAGGACAGAGACAAAGGTTGATTCGTTAGCCAATACGCTACAAAGGATGTATGAAGATACGGTGGCTCAAATTGCTCAGCTAGTGTAGGCATTGCATTTTCGCATGTGAAACCCGATGACGAGCCTCATTTGGAGGCACTACCTTTTGAGTCACGAAAGCCGCGGGAAACGGATATCGGAAGGGGAAATTCAGAATAAACAAGCTCACTGTCTTCGTTATTGCGGCGTTCGCTACTTCGTTCGAACGGAAAACAGATTGCGGGTGTTCGTGTCGCGTTTGAGGACGCGTTCGAATGGTGTCGGTAATTCTGGTTTTGCTGCTAGCCTCACACCCAGCCCATTTAGCTCCCCAAAGCCAATAAAACACATCCCAAATTAAATAAATAAATATTAATTTAAATATTAAACATTAAATAAAATATTTAAACCAATTACCAATTAATAAAATATTTACCTAACTTAAACTAAATCATGCCTAATTAAATAATTTGAATATATTATATACTAAAACTAAAAAGAAGATATGCCTAATTAAAATCATCCTAACCAATTAAGCCAATCATATATTTGACTTCCTAATCTAATAAGATAATTACCAATATAAAATATTTGTATTCCTAAACCAACACAAATTAAATATTACAACTTCCTATTTAAAATATTTTGCCCCCCTCAATCTTGTGTATGCCTTTCTCATCTCTCCTAATTTGGATACCAAGATCTCTTCCTTGTGAGACAAGGTGAAACCCTAGACATCTTCTATATAAACAACCCAACCAAGCCATTCCTCTCCTTCACACAACCTAAATCATGCCCAGACACATAGAATTCACACCCAAACTCTCTCGAAATCTCTCTAGACTCTCTCTACACACCCAAGACTAGACAAAAAAAAAAGAAACACTTCACACATATACAAAATAGAACAAAGAACACACCACAAGTCACCACCCTCCATAGTCGAATCCAAAGCACCAACAACCACACAATAGCGGAATCCAGAACACACCAAACCACCTTAGCCGAATCCTAGGCCACGCCCAAACACCCCCCTGAATTACCTTAAAACAGCAGCCCAAATCCTTAAAAAACAGCAACATAAAACTGCATAGATAATCTCAAAAATAATCACATATAATTACACTAAGAACCCACGCAAACTTGGAATAGTTCATTGAAAACGTTAAAACAGGTGGCCCGTGCAGTGAGCAGCAAAGACCGAGGCCGAATAGAGCAGAACGGAGTTCGAACCGCAAGTAAAACAGCAAAGCAGTGAGCTAGGACGTTGAACCAGTGAACCAGAAAAGTTGCGGAGCTTTAACCCCTTCCGATCTTCGTGAAACGCGAGTCCGAGAGACGGCTTAAAAGGTTAGACCTGAGGTATCTTTCACACACACTTGTTTTCTTTTTTCCGCATTATTTATTAAGTATTACTTGTATGATTGTCATGTTGAAATGCATGTGTGGTCTTTGAGTAGATAAACATGCATGATTATGAGATGGAATAAAATGTTGTGGGTATTGGGATAATGAGAGATGTGTCAACTCTCGCGGTATATCGGATGGAAACCCGGAGATAAATTTCACAGCCGATTCCGAATGGACTGTAATATGATCTGTACTTCGGCTACAACTCCACGTACCGCTTGGGTAAACGCACCATCTTTTTTTTTTTTGTTTGCTTTTGTTTATTTAGTTTTCTTTACTTGAATTCAATATGTTGTTTATTTATGCATGATTCAATCAAGCGCATGGGCTTAGTGAGTTAGTCCAAAGGTCCTCCATTTGGGAGACAAAGAGCCGAAAAGGCCACCTTTGTGACACTACTTCGCCGCGCCGGTTGATGTGTGTTCGGTTGGATGCGAGATACGTTCAATCGGGCATACTTAGTTTGATATTATTGAGTTTATCTTTTATGCATGGTTCAATCAAGCGCATGGGCTTAGTAAGTGGAATGAAAGATCCATTATGGGGAGGGGTTAAAACCCGTTACCACGATGCTTTGCCACGCCGGTTGATGTGTGTTCGGATTGGATGTAATATGTGTTCAATCGGGCATACTTGGTTGATATGATTGGTTCTATTTTTGTATGTGTGATGTGACGCGCATGGGCTTAGTATGTTGGTCTAAAGGTCCCCTCTTTGAGAGACCAAGAGCCCCAAAAGGCCACCTTTACGGTAGTACTTCGCCGCGCCCCTTTATTTTGTTTTTTTTCTGTTGTACTTCCCATTTCATGCATCAGCTTTGTTCTCGTTCGAACGTGTTTACAAACGCAACTCGAACGCGCATACATTTTGCCTTATCATGCATCAGGTCTCATTTCCGTTCGAACGCGTTAACAAACGCCATACGAACGTGAGCATTCTGTCTCATTTCCGTTCGAACGCGTTAACAAACGCCATACGAACGTAAGCATTCTGTTTCATTTCCGTTCGAACGCGTTAACAAACGCCATACGAACGTGAGCATTCTGTTTCATTTCCGTTCGAACGCATTTACGAACGCTACACGAACGCGCACCCACTGAACTGAGTCCTCTTCATTAGATTTCATGCATAGTTTTCCTAGTAGCTATCTCCACATGTATAAATGCAAATATGTTAATGTATTACAATTCATATGGTTATGTCATGATAACATTTGAGTATTATTTCTTGCGGTATATCGGATGGAAACCCATACATAAATTCCGTAGCCGATTCCGAATGGACGGTAGTGCGGTCTGTACAATGGCTACAATTCCACGTACTGCTTGGAAAGATGCCCATATGTGTGCTTGTATGGTTAATATGTGTGCTTGTGTTTTCCTGAATGTGATATGCAAATAAAGTTGTATGTTCGTTGCTATCTTGATATATGTTAAACATGCAATTTTAAGTGTGAGATATATGTGAAATGCGTACATAAGTTTTATTTTGCATATGAGAATTTAGAAGCATGATACTCTTGGAAATAAGTGTTACTTAAGCTTGATTAAATTATTACATAAATCCTTTCATTACAAGTGACATAAGTAAGGGACCATTCCGAACCCAACGGTTTGAGGTCTTCCCTGGCGAGGGGTGAGTGCGGCCTTAAATCTTTGTCCCGGTTCACACCGGGTGGCGACTCCATGTTATTCAGTCCTTCCCAACTAGGCCGCGAGCCTAGGAACGGCGTCGCCCAGGTTCTGTGTTCCCACAGTCTGGCGACTCCACTGGGGATAGAAAGTTGGCCCCGAAATATTGTCTTGTAATGTTTGGATTCATGTTTTAATTGACCATGTCTATAGTGGATAAAGTGGGGGTTTAATCAAGGGCACTTTGAGGCTAGGTAATGGTTTGGTGTCTTCCTTCACTCACTACCTTTCTAGAAGGAAAAGCTGTGAGGACACCTATATGGCCATCTACTCGTAGCCTTTGTGATGGACTAATCTGGAGGACTCGTTGTTTATTCCTGACACCAAGCGATAGAGCCTAAGA
Source organism: Zanthoxylum bungeanum (assembly GCA_019454045.1). NCBI lineage: Eukaryota > Viridiplantae > Streptophyta > Magnoliopsida > Sapindales > Rutaceae > Zanthoxylum > Zanthoxylum bungeanum. Next base: position 202,319 of record SKCR01038326.1, on the reverse strand, counting down.
GGCTTTGGGTATTTAAGTGAGCTTCACTCCACCTTCCCTCTGGGGAATCTACAACGGGAAATCCATTTGACAGTCTGTCACACACCATAGCTCATTGGCACGTACCTTAGTGTATAAAAAGGGATACGCTCACTTGGTCGCTTAAACCCTTGAGTGGGGAGACCTAGTTGTGGGCTATCCTTCGCCAGTGAGAGCCTTTGTCCATACTCTTGAAAATCCACCCATAGACTGGTTTGTATGGTTAAAGTAACAATTATTTCCTTGAGAATGTGCTTATGGACCATCCTCATTTGGATGCAGTTGGACTATTGTCAGAAATGCGGGCTTGCTGGGCCATTTAAACTGGGGCAAGTTCGTACTGTATGACTATTAGGCTAAGGCTTCTGAAATGTTGAGGGGCCATTACGTAAAAATTATTATGTTATGTTTGCATTATCTCCCTTCTATGCTTATGTTTGGGAACATCAACGTTTGGATCCATTTGGACCATTTGTCATGGGATATGGGCTTGTTGGGCCATTTAAACTGGGACAAGAACATATTTCATGACTATTGGGCCAAAGGCTTCTAAGTGATTGATGGGCCACATTGTGCTTGTTTTCGGAATATTATCATTTGGATTTAGTTGGGCTCTTTGCCATAAGACATGAACTCGTTGGGCCATTTAAACTGGAACGGGTTCACCCTTATGACAGTTGTCCCAAAAGCTTCTAAAATGATAATAGGCCGATTTGTTTGAGAATTTTATTTAGTATGTTATATGTTACATGCATCTCATGCACCTCGTGCATACATATATCATGTTAACACCGTCTATGTCTCAAAAAGACAACATAGATACCGTTTGGGTTAGAGAAGGGACAAGGCTCACTAAAAGAACAAGTATGAGTGAATCCGATAATGAGGTGTCCCGTATGGATCAGTTAGAGAATGGTCTCGCCAAGATCACTGAACAGTTGCAGGCTTGACTACTGCTATGGCTGGTATAGCTGGGTCTCGTGCCGGGGTTCATTCTGGGGATGTGAGGCAAGAGGAATCTCCGAACAGATTGGGGGATGATATCCCCGCTTTTGATGATGATATGGCAGAGTATGCAGCAGGCAGAGTATCTGGGTCTCAGGCAGAGTTACAAAAACTTCGGGATCAGGTTGAGTCGGTTACCCGCAAGATGAGGGGTAAGAATGAGGATTTGATGGATTATGACACATGACTTTTGAGGAACAGTTGCCTGCACAGTTCAAAATGCCGGATATGGCTAAGTTCAACGGGAATGGGGATCCGAGGGTACATCTCCGACAGTTTGTATCAGTCATGAGTTCAGTTGGCTTATCTCAGCGCCAGGTACAGAAAATGTTTGGAATGTCGCTTGAAGGAGCTCCTGTGGTATGGTACCACAGTTTGGAGAAGAAAGTAAAGGAAGATTGGAGGGAGTTGGCCGATGCTTTCCTAAAGCAATATGTCACTGACTTGGAGATTGATCTGTCACTCCGTGATCTGGAGAATGTTAAGCAGAAAGTGGAGGAGAGTTTTAAGGAGTATGTGGACCGGTGGAGGGGTCAGTTATTGAAAATGCAGACCAGGCCTTCGGAGAAGGATCAGATCAAGATGATTATCAAGGGCACCAAGCCCTCCATTTATGGCAAGTTGAGGAGGATGACCTCCATGATTGCAGACTTTCGGCAGTTGAGGGAAACTGTCATGGATATTGAGGAAGAAGAGGCCGAGAATAGAAAATTCTATGGTCTAAACAGGAGGCCCATTGGGGGAACATCGGGAACAAAGCCTTTTTCTGCTGAAATTGCTGCTATCTGGAACAGGCAGTTTTCCAACTTGGGAAGGCCCCTGTCTAAGGTGCTAGAGAAATTGAAGAGGCAAGGGCTTTTAAAACCCTTGGATACCAAACCATTACCCAATCCCCTACCATCACATTATAACCTAAGCCTTTATGCCACTTCCACCAACAAAAAGGCCATGACACCGACAACTGCGCCCGACTCCGCCATGAAGTCCAAGACCTAATAGACTCCAAGAAAATACCCAACCCAGAACAGAACAACCCAATACACACACAGAAACCCCTTACCCAACTACCGTGCCGTACCACCACCAGCCTACATGATCAATTCTGGCCTCCCAGAAGACCTTGTCCTAAAATCCTTTCACCCTCAAGCCTTTTGCCTGGGAATCTGGGATAGTACTAGTGAGGATGAGTTTGAGCAGAAGAAAAACTTTTGGCTTGATTTCTCTAGCAGTGATGAGGAGGAAGTAAGGGGAATGACACGTAGCGGTCGTTTTTACAATGATATGGCGGAGAAGGGTAAGGAAGCTTTGATGAATGGTAGAGAAGTGGTTGAGACTGCAGAAAATACTGAAGGAGATGTAGTGCTGAGGCAATTGAGGAAGACTAGAGCACAAGTGAGTATCTGGGAACTATTATGTGCATCTCGGGAGCATAGACAGGCTATGGTTGAGGCCTTGAGCAAGATTGTGGTACCGGAGGATGCCAACCCCGCAATGTTTGTTGGGTCGTTCAGAAAGAAGCTTTGCAGATATCCTTTTCTGAGGATGAACTCCCGGCGGAGGGAAAAATCATAACAGGCCTCTATTTATCAGGGCCGAGGTAGGGGCAAGAAAACTTCATGTGTGATGGTGGATGACGGTTCGTCCATCAATGTGTGCCCGTTGAAAATTCTGGCAAGATTGGGTATGAAAGCAACAGACTTGGACCCCTCCAGTATGACTATTAAAGCTTATGATGACAGTAAGCGAGGAGTTGAGGGTACCTTTGTGGCTATGGTCAAGGTAGGGCCGATTGAAGATGAGGTTGAGTTCACAGTGCTGGACATCCCAGCCACTTTTGCCTTATTGTTAGGAAGGCCTTGGTTTCACAAACTTGGGGGCGTGCCTTCCACTTTGCATCAATGATCAAATTCCCGTATGAGGGAGAAATTGTTACCATCCGGGCTGAGTTAGATAATGCGTGGCTGCCTTGGAGATACTACCTTTCACGAGGTTCCAGGTATCAACCACTTTTGAGGAGTGGGTGGATCCTAGGGTGGCTAGGATTATGGAGAGAATGAAGTTTGAGCCAGGTAAAGGTTCAAAATTGCCGGATTTCAGAGGACAGACTACTCGAAAGGGTTTGGGGTACAAATCTGACGAAGAAAAGCCAAAGGTCAAGAAAAAGGCCTGAGACTGATGGAATGCTTTGTGAAAGCTTCAGGGTATCAAGGAGAGCCTGAACCTGTGGAAGTCAATGGGATTGTGGTGCCTGGGTTTGAGATCTTCCAGGATTTGTTGGGTGAGAAACCACTGACTGGAGAAGCTGTGGAAACAGAGATTTGGGAAGAAGAATTAATGAAGTTAGAGAGCCTGACTCTGGAAGAGGATGAGAAGCCTGAGGAAGACCTGATTGCAGAGGAAGAAGTGTCTCTAGATGATGAAGACATTTACCTTCCTGATTTGTTTGAATGTACTTCCGCATTATCCAATAATAAAGACATTTCTTTTGCTTACTTGCCTGAGTCATTTCCATTTACTCTGCATGAATCAAGCATATTTGACATCAGTTCAGCCAGAACTATTGCATTTAACTTGGGTACACTTGAGAACCCCAAAGAAATTTTAATTGCAAGTGAAGTAACCTCCGAAGAGAGGGAGAAACTAGAAGAAGTGTTGGTCAGATATGTCAAAGTATTTGATTGGTCTTATGAGGACATGCCCGGGGTAGACAGAAACATTGCCCATCACACAATACCAACTTATCCGAATATGAGGCCAGTAAAGCAGAAACTTCGACGGATGAGACCAGAATGGGCCGAGAAAGTCAGAGAGGAAGTTAAGAAACAGATGGATGTGGGGTTCCTGGAAGTGGTAAAATATCCTGAATGGTTGGCTAACATAGTACCGGTACCGAAGAAAGATGGGAAGGTCAGAATGTGTGTAGACTACAGAGATCTCAATAAAGCTTGTCCGAAAGATGATTTCCCTTTGCCGCATATAGATGTTCTGGTTGATAGTGCGGCTTTGTCTGCTATGTATTCATTTGCAGATGGATTTTCAGGGTACAATCAGGTTCTCATGGCTGAGGAAGATAAACACAAGACTGCATTTGTTACCGAGTGGGGTACCTATTGTTACAAGGTGATGCCGTTTGGGCTTAAGAATGCAGGAGCTACTTATCAGCGGATGGCCACTACACTCTTCCATGACTTGATGCACAAAGAGATTGAGGTGTATGTGGATGACATGATGGTGAAATCAGAAACGAGAGTTGGGCATATTGAGGCATTGGAAAGGTTCCTTCAGAGAGTTGACAGATATAACCTGCGGCTTAACCCCAAGAAATGTGTGTTTGGGGTGACATCGGGAAATTGCTTGGTCATACAGTGGGAATGGGTGGAATAGAGGTAGACTCCGAAAAGATCAAGGCAATCACAGAAATGCCTGCACCGAAGACAGAAAAGGAAGTCAGGGCATTCTTGGGAAAGATTCAGTACATCAGTCGGTTTATTTGCCAAGTTGACATCGGTATGTGAGCCTATCTTCAAACTATTGAGAAAAGATCAGCCAGTGAAATGGAATGAACAGTGTCAGACCGCCTTCGACAGAATCAGAGTACTTGGTGAAGCCACCCGTATTGAAACCTCCAGGCCGGGTAGACCTTTGATATTGTATTTGGCTATAGAATCAGAAGCATTGGGGGGTATGATGGTACAGGCAGATGAGACAGGGGTAGAACATGCAGTTTATTATCTGAGTAAGAAGATGCTCCCGTATGAGGCTCGATATCAGGAGTTGAGAAGATCTGTCTTGCAGTGGTATGGGCTTCCAGAAAATTGCGACATTACTTACATCCAGTCTTACAAGATCCAGGTGGTGGCAAAGGAGAATCCTCTGAAATATCTTCATTCAGTGCCTTCACTAGTGGGAAAACTGGGCCGATGGTTGGTATTGTTGACAGAGTTTGACATTGAGTATCTCACCTCCAAAGTGATCAAGGGACGAGCAGTAGCGGAATTTCTGGCATTGCAACCTGTTGTGGGGGATCAGTATAAGTTTGAGTTTCCAGATGAAGAGATCCAAGCAATAACAGTTCAGAGATGGAAGATGTATTTCGACGGGGCAGTGAATTACAAGGGAGCCGGAATTGGGATCGTGATAGTAACCCCCGAGGGAGAGACTTTGCCTTTGGCCAAGAGGTTGACATTCAGAGTAACTAACAACATGGCCGAGTACGAAGCATGTGCTTTTGGTTTGACAACATTGATAGCCTTGAAGGCCGGGAGTGTGGAAATCTACGGAGATTCTATGTTAGTAGTCCAGCAGATGCGAGGAGAATGGGAATTGAGAGAAGAACGGTTGAAACCTTACCTTTTTCACCTCAGAAAGTTGGCGCAGGTTATCCCCGAGTGTCAGTTTCAGCACTTACCGAGAGAAGAGAATCAGATGGCAGATGCATTGGCTACACTTGCAGCAACTTGGGAAAATCCAGAGAAGTTAGTGATGAGACCGTTGGTACTGACAACAGCAAGTAAACCTGCTTATGAGATAGAAAGAATTTTGGAAGTTGAGGTTGACGACGGTAAACCTTGTATTATGACATTCAGAGGTATCTGGAACATGGTGAATTCCCGGAAGGGGCGGGCAGAAAAGACAGAATAGCCATTCAGAAGTTGGCTTCTCAGTATGTGACTTTGAGAGGGGAACTGTACAAGAGGCAGGCAAACGGTATTCAGTTGAAGTGTTTGAGAAAAGAAGAAGCTCAGAAGTGATGGAAGAGTACATGCCGGGGTATGTGGTCCGCACATGAATGGGTTGAACTTGTCCCGCAAGATAGTGAGACAGGGTTTTTATTGGTCAACCATGGAGACAGACTGCGCGAAGATGGTAAAGCACTGTCATAACTGTCAAGCACATGGTAATTTGAATCACTTACCCACACAGAATTGCACGGGTTGTCAGAGCCGTGGCCTTCTCAGCATGGGGAATTGATATGATTGGGGAAATTCGACCAAACATGCATCAAATGGGCATCGCTTCATGTGGTGGCAGTAGATTACTTCTCAAAGTGGTGGAAGCCGAATCCTTCCGTAATGTTACAGCGAAGCAGATGGCAAAGTTCATAGCTCGGAACCTCATTTGTCGGTATGGTATGCCGCATCATGTAGTGACAGACAACGGGGTCCAGTTTCAAGGAGAGACGAAGGCAATGTTACAGAGGCATGGGATAGGCCACCACAAGTCATCACCGTACAGGCCGCAGGCAAATGGGGCAGTTGAGGCAGCCAACAAGACTATAAAGATAATTTTAGCCAAGATGACAGAAAATTGTAGAGATTGGGCCGAGAAATTACCGTATGCTTTGTGGGGGTACAGAACATCAGTAAGAACAGCAACAGGGTCCACACTTTACTCTTTGGTCTACGGAATGGAAGCAGTATTGCCAGTAGAAGTGGAAATACAATCCCTGAGGGTATTAGCAGAGGCAGAATTACCGGAATAAGGAATGGGCCGTACAGAGATTTGATCAGTTAGTACTGTTGGATGAGAAGAGAACGAAGTCTTTGTATCACATGCAGTTGTATCAGAAGAGACTAGCTCGGGCATTCAACAAGAAAGTACGTCCCACAAAGATCAGAAAGGGTGATTTGGTACTTAAGCAGTCGAGGCCGTCGACGACGGATCCGAGAGGGAAATTCAGGCCTAACTGGGAAGGACCTTACATCGTTCAGAAAGTCATGGGAAATGGAGCTGTGGAGCTATCAGACTTGGAAGGAAACGAGTTCACCGAGCTGATCAACGTAGACAGATTAAAGCAGTACTTTGCCTGAGGGAGAGACGACTGAGCAGTCACCACAAGGATCTACAGAAGATCTAACCCAACGGAATAGGGAAATCATTCATGCATACACGTAACGTTGCATTCTCTTTGTGTTTGTTTCTGTTTTGTGTTCGCAGGTTCAAAGGAAGAAGAAAGCGGCAGGAACGAGCCAAGCAATGTCAACGCAATTTCAGTTTTTGAGGTGAGTCCCAAGGGGCGAGGCCCACATCAGCTTGGGGGCGAGGCCCATATCATGTCATCTCCAGGTATGGAGACACATCATCGGTTCGAGGGCGAGGTCCCTATAGTCAGCGGTATTGGGTCGAGGTACCCAGGGTCGAGGTGCCCCCGTTGACAGTTGTAGTTCCGGGTCGAGGTGCCCAGGGTCGAGGTGCCCACTACATCATCAGTTCGAGGGCGAGGTCCCTATAGTCAGCGGTGTTGGGTCGAGGTGCCCAGGGTCGAGGTGCCCCCGTTGTCAGTTGTAGTTCCGGGTCGAGGTGCCCACTACATCATCAGTTCGAGGGCGAGGCCCATATTGTGTCAGCGGTATTGGGATGCGTCCCAGGGTTGAGGCCCCCGTTGTCGGTTGCAGCTATTGGGATGCGTCCCAGGATCGAGGTCCACTGCATCATCATTTTCGGGATGCGTCCCAGGGTCGAGGCCCATATTTTGTCAGCGGTATTGGGATGCGTCCCAGGGTCGATGCCCCCGTTGTCGGTCGCAGCTATCGAGATGCGTCTCAGGATCGAGGTCCACTGCAGTATCAGCTCAACTCGAGACAGCTAGCTAGCCAGGTAAGTAAAATGCATTGCATAACTTTGATAGGATTGTTCAAAGTCACACACTACACAAGTCCCATCAAAGTGGGGGCGACTGTAGGCATTGCATTTTCGCATGTGAAACCCGATGACGAGCCTCATTGGAGGCACTACCTTTTGAGTCACGAAAGCCGCGGGAAACGGATATCGGAAGGGGAAATTCAGAATAAACAAGCTCACTGTCTTCGTTAGTGCTGCGTTCGCTACTTCGTTCGAACGGAAAACAGATTGCGGGTGTTCGTGTCGCGTTCGAGGACGCGTTCGAACGGTGTCGGTAATTCTGGTTTTGCTGCTAGCCTCACACCCAGCCCATTTAGCTCCCCAAAGCCCATAAAACACATCCCAAATTAAATAAATAAATATTAATTAAATATTAAACATTAATAAAATATTTAAACCATTTACCAATTAAATAAAAATTTTACCTAACTTAAACTAAAATCATGCCTAATTTAAATAATTTGAATATTATATACTAAAACTAAAAAGAAGATATGCCTAATTAAAATCAATAACCAACCAATTAAAGCCATCATATATTTGACTTCCTAATCTAATAAGATAATTACCAATATAAAATATTTGTATTCCTAAACCAACACAAATTAAATATTACAACTTCCTATTTAAAATATTTTGTCCCCCCTCAATCTTGTGTATGCCTTTCTCATCTCTCCTAATTTGGATACCAAGATCTCTTCCTTGTGAGACAAGGTGAAACCCTAGACATCTTCTATATAAACAACCCCTAACCAAAGCCATTCCTCTCCTTCACACAACCTAAATCACGCCCAAGACACATAGAATTCACACCCAAACTCTCTCGAAATCTCTCTAGACTCACTCTACACACCCAAGACTAGACAAAAAAAAAAAGAAAACACTTCACACATATACAAAAGAGAACAAAGAACCCACCACAAGTCACCACCCTCCATAGTCGAATCCAAAGCACCAACAACCACCATAGCCGAATCCAGAACACACCAAACCACCTTAGCCGAATCCTAAGGCACGCCCAACACCCCCCCTGAATTACCTTAAAACAGCAGCCCAAATCCTTAAAAAACAGCAACATAAAAACTGCATAGATAATCTCAAAAATAATCACATATAATTACACTAAGAACCCACGCAAACTTGGAATAGTTCATTGAAAACGTTAAAACAGGTGGCCCGTGCAGTGAGCAGCAAGACCGAGGCCGAATAGGAGCAGAACGGAGTTCGAACCGCAAGCAAAACAGCAAAGCAGTGAGCTAGGACGTTGAACCAGTGAACCAGAAAAGTTGCGGAGCTTTACCCCTTCCGATCTTCGTGAAACGCGAGTCCGAGAGACGGCTTAAAAGGTTAGACCTGAGGGTATCTTTCACACTTGTTTTCTTTTTCCGCATTATTTATTAAGTATTACTTGTATGATTGTCATGTTGAAATGCATGTTGTGGTCTTTGAGTAGATAAACATGCATGAATTATGAGATGTAATATGTTGTGGGTATTGGATGAATGAGAGATGTGTCAACTCTCGCGGTAATCGGATGGAAACCCGGACATAAATTTCATAGCCGATTCCGAATGGACGGTAATATGATCTGTACTCGGGCCACAACTCCACGTACCGCTTGGGTAAACGGCACCATCTTTCTTTTGTTGTGTTGCTTTTGTTTTTTTAGTTTTCTTTACTTGAATTCAATATGTTGTTTATTTATGCATGATTCAATCAAGCGCATGGGCTTAGTGAGTTAGTCCAAAGGTCCTCCATTTAGGAGACAAAGAGCCGAAAAGGCCACCTTTGTGACACTACTTCACCGCGCCGGTTGATGTGTGTTCGGTGGATGCGAGATACGTTCAATCGGGCATACTTAGTTTGATATTATTGAGTTTATCTTTTATGCATGGTTCAATCAAGCGCATGGGCTTAGTAAGTTGAATGAAAGATCCCTTATGGGGAGGGGTTAAAACCCGTTACCACGATGCTTTGCCGCGCCGGTTGATGTGTGTTCGGATTGGATGTATGATGTGTTCAATCAGGCATACTTGGTTGATATGATTGGTTCTATTTTTGTATGTGTGATGTGACGCGCATGGGCTTAGTATGTTGGTCTAAAGGTCCCCTCTTTGAGAGACCAAGAGCCCCAAAAGGCCACCTTTACGGCAGTACTTCGCCGCGCCCCTTTATTTTGTTGTTTTTTCTGTTGTACTTCCCATTTCATGCATCAGCTTTGTTCTCGTTCGAACGTGTTTATGAACGCAACTCGAACGCGCATACATTTTGCCTTATCATGCATCAGGTCTCATTTCCGTTCGAACGCGTTAACAAACGCCATACGAACGTGAGCATTCTGTCTCATTTCCGTTCGAACGCGTTAACAAACGCCATACGAACGTAAGCATTCTATTTCATTTCCGTTAAACGCGTTAACAAACGCCATACGAACGTGAGCATTCTGTTTCATTTCCGTTCGAACGCGTTTACGAACGCTACACGAACGCGCACCCACTGAACTGAGTCATCTTCATTAGATTTCATGCATAGTTTTCCTAGTAGCTATCTCCACATGTATAAATGCAAATATGTTAATGTATTACAATTCATATGGTTATGTCATGATAACATTTGAGTATTATTTCTTGCGGTATATCGGATGGAAACCCAGACGTAAATTCCGTAGCCGATTCCGAATGGACGGTAGTGCGGTCTGTACAATGGCTACAATTCCACGTACCGCTGGAAAGATGCCCCCATATGTGTGCTTGTATGGTTAATATGTGTGCTTGTGTTTTCCTGAATGTGATATGCAAATAAAGTTGTATGTTCGTTGCTATCTTGATATATGTTAAGCATGCAATTTAAGTGTGAGATATATGTGAAATGCGTACATAAGTTTTATTTTGCATATGAGAATTTAGAAGCATGATACTCTTGGAAATAAGTGTACTTAAGCTTGATTAAATTATTACATAAATCCTTTCATTACAAGTGACATAAGTAAGGGACCATTCTGAACCCAACAGTTTGAGGTCTTCCCTTGCGAGGGGTGAGTGCGGCCTTAAATCTTTGTCCCGGTTCACACCTGGTGGCGACTCCATGTTATTCAGTCCTTCCCAACTAGGCCGCGAGCCTAGGAACGGCGTCGCCCAGGTTCTGTGTTCCCACAGCTAGACAGAGACATGAGAACCATGGTATCTCATAACTATTTTGGTCCAGAATTTGACCATAAAGAAGCTGAGATGAAAAGACTGGAAGCAGAACTTACAAAAATGGAAGCCGACAGGCGTACACCATTTGTTCCACAGGCTTTCACACCTAGCCCATTTTCACCAAGCTTTTCATACCCAGCCTATCAACCTTACCCACCTTCATCATTTACCTCATCCCAAACAGACTGGTCAAAAATCTATGGAAGTGTCCATGGTACTTGGAAACCAACACCACCAAAACGAAAATATCTAGAAAACCCAGTTCCACCTATACATACACAACCTTTACCCCAGCCGATATCTCAACCAGGTCCTTCTCAGCCTTATACACTACCTTCCCAAACACAAACCTATGTTTCAGAAACACAATTCCCTACTGTATCGTTACAAACACCTCAACCTCAGCCGACTGTTACGACCCAACAACTTTATACCCAACAGCTCTCAACCCATGAGCCTGAACCTGAAAGTTCTGAACAGTCTCGGGAATCCTCAGAACCTAAGAGTGATTCCGTCCAGATCGTATCCAGTGACTCAGATGATATGGCAGACATCACAAAGATGTTAATGGCCACATCTACTGGATCAAATGAGCCGATGACCGAAGAACCTGAAGATACTGAATATGTACCTATGGGTACGCTACTCAGTTACAATCGGCATCTTCCAAGCCAGTTACAGGTCCTTGGTTCACATTTGATGATATCTCACCGTCCAAATGGCCTAATAGAATGCAAGAATTCATTGCTTGAACTGATCTGATGCTACTTAAGCCAGACAGTACTGTGCATAATGTCCTTGTAGAATTTGTTTCTCGTACTTTGGGAGCCTTGAGAGAATGGTTCCTTAGTCTCGGAGGTTTCAGACAACAACAATTCTACCAGGTCGAATCAGCGGACGTAGCTATGAGAATCATACACAAAGAATTCCTTGGAGAATGAGCCCCATTGTTAGAACAGGCTCGCAGAGAATATTTTCAGATGCAGTGTTGTTCGTTAAAGATTAAAGATCTTAACACCAATTTCCAAAGAATGTCGAAGCATTTATACAAGCTCAACGGGTATAATGATCCAAATCTGAAGCATACATATGCAGCTTCATTACCAGAAGAGCTTCATGACGAAATGCAGCGCTTGATTCTGGCTATACAGTAAAAATGTTACAGACATGTCCCTTGGAGAGATTCACCAGATCGCCATCAAAGCTCTTAATAAGCTTTGTGATCAGCGAACACTTGTCAGAGAGATGCTCAAAGATAATCAACCATTTAAAGCTGCGTGCAAAAAGCCTTATTTGCATATCAAGTGCAATGATAAGAAGAATTGCGCATGTCCTTCAAAAAAGAAGTCACATCATAAGCTCTTTAAGAAAAAGAAGAGCAAGAAGGAGAAATAGTGTAAAGAATGGCGTCCAGTTCGATATTTCAAACAGAAAGATCGATGTGGAAAGCCGAAAGATAGCAGATGCTTCATTTGTAAAAAGAAAGGGCACTTATCACAAGATTGTCCTAAGAATCCGAAGCAAGCTGCTAAGATGGTTCAACAGATCCATCAGTCTTCCATGATTGATCTTGACGATGCAGATGATGAATCGTGGTTCTCAGAACAAGATCAACTGGACAATGAAACCGTGTTCGCACTCAACAATCTTGAACTTTCTAGTTCAGATGAATCCAGTTCCGATGATAGCAGTAGCTCAGACTACTATATCCCGGTGTTCACTATACAGCCATGTCAGGCTCTAAAGCCTACTGTTCCAGTTCCTTTAGTTCATTTGCAGATTCTATCGTCAAAATATGAAAAAGCCCATTAAAGTCATTGGGTTTATGGACACAGGAGTTCACAGGAGCATGATGAATCCAGCAGTTTTGCCACCAGAAGCATGAGTGAAGCATACAGAGTATTTCAAAGCTGCTGATGGTGAAGTTTTCCATACGGATCGCATCACCAAGAAACCTATTGGTATCCGGTTCTTTCATGATTGCATAATATGGACCAGAGTCATTGGTTCCAATTTACCGGATAAGGATATTCTGATTGGTTTTGATGTTTATCATTAAGCCAAGAAACTTCAGTTCCAACCTGATGGTATACGGTTTAAAAGATTCATTAAGCCTTATACTACTGTTCCAAAGTTGTTTCACTCATCTGCAGTGGGGGTGAATATGGTGGATTTTGAAGAATTGAAACAATAATTTTCTCCATTTTGGTCAGAGTCTCATAGTGACTTCCATCATCCAAACCCACTATGGAGAAATGAAGAATTCTTTATTAAGCTTCCTTTCAAGCATAATGAAGATATCAACCCTACAAAGGCTACACATCTGAGGATGACTCCTTCGGACCTTGCTTTGGCCTAGAATGAATGCAACCAGTTGCTACAACAAGGATTGATTGAGCCCACAACTTCTGATTGGGCTTGCCAAGCCTTTTATGTGGAGAAGCACTCAGAGAAGACACGTGGAAAGAAACGTCTAGTAATAGACTACAAGCCTCTCAACGCTTTCTTGAAAGATGATAAGTTTCCATTGCCCAAGATCAACTCACTGTTTGTCCATATTCAAGAAGCCCACATCTTCTCAAAGTTTGATCTCAAAGCAGATTTTTAGCAATTGGGTATAAGCCTAGAAGAAAGGCCCAAAACAGCCTTTTGCATACCCAATGCTCATTACCAGTGGAAATTTTTGCCTTTTGGCCTCAAGGTAGCGCCATCACTGTTTCAGAAGGCAATGACAAAGATCTTTCAGCCAATAATGCATCACACGCTGGTCTACATTGATGACTTGCTTCTTTTCTCAAAAGATGCTGAGTCACACTACCAGTTGTTATGTCAATTCAGGAATCTTGTCCAAAGATATGAAATCATGCTTTCAGAAAGGAAAAGCCATGTTGGAAAAGATTCCATAGACTTTTTGGGAATGGTGTTCAATGATGGTCACTACTATCCAGGAAAGCATATTACACAAGAACTTCTACACTTTCCAGATGACAATCTCTCACGGAAACAACTTCAACAGTTCATTGGGATTGTAAATTATCTTAAGGAGTTTTTGCCACATGTCACCATTCATACCAGCCAGTTATCCAAGATGATAAGAAAGAATGCACCTGAGTGGGGACCCTCATAAACTGAAGCTGTTCGCCAGCTAAAGCAGATCTGTCAAGATCCTTCTGCTTTAAAGATTCCCATAAATGGACAATGTATCTTACAGACAGATGCAAGTGATGAATATTGGGGAGCCATGCTAATTGAAAAGATTAATGATAAGGAGTTCTACTGTGGACATGCTAGTGGACAATTCAAATAAGCTGAAAAGCATTACCACACAATTTACAAAGAAGCTTTAGCCGTGAAATACGGGATAAAGCGCTTTGAATTCCATCTCATAGGTCATCATTTTCTTGTGAGATTGGACAACTCATTTTTCCCCAAGATTCTTGATTTCAAGAATAAGATGTTGTTAGCAAAGCAATTGCTACGCCTCAAGGAATGGTTTTCTAAGTATGAGTTCTCAGTGAAACATATAAAATGAGATCATAATGTGATCCCTGATATGTTATCCATACCACAACAAGTTAAACTCAACTTATCATTGACAACAATTCCTTTGATCTTTATGGCTTCCACAACCCAAGGATTTCATTTATCCTACAGCAGCAATTAAGAAATATTTTCCTCCAGGGGTTATCTTCCTCAGTCCTCAGGATATTCAGACATATGCAAAAAATCATATGTTCCATTATCTGTCATAGCTCCAGAGGCGTAGAGAGGATTTTCATAGTCAGACCAAGTTCTTCCCAGACTATCCTTTTATCAACGACCTCTTTATTAATCCTAACAGGAGTCATCTTGACGAAGAACTATGGTACTTTTGGTGTATCACAGTCTTATATTCATCTTCTCTAGCTTTTCCCCTTGAAGCAATGAGATCTCATCTCTATGATAATCTTAAACACCAGTCTATGGTTTGGACTCTCATGGAATGGTACAACCCACTTCCATGGTGGAGAGATCAACTTACTACAGCATGCAAGAAGCTCAACCTTTGGTACAAGCCAAATAAAGAAATGAACAAGTTGATAAGTGTGGTTTATACCCACTTATTATGGTATTCTCAGCTTATTATTTTGTTATATTTCGAGATATTTAATATTATTTATAGTTTATTTCATATTTTATTTGTAGGAGCATTAATACATGGATCTGGGAATAATTGCACGTGTTTTTGGAACTTTCAGGAAGACACAGGACGAGCAGGGAAGAATGGCGCCGAGGCGCCAAAATCCCATATAGAGTACAGAAGAATGGCGCCACGGCGCCATTCATCAATCACAAAGGGCGCCGTGGCGCCCTAAATAATAAGAGAATTGGCGCCGAGGCGCCAATGAAGAAGGAAAGCGCCGCGGCGCCCCTAGAATGTCAAAATTACATACAAATTCCAGACGATTCAGCGCCGCGGCGCCCACTTACAAAAGCTGCAATGATCCGGAAGAAAACCTACACGTTCCAGGATTCGATTATTAGGGTTTTTAATAATCCTAATGCCACCCAAGACTCCCAGACTCAACTATAAATATAACATTACATCCAACACTCAAGGGAGGCTAATAAATATTTTTAAGAGATCCAAGGAGAGGATTGAAGAGCGACAAGAAGAGACAAAGGCTGTAATATCCGGAGAGGAAGAGATTCAATTCGGGTTTTATCTTCTTATTTCTTTCTTAAAACTCTAATGATTTCCATTAGATTCGTGGCTTGATTATTTATTGTTTTATCTTTTGTCATGAATTTACTCCTTAATTTTGGAGAACGATTGTAATTGATGCTTGAACCTTGTATTTTGTTTGTCGATTTTGTTATGAAGTTTTATTAATTATTTATATTCTTTTGAGTTTAATGCTTCTTGATTGCTGGCCACAATTGAAGATGATGAATGTTTAGAATCTATCACTCGAGAGAGGGGATTTTGAATAGATCTAGAGAATATAACCTAGGATTTTTAGAGAGTTGAGAGAATCTGTAGTCCTTTGAAGTCGTTAATATATAGAATCACAAAGCGTAATGAGTTGTTAACTATTGGATTTTTATAGAGATATCGAAGTCTATAGTTGATGATCTTTTCACTCGGCACTCGAGAGAGGGAGTGAATATTTTAGGATTTTGACTTATAAATAATATAACCGAACAATGGTAATTGGCATAACAAATACATAGGTGACAGTAGGTGAAATCAGGATCCAGAGTCTCTATCGTATTAGTTCCTCCTATTTTATTATTTGTATATTTATCTATTAAAAATATTTATATTTGTTGTCTAAATAAAGTTAGGATTATCAATTGTAGTACTTAGTGCGAGTTAACGCAATCCCTGTGGGTTCGACACTCTAAACTCATTTATACTAAAACTTGACACCGTACACTTGCGGTACAATATAAAATATCACACCACAAGTATGGGATAATCTTTATCGTTCACATACCTTATTTTCAACATCATGATACAAAGCTATTATGGGCTCAGGAACAAGCCTTTGAATGGATGGTTATACCAGATACTTCTGCCCTCCTGTATGATCTTGGCTTATTGAGAAATCTAAAAGACTTTCTTTTAGAGATTAACCATTATCAGCCAGAGAATCATGCATCTTTAGGCCCAAGACATGAACTTATCCTTTGTCCCAAAAGTCCAAATCCAAAAGAATTCAGCGGCATAATTGTTAAACAGGAAACTCCGTCTTCAACTGATATTTTCTTCCAGGATTCTCAAGACCCTTTGAAGAATTTGAACCGATGAAGGCATAGTCAAATTCCACAAAGCCAAAAGAACCATGCCCAAGCCATACTGAAGACATGTACCCAATCAGTGATCCTTGGTGGTACAATGTATACGGTGAGATTGATTCAGATGACTCAGACTATGACAACTTCAATCTCTCACCATCACAAAACTCGATGTGACTTGTTTGTCTGTTTGTTTTGAATAATTCATGCTTTAGACAGCATGATTTGTGTGCTTTATATTTATGTCTTTATCATGCTTTAACATCTTTTCTTTTGCTTTTGCTATTGTAAAAGTAGATTCCTTTGCTTTAACTTTTGCTTTAGTTAAAGAAGTGGTCTTTATTTAATCTTAACCCTTTGGTGCGGGGTCTTGTCCCACCAAAGATGCTTTGTGTTTCCTCTCCTCCATCTATATAAAGAGTGAGGTTTTCAGTTTGTAATCAAGTTTGGAAATCAATAAAAATCATAGTTTGATTTACCTCTCATGTTTTGCTAAGTAACTCTTAGGTTCTCTCTCAAAGCACGATGGAGTCTTCCATTAACTACTATTACTATCCATGAGTTTTCAGTTCGCCTCTATCTATCTCTATGAGTATGCTCTTCACTCGCCACACCGGTGGATCTTGTGAATCAGAAAATAGTCGGTAACATACCCTCAATCCTTGTCTTAGGCAGTCTCCTCTGTGAGTCATGTTCATCCGAAGTGTGGGCGCCGAGGCCAGGAGTGCCGTTTATACCCTTTAATGTGGTGGTAGGGATGTAGCAGAGAGCAACCCGAGGTTTTGGTATTAGAGCCAGTTGAAGATCATACTCATAGAAGTCACATCATAAGCTCTTTAAGAAAAAAAGAGCAAGAATGAGAAACAGCGCAAATAATGGTGTCCAGTTCGATATTTCAAACAGAAAGATCGACGTGGAAAGCCGAAAGATAACAAGTGCTTCATTTACAAAAAGAAAGGGCACTTCTCAAAGGATTGTCCTAAGAATCCGAAGCAAGCTGCTAAGATGGTTCAACAGATCCATTAGTCTTCCATGATTGATCTTGACGATGCAGATGCTGAATAGTGGTTCTCAGAACAAGATCAACTGGACAATGAAACTGTATTCGCACTCAACAATCCTGAACTTTCTAGTTCAGATGAATCCAGTTCCGATGATAGCAGTAGCTCAGACTGCTATATCCTGGTGTTCACTATACAACCATGCCAGGCTCTAAAGCCCACTGTTCCAGTTCCTTTAGTCCATTTGCAGATTCTACCATCAAAATATGAAAAGCCCATTAAAGTCATTGGGTTTATGGACACAGGAGCTCATATGAGCATGATGAATCCAACAGTTTTGCCACCAGAAGCATGAGTGAAGCATACAGAGTATTTCAAAGCCGCTGATGGTGAAATTTTCCATACGGATCTCATCACCAAGAAACCTATTGGTATCCGGTTCTTTCATGATTGCATAATATGGACCAGAGTCATTGGTTCCAATTTACCGGATTATGATATTCTGATTGGTTTTGATGTTTATGATCAAGTCAAGAAACTTCAGATCCAACCTGATGGTATACGTTTTAAAAGATTCATTAAGCCTTATACTACTGTTCCAAAGTTGTTTCACTCATCTCCAGTGGGGGTGAATATGGTGGATTTTGAAGAAGGGTATTTGATACCATTGGGTACCATAGTAGTGGCCTCAATGTAACACTTTTTTTTATTTGAAATCGTTGGAAATCCCGCCGTCAAACCACCCCTTCCGGGTTTAAGCAGAGCAAGTAAAACCCCCTATTGTCCGAGGCTCTTATAAGAAACGAACTTCCTGAATTCGAACTCAAGACCTCAAGGTGAGATCTTGAACTCTACACCACCAAATCACGCTTATTGAGGACCTCATCAATGTAACACATTAAAAGTAAAACCATTACCAGCACAAATATTTGGAAAAAAAAAATTATTTATGATAATATATTGATACTCTTTGATCAAATATTAGTTAGTTGGGTCCGTTTAGTACAACTTTTCGAATAAATTTTTTTAAGTAGAGCTTTCACTAGTAGAGTATTTAAAAGTAGAGCTTTTGATAATAATAAAAAAAATAAGTATTTGATTGTGAGTGAGAACTTTTATTAAAAAATATAAAATTATTTTATTAGATAAATTTTTTAAGTTGTGTTATGAAATAAATGAAATAATATTATTAAATTAAATAAGGATATCATAGATAATTTAACACTTTAATAAAACTTTTTTAATTCTCAAAAACTATACTTAAAATGTAACTAAATACCATAAAAAATTTTGAAATTTTTTTTAACCTCTACGACTCTATTAGAAACCAAACTAAACAGCCACTTAGTCATTTTCATACTCAATTACTTCTTCCATTATTTCTTGATAATTTACTTTATATTTCATTTCTAAAAAGTGTGAAAAAGAAATATTGTGGGAATTAAAGCAGAGCAAATTCCAAAGCTTGTTGATTAAGCAAAACATAATTAAATACAAGTGAAAAGTTGAATGGAGTTCCAAAAAGGTTACTTTAATATTAATTCATGCTATTTTTTCTTAAGTGATTATTGATGGGGGTATCTTTCATTCAGTGGTACTTTCAGAATTATTATTGATTACTACAACTTTTTTATTCCACTAGATAGCTAGCTAGCTACATTATATGCATGATTGCTTTGGAGAATAAACAAATAAGAGTGAAGATTTTAAACTTAAAAAAATCTTGCACTACTTTTTCCATAATTTGCAAGAGATTTGTGGTCGCTAATAACCCTAGATGCGAGTTCAAAGCTATTTTTTATTTTTATACTTATTCATCAAGCTTGTCATATCTCTCTCAAATTTAAAATTAGGCAAATTTAAAATTAGCCTACCATATATATATAGTTATTTATTAGCCTACCCCTTTTAATATTTTGGTGGGTGCATGTGGTCAAAACTTAATTTCAGGTTATGAGACAATAAAAAGAAAACAAAAACCTAAAGGAAGCCGAAAATATTGAAAAACTTGGAGTAATTATGATAAAGGATAAGGTTTAGATAAAACTTAAGTACTAAAATGTACTATAAATCCTTAATTTAGACAAAATTTGAGTACTAAAATGTACACAACTCATATACTTTTAATTTTCTTATTCCATTTTGGGATAAGCATCTTAGCCTGCCAAGTGCAAATTGAACAACTCATAGATAATCTCTCACACACATCTCCATTAACCTTTATGTGAAACAAAACCTTTATTAAGATATTTTTTTTAAAAATATCTTTAAGTAGATTAGGTCATGGGTTCGAATTCAGGTGTGCGTTTTTTGTAAGAGTATGAGACAGTCGGAGATTGAATGATTTGACGACAGAATTTACAATATTAAAAAAAAAAAAAAGATGATCAGGCCAAAATTCTCTTTTACAAATACATCCCAAAAGTAACCATTAAATTTGATATGCTTGTTCTATTGGAATCCAATCATCCATGATGTGTTAGTAAGCGTTAGCCTGTGTCCGACAAAGTAGAGGCTTGTAGATTAGTACCCAGTAGAATTTATTCCATATTTTTATTTTTATTTTTATTTTTATTTTTTTTTTTATGAAAAAACAAAATTAAGGTTAGGCTTATTTTAATTTTCTTTTGTTGATGACATAACCTAAAGATACAAGCAAGGCTAGGTTAAATTTGGCCTATAAGATTATCAAATTAATACATTGATTAGGGAGAATGCACTATAAGTTCTTAATTTTTTTAAATAATTTTTTAAGTCCCTAATTTTTTTAGGGCGATAGTACAAATTATAATAATGATCATTTACTATTAGAATAATAAGAACCTAGTGAATAATTATGAAAATATTAAAAATCTAATAAATAATTATAAAAAATATTAGAGACGGAGAAGATATTTTCCCATGTTGATTGAAGCTGCTACTACGTAGGACATTTAAATTCATTTATTAAATATTATTAATACAAACGCTGCCTTGCTTATTGAAACTTTAATAATTCATTATGCTTGGGTTGTGTGTGCAATGATACACCTGATTGATTTATAATTACACCAATACCTAAAACGGTGTCGTTTGACATTAAAATCTGAAATTATTTTTATTAAAAACCCTCAGGTCTCCAACAATCATATCTTCTCCAATTGTCTCCCTCTCTTTACTCAACAATCATAGCTTCTCCAATCTTTTTCTTCACTTCACTATAATTAAGATTCCTCTATTTTGCTCAGGCAATGCTTGATTCTTCAGCCACTTTGACGAAAAAAGATTCAACAGCCGACGAGTGAAGCACTTGAGTTGACTCCTCCAATGGAGATTTGGACGATCAAGAAAGGGATTTTGTTGATGATGGCAGAAAGATTTATGTACTGAAGAATTCAAGGGCATTTCAATGGGTGTGGCAAATGATAGAATAGCGAGGAATGTGAGAAAATAAATAAATTGGGGTTTTTAGTATATTAAAAAAAAATCAGATTTTATGGAACACGACAACGTTTCAGAAACGGAGTGTATAATGGGTGTAATTATTGGGTGTAACTATCATTCTTAATATTTCCGCTCAAAGATTGACTGGTATTATACACGACACTTTTCATACTGTGAATTTTGAAGAAAATTTAATATAGGTAAAAAAATTATTTCTGTAATTTGAATTTGTGATCTTTAAATCATAATGGAATAACATTATCATTATTACATTAAGACTAATTCTGAAAGATTACCTTATATATGAAAAATGATAGTTTTCCTTTATAATTATCTAATTTTTATATCCTCCACCGAAACTTGCTTCATACAAAAGAAATATACGCCATCACTAGTTAAAGTTTTCTTTATTCCACTTAAAATAATGCATTGGTTGTACAAAAATGGTGACTTTTAATTTAAAACTTGGATGAAATATTTACTCTGACAATCGAGTAAATCTTTGGTGGCACTAGTGGTATGAGTGACGTGGTATCATCAGCGTATTAAAAAATGACATGTATAATTTAATATCTATTTTTTAGTTGTTTTTTTTAATTTTTTAGCACACGTGACAATGAATGATTGACTTGTTGCATGGATGACGTGGTACCACGCACCAAAGATTTTCTCCTGACAATCATATGTAACATTAAGTGTGAGTACTGGAGACTGATCAAGAAAAGAATATGAAACAACTAACAAGCAACAAAAACCCAGAAACGTCTTTATTAATGACTGGCAAAATTCCATTCATAAATGGATATATTTGTGTACTTGTCAACTAACACAAGTGATTTTGTTCAAACAAAAGGAAAAATAATATTTACATGGCACACAATCTTAGAAAAGACCAATCTATGTAAATCCATGCAAATAAAAAGTACCCCAGTTATATTTAAAAAAAGAAAAGAAAAGAAAAATGCTACTCTGATCGATTCGAGCACTTTCACTGTGGTTGCTGACATGTCGTAGTTCAGAAAATTTCCCAGCAGAAACTCCAGCAGTAAAATTATATATAAACTATAGCTATAGCCTATAGCTAATTAATATAGTTGCAACTTGATATAAAATTAATTTTACATCAAGATTGCATAGCGCAAGCTGTCACTGACCATCAAGTGATTCAATTCTGATAGTTGTGTGAACTCACCGGAGACCCAAGAAACATCAGCAGCAGAAACATGAGGCTGTGAGTAGCAACAAAAGACCTCAACTGGCACTCGAACAGCAGTATATATGATTGAAAAAGCAAGCTTGAAAGCTTCCCTTGACCTTGTTGATGATGATCTTCTTCTGTTCACAAAGATTTGCTGATCAGCTCCATTCATCAGCATGCTCTCATCAGCCACTTTCGGGCTCTTTCTTCTGCTCCTCATCAGCATCCGCCGCCACATTATTAATTTCTTGGGAAATTTTTAAAATTCTGAGCAACTCAATTAATATTTGCTTGCTTGTGAATTGTGAAGAGAAAATGGTTGAAAGGGTATCACTCCTTTTTGTATATTGGGTGGGAGGTGGGAGGGGATTTTGTCTTTTAATTTGATGATAATGTGGCAAGTTGGTGGTGATGTTGATAGTGCTTGTGCTTATCACTACATGTTATGGGTTTCTTTTATTTACCTAATATTAATAAGAATTTCTTTATCTAATTTTGATGCCCAATTATTATTGGCTAAATTTTGTTTGATCAAACAATCATAACCATTCATTATTTTATGTTTGATTTTCTGATTATTCTTTCAAGTGCAAAGGGAAAATTTTCAAAAATAGGCATCTACACTTTGCTGGAAGTGGAACCAAGTTTTTTCTTTTAGAACTAAGCACTTTAAAGAATTTTCGACCAAATAACCATTGTTCTTGATCTCTCCAAAACCATTTTTTTTTAGAACGGTTGTAAATCTCATCATCAAACCATCCATTTCGGATTTAAACGGAGCATGTAAAATTCTCAATTGTCCCAAAATCTTACAAGAAATGTATTTTCTGAATTCGAACTAGGACTTAAAGATCAAATCACGAGTCCTAAACTATCAAATCACGTCATTTGGAGACCTCGCTAAAACTTTAAAAACAAAATATCAAACAATTGCAAAAAAAAAAAAAAAAAACCCTCAAATTTTAGATCAATTAATAACACAAAAAATATATACAAATATCATAATTTTAAGACTTCTATAATATTTAATTAAAAAGTTCCAAAAACATGCCATGGCTCGTCCATGGCACCCAATGGTGGAACCACTTGAATTCCTAAGGTGGCCTAGTGGCCCAACCACTCCCAACTATCGCAAATATTACTATAGTTCTCAAAACATTCTATAAATCGAATTTATATTATATAATCAAACATTATATATACATATAATTATTAATGCCCTAGTCATTAATTCACTTTATAATTTTTTTTACTAACTAATGTGATATAATATTATTGGTTGAATGAAAATATTAAAATAATGGAAACAAATATGCAGACCATGTGGTGTTTTCGTGAATAATATTTATTTTATTTAAGTTAATAATTTTTAAACTAGAGTTCAAATTTGCTCCAAGAATTTCAGTTCCGTCGCTGATCACAAACATTATACTATTTTACCTAAAATTGATAAATTTCCTTTAGCAAATGAAATGTATAATATTTAATTGAGTTAGCTAAACAGCGTGTCTATAGGTGCATGTTTGGTAAGACTTTTAGTAGAGACAAAATATTTTTTTTTTAATTCCAAAAACACTGTTTGGTTATATTTTGAGTAGAGTTTCTAGGGATTAAAAAAATATTTTATCTCTACTAGCAAAAATTTAAAATTTGAGTTTTTGGGAGTAGAGACTAATGAGCTTATCTAAAATATATAATGACAAATATATCTTAATAATATTTCATTAATTCCACAATACCCTTCTTATATATAAAACCCTACTGAACAAAAATTATCGTCATCAATTCTCTTATAATATTTCATTAACTGTTTCGAAGCTATTTCTCTTATAAATGTACGTCTATTTCTCTTGTATTTTTTCTGAACAAAAATTACCGTCATCAATTCTCCTATATTTTCTCAACCATGCATACAAGTTTGTCCAATGAGTTTGTCTTACGTGTAAACTGTATTTTCCACCCATCCATACATATGAGTTTATCTTTATGTGTTTATTATTTTATAATGAATGTTTGATTTCTTTGATTTGTATGTGCATTACAATATATATATATTTTTTTCTAGAATGGAAAAGGCCATAGAGGGAAAAAAAAATTAAAGACAGATTAAGAAGACTTTTGGTGTTTGGAAAAATATATGGAAATTTATGCGTCATATATATAGTTTTCCTCTGAGTAAGCATGTGAAAATTGTGATTGCTTCAATGATTCTTCAAAATTTTATAAGAAAACGTGCCTGTCAGAATCAAAAATTTCAACTTGATGATGATAATGAGGAATTGCTTCCAACAAGTGAGAGTGATAAGCAAATGGATGAAATTAATGAAGAGTATGCAAGTTCATTGAATATACATGAAACGGACCAATAACGTGATCAAATTGCAACACTTCTCGTGAACCGTTAACATTTGATTTTAATTTGATCAAAATTATTTATTTGATAAAATTATTATTGATGTGTTTTGAATTTTGAACACTAATATATATGATTACAAAGTGTTTCGATTTATCAAGCAATAACATACTTTGTCTAGTTGAATGATTATAAAATAATTTATTACATATATCTATTTTTATAATTTTATTATACAAAAGTACTTTTAATATTGTACAACCAAACAATCTAATAATTGAAAAGAGCTTTTTTAATTGACAACTAAACACCCAATATTTTTTTTTTTTTAATCAAAAACTCTAATTCTAAAAGCTCTACTAATAAAAACTCTACTTGAATAAATTATATTTAAAAAGCCATACTAAACATATTCTAATTATAACTAACAATTTCATTTTAAATTCGGAAGCCCACATTTCATTCCATTTTCAGAAAAAATGGCAAGGTTCAATGTACATAGATCGATATATGAATAGTTTTTTGAAATATAACTTGGTCATTTAATTCAAGAAAAAAAAATACATCTTTAATTATTGATACGGATTCATTCATTAATGAGCCCTATAATAAAAATTAAGGCCCCCAATCTCTATTTATATGGAATTGAAACTTGTTGTAAAACTTGCACTTAAAAGGGAAATGACTTTTAATTTGCTTTTTATAATGCTTCTTTATCAAGTTATGTAATATGTAATATGTTTGTGGCTTATAGGAACACACTAGAATCCTTAATGCACCATCATTACTTCTAGAGACTACATGAATATAGCATCAAACCCTACAAAACAAAAAGTTTATTAAATATTCTAGAAACATCTACATTTTTAATTCCTATTGATAATATATATTAATTTATATATAATCATCTTGCAATAGTCCTTGATGCCATCATTCTTCTTGCTAAAGTCAAGAAATATCATCTAAGAAAAGGATAATGGTTAATTAAAAAAAAAATCATTAAATACATAGGTATAATAAAGAAATCTTAAATGCAGATTCGTTATAAAATTTAAATTACCATATATACATGGATTTAGTGCTAAGATTTCTACATATAATAATTTATAATAATTCGAAATATAATTTAAATGTAACTGAATTTTAATCGTGAATAACTTAACAAAACTCACTTAGATCTAAATTCCATCTATACAATGTTGCTTAGTAATTATAAGTTGTCTTCTTTTTTTTTTCTTCAGCCTAATAGCAATCTAATTTCTTACCTATTTATGTGAGCGGGGTTCGAACGTCGGACATCTTAAATGTCCGTACTAAAAATATTGTGAGCATAATACATCTTCAATTAAACCTATAACACTAACATTAATACGTGCACTATTGATGCCACAATATTTCAACATGTTTGCAATTTCAGTGTCTAAATAGACTAAATTTTGTACTAATCCAACTAATTCCGGACAAATACTGTAATACCTTGCAATTAGGAGACATGGTGTCAGATTACCACTTATTACAAACCTATGAAAAAATCGATCTGTAAATAAAGAGAGCTCGTAAACGTATAAAATACTAGCCAATATCTTACTTCTCTAATGAAGGATAAGTGTACCACAAAAATTGATAATTTGATTTTTAATTATTTTTCCTTTTTGGTATACCTATAAATGGATAAATGTCTTTGTCCAATTGTTGGAATTGGATGAGACGCGCTTGGCATGTTAGGTATTACGATGTGTCACATAACATTGTTCCAATTCTCGACTGTGATTCAGATTCAATGATCGATTATATAGAAAATTAAAATGCCCCATTAATTAATTAATTATAATAATTCAGAGATAATGAAAGATTATACCCATATATACCAACATTCTTCTAGACCTACCAGATAATGTCAAAGATTTGTAGGAATATATGATGTTCTGAATTAGGTGTTGGTGATAATTATGATATGGATTACGAAGGCTAGACAAAATTAATCTGAGATACATAGATCCTCATTAATTTGTTGATAAGATCTTGATGATGATTTTTCACCCCGAGAAAGTTTTGAATATCGAGAAGGGGTAGAATGAGATTTGTACTTTGCCAAAAGGAGAATGATGAGGGTCCAGAGAGGCTGAAGTCAGACGAAGAGCCCGATCTCATTATGCGAAGGACTTTTCCCAAGACAGTACGGATTGATGGAGCAAAGTTGGGAAGATGACCCGATCTAGAGGAGAAATGTTCGATTTTTGGCAGCAATTAAGCATTTATGGAAGCCGACCCGAGGTGGTCTGTATTGTGAACCCAAGTTGGCACAAGTTGTCGCATCCGGTGATGGTATAGATGACCCATTGACCTATCGTAGTGCAATGGATGATTCTGATAAAGAGGAATGACTCAAAGCCATAAACCTCGAGATGTCGTCTATGTACTCCAACTCGGTTTGGGAACTTGTAGACCAACCTGATGGGGGTAAAACTCATAAATTGCAAGCTGGTCTACAAGAGAAATAAAGGAACAAATGGGAAGATACAAAACTTCAAAGCTAGGCTAGTGGCCAAATGTTATACCCAGAAAGAGGAAGTTAACTATGAGGAAACTTTCTCGCCAGTAGCCATGCTCAAATCCATCTGCATTATTCTCTCCATTGCCGCATATTATGACTATGAGATTTGGCAGATGGACGTCAAGACTACATTCTTGAATGGCAATCTTGATGAGTGTATCTATATGATACAACCAGAGGGGTTCATAGTCCAATGTCAATAGAAAAAAGTTTGCAAGCTGCAAAGGTCCATTTATGGACTCAAGCAAGCATTTCGATTTTAAAACATAAGATTTGATACTACGATCAAGTATTATGATTTTGAGCAGAATGTCAATGAGCCTTGTGTATACAAGCGCGTCATTGATGGAAAAGTTGTTTTTCTCGTTTTGTACATCGATGATATTTTACTCATTGGGAATGATGTAAAAATATTATCGAACGTAAAAACCTAGCTAACTAACCAACTCCAAATGAAAGATTTGGGAGAGATCATTTATGTACTTGGGATCCAGATTCTTTGGAATCGCAAGAGATAATTGTTAGCTATATCTCAGGCATTCTATATCGACAAGATCCTTGTGTGATTTGGGATGCAGAATTCCAAGAAAGGCAATTTTCTTTATTGGTATGAAATTCATTTGTCAAAGGAACAATCTCATAAGACACCTCAAGGAGTTGAGGAAATAAGACATATCTCATATGCCTCAGCAGTTGGTAGTCTCATGTATGCTATGTTATGTTTGAGACCAGACATCTGTTTTGCAGTGGGAGTAGTCGGTAGGTTTCAATACCTAGGATTAGATCATTGGGTGGCTGTAAAACATATTCTCAAGTTTCTTAAGAGAACGAGAAATTATATGCTTGTATATTATGGTGAGGATATGATCCACAAGGGATATACTGACTCTGATTTTCAGATGGATATCGATTCTAGGAAATCAATATCTCGATCAGTGTTTACCCTAGGTGGTGGAGTCATTATATGAAGGAGCATAAATCAATCTTGTATTGCCAAATCCACCATGAAGGCTGAGTATATAGCAGCTTGTGAAACAGCTAAGGAAACAGTCTGGCTTTGAAAATTCTTGGCAGATCTGGAAGTTGTTTCAGACATGGATAAACCACTCATACTTTATTGCGATAATAGTGGTGCATGGCAAACTCCAAAGAACCAAGAAGCCACAAGAGGGGAAAACATATAGAGAGAAAATATTATCTCATAAGAGAGATAGTGCATATATGAGATGTTTCTGTCACGAAGATGGCATCAGTAGAGAATCTGACTGATCTGTTATCAAATTGTCTGCTAAAGTATTTGAAGGTCACATAGAGGGTATAAGATTACATGATATGTCACATTTGCTCTAGTGCAAGTGGGAGATTTTTGGGATATATGCCCTAGACCTTCATTTAATGTAAACATAATTATTTGTTATGAAATAAAAGATGCATTATTCATTTATCAAAATATTTGATTTAAATCTCATATTATAAATTATCTTATTTACCCTTAATTACCCATGTGCTTTCAGACTTAGTATATGAGTGTCATACACAAGAGGATTTAAGTCAGAAGTTAGTAATCTAAAATAGTCCATAGAGAGCAGACAAAACATGTACTTTATTTGAAATTTATCTATAGTTGCGGTCCATTTTATAATTATATGGCGATCTTTATTCAGGATCGTCCATGTGGTGATATGATAATGAATGCACCTTGTATGATGTGATCATATAGGACTGGACCTAGATGAAAATGAATTTATTATAATATCCGTTAAATAAAGAAATTCATTTCAATTTACTAGATGATCATTTATGTATTGATCTGAATCATGAGTGTACTGCGAACTCCTGCATGCCATGCTATGTCCTTTGATTTACAAAGGCGAGGTTGGTATAGCAATCCCAACCAATAACTACGTACTTTGAGGACATGGTTTGGTGTGTAGCTGATGACATTTTACATAGATATGAAGTTCATTCCTTGAGAGAAGTGGATGAGTATCTTCCTTGAAGGTTGATTCAATACTGGACGACTAGAGCGCTCAAGTCTTTCTATTGCAAATAGAAAGATTAATATTCATAATAGTTATGAATAAATTATTTATTAGAGAATTAATGGTACTTAAGGTAAAAATAAATAAAGGGGTATAACAGATAATATGACCCAGCTCTAATTATGAGATACTCGTGAAGGGCTAATCCATATGCAATGACTATATCGATGGACAACGACATAATTTGACTTATATTATCCATATACGACAACAAGAGTGTAGCTTCAGATATTTAGTGGAATAACCCGAAATTAATAATCCAGAATATTTAATTAAAGAGTTTAATTAATATTACAATATTATTGGAGTTAGAATCGTATGTTCATTTGGTCCTCGTGCTAGCTCGACATACTGTAGCAAATTAAATATAATTGGATAGTCCAATTATATACCCACATACATATATTATTATTAATGAGATTAATAATATATTTTATTACACATGTAACTTTATATTATATTTAATATAAGGTTTTTTTTTATAAATGATTATGAGATAATTATTTGATTTAATACGTATATTAAATATTTTGATATATCATTAATGGTAATGTAGAATTTTTCAAATATGATTTGTAAAAGTTCAACATCTAATTAACGACATTTACACCTTATTTTGACAATCAAACATTATCATTATGATGACAATTAATAAGTTGGTTGTTGTAAAAATTAGGTGCAGAAATTTGGGGTGGCCGAATTTATGGTGTTTGATGTGCTTAGGGTTTTGTTTGTTTTTTTGACAACATTAACCCTAAGTATAAAAAGAAAAAAATAAGTTTTTCTTAACAAGATTTTGATTCTTGAAAAACCAAGCCACTATTGTTCTTGTTTTCTCTCAAGTGTTGAAAGAAAAAAGAATAAGAACAAAAAGAAAAATTCTGGTGTGATGTTCTTAATCTCTAGAGAGTTTAGAGATTGATGACACGCTCACAAAGTGGTTCTTTACTCCCAAGTATAAGAGTGTCGAAGTAATAAAATAACTCGATAAGTCTGAAGCCGATCCACAAGGAATAGATTTAGTGAAATAAAATAATAATTTGAGTGAAAATAATATGAGTGAATTGTTTGAATTGATTGGAAATTTAAATTAAACTGCAACAATAAAATAAAATGGTGGGGGCTAGAGGATTCACTTTTAATATTTCAAAATTAGAAATCTCACTTTTTATAACATATAAATTTTCATTATTACCCAATTAATTTATTTCAGAAATTAATTATGCCAAAACAAATAAAACCAGACATAAAAGCTATGATAACTTTGTCTAAAACAAGTCGAGTTAGGTACTCAATGCCGAATAAATAAAACCAGCCATATAGGCGGTAATAAAGTTTGTCAATAATTAACTCAGATTTAAATTAAATATTAATCATTAGATTATAATTTATATATTATAATATAAGTGGGATTAATCTAATTTTGATATTAAAAACTTATCTCTTTACCCCAGCAAGAAGAAATTAGCTACTCATAATTTGAATAAAAACACATATAATTTTATTACTAAAAAAAGAAATTACATGAAAACTTTTAAAAAAATAAAACATACAAGAGCTAAAATCCTTCACAAAATTTCAGAGAGAAACATATGAAGGATGCTGAATTTCTAAGGTGCTGAGCACCTCTATTTATAGTAGAGGGCTCGACACTCTCACTCTTCACAAATCATGCAATTTGTAAATTTACAAATTGCATGATTTATGGGGGTGGATTGTCATTTCCCACCTTTCATAAATTTATTTTTTATTTCTTTGTTTTTTATTTTTATTTTTGTTTTTGTCTTTAAATATTATATATAATATACTTTGGATTTTTCATCAATTTCGCCTTGAAAACGTCAGAACTAGAAAATTTTATAAACATCAAAGTTGTAAATATTTGGATATTCTTTTATCTGGAACTAGAATCACCTCAATCTGATATCGGAGTAAAACGTTATGGCTAAAATACAAAACTGCGCGTGGTTGAAATTTTCGAATTTGTACATTGTTAGAACGCCATTTCAAGTTTTTGGCCTCCAAAGTCCAAATGTCATGTCCATTTTTCTAATTATGCATTCAAAGTATTATTTCACCTATATAAGAAATAAAAAATCACAATAAAAATATATAAAACATAAATTTAATTATTATTTTATAAATATGCTAAATTAATGGGACTAATGAAACTACAAGTGTAAAATGATTAATTTTTCTTTTAATAAATGTGTAATTTTTAGTGTTCATCACACCCCTAACTAGCTTATTACCAGTCCCTAGTAATTTAAGCAAAAAAACTTTAAGAAGATAAATTCTTATCCAAATTAATAATTGTTTTCTTTATTTCTAAATGATCAAATAAGTAAATTCTCTTGTACTTTTTACCCCTCTTCCATACACACATAAAAAATGTATCAATCAAATCATTGTCTCCAAAATATTCACAGGTCTTGTTGAAAATAGAGTAATATTTTTTGTCTTAGAGTTATATCACAATTCACACATTTTTTGCAATGAAAATTTATTTATAAACATAAAAATAGTTTTGTTTTTAAATAATAATACTTATTCAATCCTTGTAACGAGCTTTGGGCCAGTGGCTCCCAAACCAGTTGGTTTTAGGGCACTATGTGTTAAAACACCTGTAACATCCGGTAATCCGACGACTTGTACGTTACCAGAAGCTGACGACTGCTATGTATTAGAGGCATGATACATGATAAAAATCCTGTTTAAACATGTATGAGCTCATGGAAGGACTTTTAAATATTCGGCAAAATTCTCGAAGTTACGATACATAATTTATTCTAAGGTAA
This sequence comes from Zanthoxylum bungeanum, assembly GCA_019454045.1. Lineage (NCBI taxonomy): Eukaryota > Viridiplantae > Streptophyta > Magnoliopsida > Sapindales > Rutaceae > Zanthoxylum > Zanthoxylum bungeanum. The sequence goes on along the minus strand of SKCR01038326.1, from coordinate 170,328 downwards.
AATCCGGACAGCCCTAGGTATCTAGGCCATAAATTTTTCATACGATCTCCGATTTTTATGAACTTTATATCATCAGAAAAATAAGACCGAGACCTACAACTTTGACGTCGAATATTTTTCCAAATTCGAACCAGAGGTAGATAAAAAATATAATTAAAAAATTCGGATGAATAGTAACTGCTGACCTATCTAGAGAATTCTACATTTTTCTCCAAAATTCTGATTTTTCTTCAAACTAAAATATTATAAATTGGTCAAATCAGCACCTATTATAAAATAAAGGGTACTATTTACTTATCCCTATCATTTGAAGAAGGAAAGAACGTGAGAAGATAAAAGAGAAGAAGAAGAATGGAAGAATGAAGGAAGAAAAAGAGTCATTCCCTTAACAAAGTTGAAGAATGATCAATCCAAACCAACTCACAAAAAGATAAGAAAGGGATATCAAGTCTAAGAAGATTGAAGGGATGAAGGAAATCAAATGAACGAGGTAAGAACAACTTGACCCACTTGACCCAAATTTTTGGATTGAGAAATTTTGATGATATGATGTTATGTTGATGTTAGTGGCATACTAGGGATTGCATTTAGTGGCATAATGAGCATGAAAATAAATTATTTTAAGAAATACCTAAATTATTAGAAATCTTGAAGTTGAGCTAATTTATGAGGTTAAAGAGTTAAATTGATGGTGAAGTATTGTCCTAACATACTTGAATATTGAAGTTGAAGAATTGTTTATATACAATTGTAGTGTGAGAGTGTTAGGTTAGGATGCTTTCCGGACAGGCTGTTGATGAGTGGTAAATTTATCACTATTTCCCACTCATTTAACATAATATTTGGTATAGTTTCTTGAGTTTTGTGAATATTTTGATGTGTTTTGTGTTATTTTGTAGATAAATAAAGTTTCAGGACATTCTGGAGGTGATTTGGAGCAAAACAGTGAAAATTGGCAAAAAGGGCATTTTGGTAATTTGGGCCCGTCGCGAAGCGCAAGTCCTTGGCGTCGCGACGCCTAACATGCACCAGAGCTGCTAACATGCGCCGGGTCAACGGGTCAGAATTTGAGAAGTTTGACTTTGCTAATGTGCGTCGTGCCACGTGTCACCATCACAGCCGAATTGTTAACGTGCGCCTTGACACGTGTCATCATCCTACGGTGCCAACAATCACCATTGCCACGTGTGCCACGTGTCATTCCACGTCACCGCCACGTCATCATCCACATCACCAGTTGACTGAGTCAATGCGCTACGTCACCGCCACGTCATCATCAACCAATCACGCCTTGCCACGTGTCGCAATCCTTCGGTGCCGACACTCCCTTTCGCCACGTGTCACCACGTCATCGCCACGTTAGCATAATAATTGAGCTCTTAGCCGCCTCGCCATGTGTCGCCTTATCTCCTTATCCGAATTGCCACGTGTCAAGCCATAAGCATGCCACGCCAAAATGTGTCGGCGTCGCGACGCTGGAGGTCTACCGGGGTCTATAAATTCAGCTCGATGTTTCAGTTTTAGATGTACCATTCTCTCTCATTTCTTTGATGTAAATAGGGAGTCTTCTCTCTTGTTTCTTTTAATTTCAGTTTTGTAATAAATTTTAATTACGTTTGGTAATAATCTTAATTTACTTTCTTTATTTTTACAGTTTTTACTATTCACCATGAGGAGGTAACTTCCCCCTGCTAGGGTGAAAGGTAATTCTTTTACTATTGTTATTTAGATTAATCTCACTTAAATATAATATATTTACTATTTAAAATTTGACTTAATGAGGATACCGCCATATTGGTCGGTTGGTTATTCATTTTAATCTGGTTAAACCTGACTTAATGAGGATACCGCCAGATTGGTCGGTTGGTAATTAAATTTTCTTTCCGCCTTTATGGCTGGTTTATTTTGGTTCCGCCTTTATGGTTGGTTTATTTTAGTTTCGCCTTTATGGCTGGTTTATGGACAAATATTACCGCTTTAATGGCTGGTTGGACTTAATTTGACTTAATCAGGTTACCGCCTATATGGCTGGTTGGTAAAATTATCATAAGTATATATATTATATTATGAGAGATATCTAAATAGTAAATAGTAGAAGTAAATTCCTTTTATCTGAGCATTTTATTTTATTGCATTTATTTTTCCGCATTTATTTTTAGCAATTTTACTTTATGTCTTTTAAGTTTTTACCAGCCCTAGCTATGTGTTGTAACTAAGTTAGTTATCTAGGGTTGTGATGAAATCTAATATCACCGGTTTATAAGGGGTTATTTTATAGTTTTGGGTAATTTAAAGGTTTACTTATTGAGTCTTAATCTTAATGCTTTTTATTAACTGACCACTAATAAAATTGACTAGGTAAACTTAAAATGAACTAGACATAGGGATTTTAAGTTTAAGACCTTAGACTCAATAGCCCACGATCTTCCTTGAGGATAGATAACCCTTTAATAGATTTTCTTACATGATAGACATATACTTGTCGGGCGGGGGTAGCCATAATTGGAACTTAAACTTAATGAATCCAGATAATTTGGTTGACATAGACATATGGTTCAATTGGGTTAAACTGGGTATTTGCGTCTGACCTTCGATAGAGGCTTTCGCATAATTTAGTGTTCCAGGTTAGTAAACCGATTATTACACAAACATAAAATAACCACTTCATCTTTAAATAATATTGGAAAGATTCACAACCCTAGATAGTTTTTAATATTGAATTTTCTTAAAACCTACTTTCGAACAATTTTATTTACTTGTTTTTAAATTTAGAATCGTCACCATTTCAAATCAATCAAACAACCTGTTAGATACTAGTAATCATTTGACCTCATAAAATTAATAGCTTAGGTATTAAGTCCTCATGGGATCGATACTTTTTATACTACTTGAACGATATGTGCGCTTGAGTTATACGAGTGTGTAAGCACCGGTCAACTGTAAAGATTTACTTGTAAGTCAAGTTTACGATTTCCGATTGATGAAGCGTAATTTGCTGGATATACTAGACATATAAGGTAGTAACATATCCAAAATTTAGAATTTTTGGATTTAAGATGAGACCAGACCGAATTTTTGAAGTCAGACTATTTGCGGCCCATGTGCCCAGTTTTTCCAGTTGCATAGCCGCTGAACTTCAATCCATAACTTGAGTTCTAGGAATAAAAATCATGATCCGTAAAAGCCAACATAAAATAGACACATAAGCGAGTATTATATTAAAATTTCAGACCCAAATCGAATCCCGATTAAGCGCACCGAATTTTCAAAGTCAGTGTCGGTGCACTGAAATTTTCTGGAAAGAAGGCAGAATATGGAGTTTTGTGAAGTAGCTTGTGAGATCCTCGAACGAGTGTAGTAAAAACTGTTAGATCACCTGATGAGTGGTAAATATATCACTATTTTCCACTCATTTGACCTAATATTTTGTATAGTTTCATGGGTTTTATGAACATTTTGATGTGTTTTGTGTTGTTTTGCAGATAAATAAAGTTTGCGAAGCAATGGAATCAAATCATGGTCAAAATAGTGAAAAATAGACAAAAAGGTCAAAATAGTAATTTGGTTGTCGTGTCGCGCAGCACTTCTGCGTCGCGATCACTAAATGCGCCGGATACTACTAAATTGCGCCGGACACGTGTCAATATCAGAGAAGTCTACTATCTTACGTACTTGCTAACATGTGCCTATCACGTGTCAACATCATAATAAATCCGCTAAAATACACCGTGCCACGTGTCATCATCATATACTACCGACAAAATACGTGCCACGTGTCATCATCCGATAGGACCGTATCAACTGCGTGCCACGTGTCAGCCACGTATCTGCCACATCAGCCGCATACCGAGTCTACCTGCCACGTGTCAGCCATGTCACCGGCCGCGAATCACCTTTCGCCATGTGTCAACATCTCAGTGGACCGAAATTTACTGTATGCCACGTGTTGTCTCTAGAAGAAACCGTGTCTACCGCGTTGCCAGCTCAGGCGTCACGATGCGCAGACCTTTGCGCGTCGCGACGCGCCGAGGGAAAATTTGTCTATAAATTGCATTTGATTTCATTTGATTTTCTTCATGCTTTCCTTAAGTTTCTATAGGAATTTAGGGATTGCTCTTATTTGTATTTATTTTCAGTATTTTCAGTATTTTAATTATGTATTTTTATTTTTAGTATAATAGTTTTAGTATTTTTATTTTCTTTTATGTTTTGTAGTTAAATTTCGCTGGGGGAAGGGTGAAACATTTAATACGATTAACTAGGTCAATCTCACTTAATTATAATATATGAATTATAATATAACCGGACTAATTAATGGCAAACTATAATACCTTATATATGGTCGGTTTAAATATAAATTACTTTACCGCCTATATGACCGGTCTTTATGTGACAGATGATTACCGCCTATATGACTGATGTAATTGAACTAAATTAGACTACCGCCTATATGGCTGGTTTTATATGTTGACATTATTAATTCCTGAGAAAGCAGAACTAATAGTAATTTATATATTATAATAAGTGAGATTCCTAGGTTTGAAATGTTAAATGTGGATCCTCTAACCCCAACATTTTATTTTAGGGAAGTGATGAAACACAATATTAACATGCTTAATAATTGATTTAATTAAATTATGGGTAATACTTTAGCTGTTTATTGGATCTTAAGCTTAATGTTTCTTGTTGCCTGATAACTAATAAGATTGATGTGGTAAACTTAAAATGAACTTGAAAAATAGATTTTAGGTTTCAGCCTTAGATTCAATAGCTCACGATCTCCCTTAATGATAGATAACCCTTAAAAGATTTCATTCCAGGATAGACATATACCTATCGGGTGGGAGTAGCCATAATTGGAACTTGAACTTAATGAATTCAGGTAACTTGGTTAACATAAACATATGATTAATTGAGTTATTTGGGTGTTTGCATCTGACCATCGACATAGGCTTTTGTATATTTTTGTGTTCCATGTTAGCATACTAATTTATTACACATATATAAGAGAATCAATTCATCATTAGAATAATATTGTGTGGAATCACAACCCTAGATATTTGTATCTTTTGTTTATTTTCCTTAGTATTTTCTTTTATATTTTTATTTATTTATTTATTTAGCAAATCAACATTCAACCAACCAATCAAGCAATCATTCCTTCTCTCTTTAAGTAGATACCTGTAAATAAATAGAATCAATAATTAATAACAACAGTTGAAATTAAGTCCTCGTGGGATTGATATTTTTATACTACTTGAGCGATACGTGCACTTGCATTATACGTGTGTGATCACGTCGATCACCACTCTTAAATGTTAGTAACATAGCAAGGAAGAGTTATCATGAATAACGAATAAGTTTTGTTAAGTAGAGATATAATTCGCAATCTTAGTACTAACGAATTTTGCTAATTCTAAATTATCACCAGGAGATGCGGTTCCGCCACCATCGCAAGGCGTCACCAGCAAGTTCCAAATCTGTGAGTGGATATTTTGTTTTCTGTTTAATTGACTTATGCTTTAAAACTCTTTTCAAGTTTTGAGATTTTAAATTGATGAAGAATATGCATGATGATTATATGTTTCCATCTCAGCGCGTGTTTACTATATTTATGATTTATGAACTATTTATATGTTTCCACTCAGATGATCGATTGACGATATTATTTTCGCTCCGACGCTTGTTGCATGTTTTTATGTATTTATAACTCATCATATGTTTCCGTCATGGTGCTTGTTAGGATCTCATCCATCCGAAATGGGTTGACCCGCTACCTTGTCGACATGGGATTGTTCGTTCCTCGCTCAGTCTGTGCGCGCGACTTGGGCGTTGAGAGCTTGATATATTTTTGACGATGCATGCATGAAAAATGATTTATGGATATGTTTTGGATTTTTACTATGGTTTTGTTATTTTTAGTATTCATTCACCTGGTCGTTCAAACGATCTGACGCCCCCACCCACTCCCAGATTCTTTGTTTTGTAGGCTTACTCAAAGGGCGAGTTTGAGGGGATAGATACTGATGGCAGTTACTAGGGTATTCAGTCCACTAGGTCAAGTTAGAAACAAAGTTCATTTCAGTCAGAGTCCGAAAATATCGTGTATCACATATGTTATATTGTGAATAATGTATATGTAATCATAAGTGTTCAATGTCAAAGTTATAATGTGTAGTAAATTGAGTACTTAGTATGAGGAGTGTTATGCATGATGATGAGTTGGGCCAGGTTCGGGTCTTGTTGCCATCTCTAGTCTCATGCATGAGTTTATATATGAAATAAGATTATTAGTTGTCAAATAGGTAGAGGCTTTGAGGGATAGGACGACCTATTCCCTGCCGGTAACATCTTCGGTTTGGGGGTGTTATAATACACATATGGACTTAATTGCTCAGATCTCAGATGTTAAAAAGAATAAGTGTCTGATTTCCTTCATCTTTCTCTTTAACCCATGTAACAAACTTTGAGCCAGTGACTCCCAGACCAGTTGGCCTTAGGGAACTAAGTGTTAAAATATCCATACAGACTTAATTGCTCGAGTTAGAGAGGCTACGAAATCGAACTTATTTAAAAATATTTTTTACAAACTCAAGTTCTACCGTTTTACGGGAACAATAACTGCTTACTGAGGCAAGATGTCCGATTACTAAGTAAAAACTTGATTATTATCATTTTTTTAATTAGCTCAAGCTCTATCATTTTACGTGAATAATTATTGCTTTCTGAGGTAAGATGTCCGGTTACTAAGTAAAAACATGGTAATTTTTTTATTATTTTTTTAATAAAAATACAAATTCCACTGCCTTTAGGAGCTACCTCTGAGAACTGAATATTATAAAATTTTCACTTACAATTCATGTTCATATGTTACCGTGTATATTGATAATACCTATCAAATAAGCATATGAAGATCAAATTTAATCAATATTATGGAGAATTCACAAATTTAAATGATTCAAAAGGAAAAAAAAATAACTTGTTACGAATTAAATTAAGATACGTCTCAGGAGCGAAAATTCCTTACACCGTCATCTCCTAACAACAATTCCACTTGGTTAGTCAAAAATTTGTTGTTAGTTTGTGTGTAGTTTTTTTTTGAAAACATAAAAGAAAATCAAAACAAAATATTTTTTTTACACACAAAATAACAACAAAGCAAAAACAACATAATAAAAACTTTTTATTATTTTTACATAAAACAACAACGCAAAAAACGAAAATATTTTTTTTAAAGAAAAATATAACAATGAAATATAAAATAAAAACTATATAGTCAACTATCCTCTTCCCCAATCAAATTGAGACATTGTCCCCCAATGTCTTAATAAGAAGAAACAGAGTTTAAAAGACATCACCTGGTTAGTGTGGAATTGACAATTGAATCTACGACTATTTAAAAGAAAAATTACAGATTAAGATCAAAGTCCACTCTACGCTTCTTGTCACGATCATTATCAGACTAGTTAAACTTGGAAAGAATGGGGTCGATTTTTGGTTCATAAGCTAAGAGTTAATCAATTAATTCGTCATTTTTTCTTGTAGTTAAGACGATATCTTTTTCCGGTTTTGAAATGAACCCAAATCTTTTGGCATATGTAAGAAATTCTAAAAGAATCGAAAAAATTGTCAACATTAAGTAGTCCAATGGGTTTTGGTGAATGTTCAAGTTCGCCCACGATGCCACTGTGAATATTTCTTCCAGTGTGCCCAACCCACATGGTAAAATAATAAAAGTGTCAACATGATTAATCATTTCAGTAAGTCTTTCAGAATACTTGAGACAATGCATTCTTCTCAATTTGATTTTCCGATGAGGTTTTCGTTGGCCAAAGGTTTTGGAATGATCCCCAAAACTTGACTGTCACCTTCTTGTACGGCCTTTGAAACATATCTCATCAATCTAAGATTACCACCGCTATATACTACGTGCATGTTTCTTTCCGCCATAACTCTACCCAATTCTTTTGTAGCCTCAACAAATTCTGGTTTAGTTCCAGAGCTAGTTCCACAAAAGACACAGATATTTGTGACTAATCGTCTTGAATTTTTCTCCATTTTTGCTCTCTCTCATATCTGGATGTTTTGAAGAGAGAAATGACGAGCTGAATTTATAGATCCTGAAAAATGATGAGTAATAAATGCACTAGTACCTGCAAAATGACAATTGTCAGATGAACAGTAAAATAGATCGTGAAAGTAAAAAAGTTTAGATACTGCCAGCAAAAGTAAAGGAAATCAAAACAGTAAACTAAAATAAATCAAAACAATAATTTAAAGTAAATGAAATCAAATCAATAAATTGAAAAATATATACTGATAGTTGTGATTGTGGCTCACATCTTCCTCTAATTTTATGTTCAGTAATGGCTTGAATGCCATTTATGGGTTGGGGATATGCTTCCCATCCAATTTTCTTATAAATTGACAAACATGGAATTTTAAAGTTAGATTCCCGAGATTGTATTGTTGTCTTTATTTTTGAAATTGTGAATTACTCGATGAACATGTCCACTAGGATGCGTCTCAAGAGTCAATGATATATCATCTAAAGACTTATTACTCAAGCCATCTCTAATGAATTGAATTTTATCTTCGCAATTGTCAGACACCATTTCTAAAGAACGACAACGAGTGTTACACGTCCAACGTGCATATTTATAACAAACACATAATTGTTTAGCTCTTCGTTTCTTAGCATATGTGCTTTTCCCTAAACCAGACATGTAAGAAATGAAAGAGTCAGATGACTCACCTTCCAAGCGAACCCTTGCTTCAGAATATCACTACGAATATCATGGATCATAAGAAGCCTCATTCTTTCGGTGAGTGCTTTGTAAATTTTCATCAGAGTATTTTGGGGGAGAGAAGGAAAATGATTGTGAAGTTTTGTGAGAGTTTCTTCCATGCCTTGCTTGTAGGGTATCAATATTTTTAGGAAACTGAAGGAACCGACTTAGCATCATGGAGTACCGTTATCCGCTGTTTAACCGGGGTGCAAGATTCTGACAAAGAGGGAAAATATAAAAAAAAATGCTGCAAAACTCAAGAAAAATGGAAATTAGACAAATACAAAAGAAAAGAAAAGGAAATATATCAATCACAATACACTGGGTTTGAAAGAAAAAAGATTCTTGAAAATTTGTACACTCCAAAAATGGTTCCAGACGTTGTCCATTCACTTTAAATACATCACCATCCCTAGGATTCTCAATGTCAATAGCCCCATATGGATAAACATGATTCACAATAAATGGGCCATTCCATTTAGATTTCAATTTTCCAGGAAATAAATGAAGATGAGAATTATAAAGCAAAACTTTTTAACCAATTTCAAATATTTTTCGTGAAATTCGACTATCTTGAAAGACCTTAGTTTTAGTTTTAATAATTTTCGCATTCTCATATAAATAATTCTTTAACTCTTCAAGTTCATTTAATTGCAGTTTACGTTCATGCTGACATTTTCAAGGTTTGAATTTAATGTTTTAATAGCCCAATATGCCTTATGCTCAAGTTCTACAGGAAAATGACAAGTTTTTCCGTAAACTAGACGATAGGAAGACATTCATAAAGATGTTTTTAAAGCTGTTCGGTATGCCCAAATTGCATCAGTCAATCGGAGAGACCAATCTTTGCGATTTGGGTTAACTGTTTTTTTCCAAAATTTGTTTGATTTCCCTATTTGCTAGTTCAACTTGACCATTTATCCGATGGTGATAGGAGGTTGAAACTTTATGCGTAACTCCATAATTTTTCATTAAGGACTCAAAAGGCCTGTTACAAAAATATTTACCTCCATCACTTATAATGGCCCGAGGGATTCCAAATCGACTTATAATTTTTTCTTTCAAAAATTTAATCACAGTTTTGTGCTCATTGTTTTGACAAGGAATCGCCTCAACCAATTTTGAGACATAATCAATTGCAACTAAATTGTATAAAAATCTAAATGATGGTGGAAATGGACCCATTAAATCTATTCCCCAACAATCAAAGATGTTGATGACAATGCTGAGATTTAAAGGCATCATGTTTCTTTTTGAAATGGATCCCAACTTTTGACAGTTCTCATAAGTTTTGCAAAAAGCATGTGTATCTTTAAAAATGGTGGGCCAATAAAATCCACACTATAAGATTTTTACACTGATTTTCTTAGATGAGAAGTGACATTCACATGCTTCTGAATGACAAAACTGAATAACACCAATTATCTCATTGTCCGGTATGCATTGTCGAAAAATTTGATCAGGGAAATACTTGAATAGATATGGATCATTCCAGTAGATTTTTTTGACTTCGGTCAAAAATTTCTTATTGTCTTGATGGCTCCAATCTGGAGGTATTTTCTTGTTCCTTCAAGAAAATTGACAATATTAGCATACCAATGCATTGTATTTATAAAAAAAAAAAAATCATCAGGAAAAGAGTCATTGATAGGAGTTGCATCAATTGATGACTCATTTGTGAGTCTCGATAAATTATCTGCAACCACATTCTCTGCTCATTTCTTGTCTTTGATTGTGAAATTGAATTATTGAAGCAACAAAATCCATCGTAGTAATCTTGACTTTGCATCCTGTTTAGACATCAAATATCTAACATCATCATGATTTTCGAATTATTTTGGACATTCTTTTGTCCATTCAAATGTTGCATCTTTTAATAGGAAGTTACATAAGGGTCTGGATATGATACTATTTTTTTTTAATTGAACCTCATATAAAATCATGTATGTCCTAAGAAAGAACGGATTTCCCTGACTGTTTTTGGTGATGGAAATTTAGAGATTACCTTATTTTTTCCTTGTTAACCTCAATACCTTTAAATGACACAACGTGACCCAAAAAAATTCATGAATTAGTCATGAAATTGTATTTTTCACAATTTAACACAAAGTCTTATTTCTTCACATATTTTCAAAATATTTCCAAATTTCTCAAGCAATTATCAAATGAGTCTCCAAAAATAGTTATATCATCCATAAAGACCTCTAAACAGTGTTCAACCATGTCACTAAATATGCTTAACATGCATCGTTGGAATGTTTCTGGTGCATTACAAAGTCCAAAAGACATTTTCCAAAATACAAATGTTCCAAAAGGGCATGTAAATATGGTCTTTTTCTGGTCTTCCAAAGCAATGAGAATTTGATAATAACTTGAGTAACCATCAAGAAATCAGTGATATAGATATCCTGCCACTCTTTCGAAAATTTGGTCAAGAACTGATAAAGGAAAATAATCTTTTCTAGTGACGTCATTTAGTTTTCTATAGTCAATGCACATACGCCAACTAGATGTGATTTGAGTTGGGATTAATTATCCTTTATCATTTGTTACGACAATTATTCTAGACTTTTTAGGCACAACTTGTGTAGGACTTACCCACTTACTATCGAAGATAGGGTAGATAATGCCTACATCAGAAGTTTAAGGACTTATATTTTTATCACTTCTTTCATGTGGGGGTTTAACCTTATTTGAGGTTGACAATATGTCCTAGCATTCTCTTCTAAATGTATTCTATGTGTGCAGATCAAAGGATTAATGCCTTTTATGTCTTTTAAAGTCCATCTAATTGCCAGTTTATGTTCTTTCAACACATTTAACAACTTTCCTTCTTGATTGCTTGTGAGAGGGAATAAGAAATTATCACATGGTAAGTTTGTTCGTCTCCAAGAAATACATACTTCAATCCTTCTAGCAAAGTCTTTAACTCTAATTTGGGTGCTTCCTCATATTTTTCTTCCTCCAGTGTTCCTAGTTCATCCAAATTCTGTTTTTCTCCATCGTCTTCCAGTACCTGTAAAGAATTAAGTGAAAAATCATTAGGAATATTTGAATTTAATTGCGTAATTGATTCAAGAAAATTAGTAGTACAAATTTCCATGGGATCTCCCTTGAATATGCTCCTCCAAAATTGGTTCAATCAGTTCCATGCTCTCATTCTTTCTATAATCATCATATGGTTGTTTGCACATGTTAAAAATATTTAGCTCAAACGTCATATTGCCAAAAGATAAATTCATGATTCCATTCCTGTAATTAATTAAAGCGTTAGGTGTTGCTAAAACTGGGTGACTAAGTATTACATGAATTGGCTTATAATTGTCTGTTATAGGTTGTGTTTCCAAGACAATAAAATCCACATGATATATGAATTTATCGAATTGTAATAACACGTCTTCCACAATTCCTTTCGGTACTTTGACTGATCTATCGACAAGTAAAAGAGTAGTTGAAGTTGGTTTTAACTCACCAATATTAAGTTGTTGGTAAACAGAAAATGGAAGCAAATTGACACTGACTCCAAGATCAAGCAAAACATGTTCAATTTTTTGATTTCCAATAATACATGAAATAGTGGGATAATCATAGTTCTTGTATTTTAATGCATTATTGGTTGAGAGAATGAAACTTACCTGTTCAACTAGAAAAGCTTTATTTCTTACCTGATGTTTCCTTTTAACGGTGCACAAGTCTTTCAGAAATTTGGCATAAGATGGTATCTGTTGGATGACATCTAACAAAGAATATTGACCTTTACCTGTTTGAATATTTCATATATCTCCGAGGAATGATTCAATTTTTTTTTTATTTTTAATACTTGAGGAAATGGAGGTGCATGGGAAATTTTTTTATCATCAACGATGGATAATGGTTCATCAACCCCTTTCTTACCCTCTGAATCTGATTTATTTTTAACTTCGCGAGGTTCAAGAATAGGTCTGTGGATGACCTTACCACTGCGAAGAGTAATAACATATTTGACATGGTCTATATGTTGACTTCCAGAACTACCCTCGTGAGGATTTTGATGACTCTTGGGATTTGGTTGTGGCTGTGTAGAAAATTTTCCTTTCTCATTAATAGTCAATGCAGATGTGATTTTGGCAAAAGTTTCTTTCAAATCACTCAATTTTTGCACATTTTGTTTATTGATGGCTTCCCGTTTCTCAATGAATACATACAAGGTATCCTTAAGGGTTTTCCTAGGTGGTGGGACATATGGGTCGTAACTCTGGGAATTTTGGAAATTTCGGTATACCTGGGGAGGTTATTGCGACGGTTGTGTTTGGTTATCATTCCTCCAATTGAAGTTTGGATGGTTTCTCCAACCAGAATTGTAGGCTTGTGAGTATGGATTTGGATTTGGTCTCTTGAAGGTGTTTATTGTAAACCTAAAATTTTTGGCAGACGAAAACCTCTACGAAAAATCAAATGGAGAAGAATGCATTGTCTCAACTATGTCTGAAAGACTTACTGAAATGATCAATCATGCTGATGATTTTATTACTTTACCATGTGGGCTTGACATGTTGGAAGAAATATTCACCGTTGCGTCATGGGTGAACTTGAACATTCACTGAAAACCCATTGGACTACTTAATATTGATAAATTTTTTTTATTTTCTTTTTGTATTTCTTGAAGATGCCAAAAGAAATTGGTTTATTTCAAAATCAGTAAAAGATATCTTCATAACTGCAAGAAATACTGATGCTTTAATTGACCAAATCTTAGCTTATGAATCAAAAATCGACCCCATTTTTTCCAAGTTGAACTGGTCTGGTAACGATTGTGGCAAGAAGCGTAGATTGGACTTGAATCTTAATCTGTAATTTTTTTATTATTTTCTTTTAAATAGTCGTTGATTCAATTGTCAATTCTACACTAACCATGTGATGTCTTCTAAACTCTACTTCTTCTTTTTCAGATATTGGAGATAATGTCTCAAATTGGTTGGGGGAGATGATAGTTGACTAGATAGTTTTTATTTTTATGTTTCAAAAAAGAAAAAAGTTTTCTTTTATGTGTTGTTTTTGTTCTGTTATTATTTTGTGTGTGTAATATATATATATATATATATATATATATATATATATATATATATATATATATATATATATATATATATTGTTGACGATGATTTGGTCTCAGGGTAATTTGGGAGATTACTCCTGAGACAGTCCTCCCTCAATAGTGAATTTGTTTGGTTGTGTGGGAACCAAAGGAAAATTTAGAAGACAGACAAATGCACCAATCAACAAGGAGATTTAACGTGGTTCGGCGGATCAGATCTCACCTACGTCCACGGGCACAAAACGGATGATACTTTTATTACTGAGATATGCTTCTCTGATATCTCTTGTGTTTACAAGTCTGATCGTAATGATCTTGATATTGATTCTGATGCCCTTACACATACTCTACCCTTCTATTTATAATAGTACAGAAATCAGATTCCTTCTTTTACAAGGGTTCCTAGTTGAATCAATCTTTTTCTTCTGCAAGGATTCATAATCTAAAACAATCTCTACTTCTCTTATCCTATTTGGACACTGAGTCATCAGTTCTCCCCATGTGAGTAGGAAAATCTTGTCATCTTATCTGCAAAAAATAGGATGACTTATTTTCCTGAGCACGCCTCGCTATCTGGTCGGTCTTTCGTGAGGTCGGTCATGATAGTCCTTTGAACTGAGAATGCTTCAGCCGATCTGATAATGCCCGGTTATCCGAGCCAAAGTGGTCGGTCACCAATCATCAAGTGCTCGGTCTCTACCTGTTGGCTTTATAACACTCATGTGGTCAGGTCGGCATTAATGATCTCGATCAAGAAGGGAATTACCCTTTTTACCCCTGTCGTACCCTTTAAATAACATAGGACCTGAAAACACCATCAACATCTGTCCCCTAGTTCTTGGTTCCAACGAGTCATACAAGTTGGTGCCGGGAACTATATAAGAGTGGTACTGTAGGCACTGCATTTTTACGCATAAGTCCCTATGATGAGTCTCATTTTGGAGACACTACCTTTAAGTCACGGAGGTCACGGGAAACGGACGTCGGAAGGGGAATTCAGAATAAACAAGCTCACTGTCTTCGTTAGTGCTGCGTTCGCTACTTCGTTCGAACGGAAACAGATTGCGGGCGTTCGTGTCGCGTTCAAGGAAGCGTTCGAACGGTGTCGGTAATTCTGGTTTTGCTGCTAGCCTCACATCCAGCCCATTTAGCTCCCCAAAGCCCATAAAAAACACATCCCAAATTAAATAATTAAATATTAAATTAAATATTAAACATTAAATAAAACATTTAAATCATTTACCAATTAAAATAAACAGTTACCAACTTAAACTAAAATCATGCCTAAATTAAACAAATCACATACTAAATCAAAATACAATCATACCAAATTAAAATCAATCATAACCAATTAAAGCCAATCATATATTTGACTTCCTAATCTAATAAGATACTTACCAATATAAAATATTGTATTCCTAAACCAACACAAACTAAATATTACAACTTCCTAAAGTAAAATATTTTGTCCCCCCCTCAATCCTTTGATTTCCTTGTTTAAAACTAAATCATATCCTAATTTAATGCACAAATCCCTTCCCTTGTAAACCCTAGCCATTCTCTATATAAACAACCCCTAACCAAGGCCATTCCTCTCCTTCACACAACACAATTCACACCCAAAACAGACAAAAAGAGAAAACACTTCATACACACACGAAAAGAGAACAAAAGAACCTCAACCATCTCCTCCATAGCCGAATCTACCACAAGCAACCGCCCTAATCACCACCGAAACTACAAGCCCCAAAACAATCCCTAATCACCACCGAAAAACCAGTCCCTCTAAACCTCCATACATCACCGAAAACCACACAAACGCAGCAGCCCAAATCCTTAAAAAACAGTAACATAAAACTACATAGATAACCTTAAGAATAATCACATATAATCGCACTAAGAACCCACACAACTTGGAATAGTTCTTTGAAAACATTGAAACAGGTAGCCCGTGCAGCGAGCAGCAAAACAGGAGCCGAATAGGAGCAGAACGGAGTTCGAATCGTAGGCAAAGCGGTGAAACAGTGAGAAACGTGAGCTAGGACGTTGAACCAGCAGACCAGAAAGTTGCGGAGCTTTTACCCCTTTCGATCTTCGTGGAACGTGAGTCCGAGAGACGGCTTAAAAGGTTAGACCTGAGGGTATCTTTCACACTTATTCTCATTTTTACTTTCCGGTTATTTATTTGATTATATTTTCTGTATTTGTGGTACCATTGTGTGTATGAGGTATGTTGTGGGTATTGGATGAATGAGAGAGGTGTCAACTCTCGCGGTATCGGATGGAAACCCGGACATAAATTTCATAGCCGATTCCGAATGGACGGTAATATGATCTGTACTCGGGCCACAATTCCACGTACCGCTTGGGTAAATGACACCATCTTTCTTTTGTTGTGTTGCCCTTGTTTATTTAGTTTTGTTTACCTGAACTCAATATGTCGTTAGTTATGCATGATTCAACCAGGCGCATGGGCTTAGTGAGTTAGTCCAAAGGTCCTCCATTTAGGAGACAAAGAGCCGAAAAGGCCACCTTCGTGACACTACTTCGCCGTGCCGGTTGATGTATGTTCGGTTGGACGCTAGATACGTTCAATCGGGCATACTTAGTTTAATATTATTATTATCGTTATTTTCGTATGAGTCAATCGAGCGCATGGGCTAGTAGTAAGTGTGACGTGAAATCCCCTATGGGGAGAGGCTAAAAGCCCTTTACCACGATGCTTTGCCGCGCCGGTTGATGTGTGTTCAGATTGGACGGAAGATGTGTTCAATCGGGCATACTTGGTTGACATGATTGGTTCTATTCTTGCATGTATGATATGACGCGCATGGGCTTAGCATGTTGGTCTAAAGGTCCTCTCTTTGAGAGATCAAGAACCCAAAAGGTCACCTTTACGGCAGTGCTCGCCGCGCCCTTTTGTTTCTGTTTATGTATTGCATCAGGTCCGTTTCCGTTCGAACGCGTTCACGAACGCAACTCGAACGTGCATGTGTTTTTGCCTTATTATGGTCAGGTCTCGTATCCGTTCGAACGCGTTAACAAACGCCATACGAACGTGAGCTCTCTGTCTCATATCCGTTCGAACGCGTTTACGAACGCTACTCGAACGTGAGCATTCTGTCTCGTCTCCGTTCGAACGCGTTTACGAACGCTACTCGAACGTGAGCATTCTGTTTCATTCCGTTCGCACGCGTTTACGAACGCTACTCGAACGTGAGCATTCTGTTTCATTTCCGTTCGAACGCGTTTACGAACGCTACACGAACGCACACACACTGAACTGAGTCTGTCTTATAATATGCATGCATATTTGCCTATTGGTTGATCTTTCTTTTGTAAATGTGTCAATGTGTCACCATTCATATGCTTGTGTCATGATAACATTTGAGTATTATTTCTTGCGGTATATCGGATGGAAACCCAGACGTAAATTCCGTAGCCGATTCCGAATGGACGGTAGTGCGGTCTGTACTTGGGCTACAATTCCACGTACCACTTGGAAAAGTGCCCATATGTGTGCTTGTATGGTTACCACGTATGCTTGTATGGTTAGTATGTGTGCTTGCGTTTTCCTGAATGTGATATGTAAATTTGTATGTTCGTTGCTATCTTGATATATGTTAAGCATGCAATTTTAAATATGAGATATATGTTAAAGCGTAACATAAGTTTATTTTGCATATGAGAATTTAGAAGCATGATACTATTGGAAATAAGTGTTACTTAAGCTTAGTTAAATTATTACATGAATCCTTTCATTACAAGTGACATAAGTAAGGGACTATTCCGAACCCAACGGTTTGAGGTCTTCCCTTGCGAGGGGTGAGTGCGGCCTTAAGTCTTTGTCCCGGGACACCGGGTGGCGACTCCATGTTATGTAATCCTTCCCAAACTAGGCCGCGAGCCTAGGAACGGCGTCGCTCAGTTTCTGTGTCCCACAGTCTGGCGACTCCACTGGGGATGTGAGAATTGGCCCCGAAATATTGTCTTGTAATGAGTGGATCTATTTTTTAATTGGCCATGTCTATAGTGGATAAGTGAGAGTTTAATCAAGGGCACTTTAAGGCTAGGTAATGGTTTGGTGTCTTCCTTCACTCACTACCTTTCTAGAAGGAAAAGCTGTGAGGATACCTACATGACCATCTACTTGTAGCCTTTGTGATGGACTAATTTGGATGACTCGTTGTTTATTCCTGACACCAAGCGATAAGAGCCTAAGAGGCTGGGTACTTAAGTGAGCCTCGCTCCACCTTCCCTCTGGGGAATCTACAACGGGAAATCCATTTGACAGTCCGTCACACACCATAGCTCGTTGGCACGTACCTTAGTGTATAAAAAGGGATACGCTCACTTGGTCACTTGAACCCTTGAATGGGGAGACCTAGTTGTGGGCTATCCTTCGCCAGTGAGAGCCTTTGTCCATACTCTTGCAACCCACCCATAGACTGGTTTATATGGTTAAAGTAACAATTATTCCTTGAGTATGTGCTTGTGGACCATCCTCATTTGGATGCAGTTGGACTATTGTCAGAAATGCGGGCTTGCTGGGCCATTAAACTGGGGCAAGTTCGTACTGTATGACTATTAGGCCCAAAGCTTCTGAAATGTTGGTGGGCCATTATGTAAAAATTGTTATGTTATGTTTGCATTATCTCTCTTTTATGCTTGTGTTTGGGAACATCATCGTTGGATTCATTTGGACTATTTGTCATAAGATATGGGCTTGTTGGGCCATTTAAACTGGGACAAGAACGTACTTTATGACAATTGGGCCGAAGGCTTCTAAGTGTTGATGAGCCACTTTGTGCTTGTGTTCGGAATGTTACCATTTGGATTTAGTTGGGCTCCTTGCCATGAGACGTGAACTTGTTGGGCCATTTAAACTGGGATGAGTTCACTCCTATTGCAATTAGCCCGAAAGCTTCTAAAATGAAACGGGCCGATTTGTATGAAAATTTTAATTGATTTAGTATGTTATATATGTTATATGCATCTCATGCACCTCATGCATACATGCACCATGTTAACTCCCTTTTGATTTAAAAGCCATCATAGATGCATGTTGGTTAGGGAAGATGACAGACTTGTCAAAAGACCAAGCAGCCACCAAGAATACTGGCAGAAGACCTAGCTCAATGGGATAGGAAAACCAATCATGCATGCATGCATACACGTAACACATTTTTGCATCCCTTTTGTGTTTGTTCTGTTTGTAATAACAGGTTTCAGAAGAGAAAAGAGGAAAGCGGCAAAGATAAGACAACCAGAATCAGTAACATATGAGTAGTAGTTTTGGGGATGAGTCCCAGGGTCGAGGCCCACATCGTCAGAGTGTTGGAATGAATCCCGGGGTTGAGGCCCATGTCAGCAATTTCAGAAATGAGTCACAGGGCGAGGCCCGTATCTGTATCAGTCTGGGGGCGAGGCCCATATCAATATCAGTTCAGGGGCGAGGCCCACATCAGCAGAATTTTGGAATGAATCCGGGGAATGAATCCCAGGGCCGAGGCCCACATCAGCAGAATTTTGGAATGAATCCAGGGAATGAATCCCAGGGCCGAGGCCACATCAGCAGAATTTTGGAATGAATCCAGGGAATGAATCCCAGGGCCGAGGCCCACATCAGCAGAATTTTGGAATGGATCCAGGGAATGAATCCCAGGGCCGAGGCCCGCATCAGCAGAATTTTGGAATGAATCCGAGGGTCGAGGCCCACATCAGCATCAATCTAGGGGCGAGGCCCATGTCAGTAGCAGTTGGGGCCGAGGCCCACTTCAACATCAGTTTGGGGAATGAGTCCCAGGGTCGAGGCCCACCATTACATCAGTATCAGTCTTTCCGGGTATGGCATTCTGGGGGCGAGGCCCACATTACATCAGATCAGTTCTGCCGAGAATGGCACTCCGAGAATAGAGATATAGTCCGGGAATGGACAGCTCGAGAATGAACAAGCCGAGAATGGAAATCCAAGAATGGAGCAGAGTTCAAGAGTGAACAAGTCGGAAATGACACTCCGAGAATGGAGATATGGTCCGGGAATGGACAGTTCAAGAATGATGAACAAGCCGGGAATGGCACTCCAAGAATGGAAGCACGGTTCGGGAATGAACCACCTCACAGTAACGGTCCGGGAATGGACCACCTTACAGTAACAGTTCAGGAATAAAGCCTGCATCTAGTTCGGTTCAGGAAGAAAGCCTGCATCCAGCTCAGTACGGGAATAAAGCCCACATTCAGTACAGTTCGGGGACAAAGCCCACAGTTAACACAGTCAGGGAACAAAGCCCAGAGAAAGAAAGCCTCATATCAGTATAAGTTTGAGAACAAAGCTCAAGGGGAAGAAAGCCTCATATCAGTATAAGTTCGGGAATAAAGCCCCGAGGAATAAAGCCTCATATCAACACAGTTCGGGAAAAAAAGCTCAAGAGAAGAAAGCCTCATATCAGTATAGTTTGAGAACAAAGCTCAAGGGGAAGAAAGCCTCATGTCAACAATTCAGGGAACAAGACCCTCAGCTCACAATGGGAACAAGACCCACGGGAACAAAACCCACCACTCAACAATTCAGGGAACAAGACCCTCAGCTCAAAATGGGAACAAGACCCACGGGAACAAAACCCGCCACTCAACAATTCAGGGAACAAGACCCTCAGCTCAAAATGGGAACAAGACCCACGGGAACAAAACCCACCACTCAACAATTCAGGGAACAAGACCCTCAGCTCAAAATGGGAACAAGACCCACGGGAACAAAACCCGCCACTCAACAATTCAGGGAACAAGACCCTCAGCTCAAAATGGGAACAAGACCCACGGGAACAAAACCCACCGCTCAACAATTCAGGGAACAAGACCCTCAGCTCAAAATGGGAACAAGACCCACGGGAACAAAAACCCACCACTGAACAATTCAGGGAACAAGACCCTCAGCTCAAAATGGGAACAAGACCTTTAGCTCACTTCGGGAATGAACCAGGGGTCGCAGCAGCACCTCACCACCAAATCAACACAACTCAACACATGGTAAGTCAAGTGGCAGCTGGCGAGCCAGGTAAGTAGAAATGCTTGCATAACTTTGATAGGATTGTCACTGTTGCACATTACACAAGTCCCATCAAAGTGGGGGCGACTGTAGGCACTGCATTTTTACGCATAAGTCCCTATGATGAGTCTCATTTTGGAGACACTACCTTTTAAGTCACGGAGGTCACGGGAAACGGACGTCGGAAGGGGAATTCAGAATAAACAAGCTCACTGTCTTCGTTAGTGCTGCGTTCGCTACTTCGTTCGAACGGAAAACAGATTGCGGGCGTTCGTGTCGCGTTCAAGGAAGCGTTCGAACAGTGTCGGTAATTCTGGTTTTGCTGCTAGCCTCACATCCAGCCCATTTAGCTCCCCAAAGCCCATAAAACACATCCAAATTAAATAATTAAATATTAAATTAAATATTAAACATTAAATAAAACATTTAAATCATTACCAATTAAAATAAACAGTTACCAACTTAAACTAAAATCATGCCTAAATTAAACAAATCACATACTAAATCAAAATACAATCATACCAAATTAAAATCAATCATAACCATTAAAGCCAATCATATATTTGACTTCCTAATCTAATAAGATACTTACCAATATAAAATATTTGTATTCCTAAACCAACACAAACTAAATATTACAACTTCCTAAAGTAAAATATTTTGTCCCCCCTCAATCCTTTGATTTCCTTGTTTAAAACTAAATCATATCCTAATTTAATGCACAAATCCCTTCCCTTGTAAACCCTAGCCATTCTCTATATAAACAACCCCTAACCAAGGCCATTCCTCTCCTTCACACAACACAATTCACACCCAAAACAGACAAAAAGAGAAAACACTTCATACACACACGAAAAGAGAACAAAAGAACCTCAACCATCTCCTCCATAGCCGAATCTACCACAAGTAACCGCCCTAATCACCACCGAAACTACAAGCCCCAAAACAATCCCTAATCACCACCGAAAACCAGTCCCTCTAAACCTCCATACATCACCGAAAACCACACAAACGCAGCAGCCCAAATCCTTAAAAAACAGTAACATAAAACTACATAGATAACCTTAAGAATAATCACATATAATCGCACTAAGAACCCACACAACTTGGAATAGTTCTTTGAAAACATTGAAACAGGTAGCCCGTGCAGCGAGCAGCAAAACAGGAGCCGAATAGGAGCAGAACGGAGTTCGAATCGTAGGCAAAGCGGTGAAACAGTGAGCTAGGACGTTGAACCAGCAGACCAGAAAAGTTGCGGAGCTTTTACCCCCTTTCGATCTTCGTGGAACGTGAGTCCGAGAGACGGCTTAAAAGGTTAGACCTGAGGGTATCTTTCACACTTATTCTCATTTTTACTTTCCGGTTATTTATTTTGATTATATTTTCTGTATTGGTGGTACCATTGTGTGTATGAGGTATGTTGTGGGTATTGGATGAATGAGAGAGGTGTCAACTCTCGCGGTATATCGGATGGAAACCCGGACATAAATTTCATAGCCGATTCCGAATGGACGGTAATATGATCTGTACTCGGGCCACAATTCCACGTACCGCTTGGGTAAATGACACCATCTTTCTTTTGTTGTGTTGCCCTTGTTTATTTTGTTTTACCTGAACTCAATATGTCGTTAGTTATGCATGATTCAACCAGGCGCATGGGCTTAGTGAGTTAGTCCAAAGGTCCTCCATTTAGGAGACAAAGAGCCGAAAAGGCCACCTTCGTGACACTACTTCGCCGTGCCGGTTGATGTATGTTCGGTTGGACGCTAGATACGTTCAATCGGGCATACTTAGTTTAATATTATTATTATCGTTATTTTCGTATGAGTCAATCGAGCGCATGGGCTTAGTAAGTGTGACGTGAAATCCCCTATGGGGAGAGGCTAAAAGCCCTTTACCACGATGCTTTGCCGCGCCGGTTGATGTGTGTTCAGATTGGACGGAAGATGTGTTCAATCGGGCATACTTGGTTGACATGATTGGTTCTATTCTTGCATGTATGATATGACGCGCATGGGCTTAGCATGTTGGTCTAAAGGTCCTCTCTTTGAGAGATCAAGAACCCCAAAAGGTCACCTTTACGGCAGTGCTTCGCCGCGCCCTTTTGTTTTCTGTTTATGTATTGCATCAGGTCCGTTTCCGTTCGAACGCGTTCACGAACGCAACTCGAACGTGCATGTGTTTTTGCCTTATTATGGTCAGGTCTCGTATCCGTTCGAACGCGTTAACAAACGCCATACGAACGTGAGCTCTCTGTCTCATATCCGTTCGAACGCGTTTACGAACGCTACTCGAACGTGAGCATTCTGTCTCGTCTCCGTTCGAACGCGTTTACGAACGCTACTCGAACGTGAGCATTCTGTTTCATTCCGTTCGCAACGTTTACGAACGCTACTCGAACTTGAGCATTCTGTTTCATTTCCGTTCGAACGCGTTTACGAACGCTACACGAACGCACACACACTGAACTGAGTCTGTCTTATAATATGCATGCATATTTGCCTATTGGTTGATCTTTCTTTTGTAAATGTGTCAATGTGTCACCATTCATATGCTTGTGTCATGATAACATTTGAGTATTATTTCTTGCGGTATATCGGATGGAAACCCAGACGTAAATTCCGTAGCCGATTCCGATGGACGGTAGTGCGGTCTGTACTTGGGCTACAATTCCACGTACCACTTGGAAAAGTGCCCATATGTGTGCTTGTATGGTTACCACGTATGCTTGTATGGTTAGTATGTGTGCTTGCGTTTTCCTGAATGTGATATGTAAATTTGTATGTTCGTTGCTATCTTGATATATGTTAAGCATGCAATTTTAAATATGAGATATATGTAAAAGCGTACACATAAGTTTTATTTTGCATATGAGAATTTAGAAGCATGATACTATTGGAAATAAGTGTTACTTAAGCTTAGTTAAATTATTACATGAATCCTTTCATTACAAGTGACATAAGTAAGGGACTATTCCGAACCCAACGGTTTGAGGTCTTCCCTTGCGAGGGGTGAGTGCGGCCTTAAGTCTTTGTCCCGGGTCACACCGGGTGGCGACTCCATGTTATGTAATCCTTCCCAAACTAGGCCGCGAGCCTAGGAACGGCGTCGCTCAGTTTCTGTGTCCCACAGGTACTGTTGATGAACTGATAGCCGATTTTCTGAAGGAGAAATTTCGTCGGCCTATACGTACATCCTGATTGGCCTGACCCAGGTGTTCGGCCTGACTTTCTTCCTACCGAGGTGAAATACCCTTATTGCCCTTCTGTAATTTTGCCCCTCGAGACGCGCAACTGTCACATCCTTTTAAATGCCCATCAGATCACTTCTAGGGTTCAACGAGAGCCTGCCATTTTTCAACCATCCGTCGTTCTCTCGCCCAAAAACGAACAATTTGACCGCTATTGTTAACGCAAAGGATGTCCAATCTCATCCGTCCATTTGATTTTGGAAGATCATTTTAAAAGACGACACGTGGCGTATATCTGACGCTTTCGTTTAATCCAACGACCACAAACGCACCGAACAGATTATATCAAAATGGAGAAAACACTGTTGCTTTCTTTTACGAACTCTTCGACTTCCTTAATCGTGAGAACTCCTCCTTCCCAACTATGACCAGTAAACTTGAAGAACAACCAGATCATATCGGGCAAACTTCATCTCTCTGTAAGAAACAAGTAAGTTTTCTGACCGTCCTCATTGCTTTGTTTTTTCATGAGTTGCGAGTCCTGTTTGTTGTTGTGTTGCTGCTTTTTTGTGTGAAGCATGTCTGGATTTTTAGGATTTGGAGACTCTTAGGTCTGTTTTTTGTTTACCTCGATGTCGCTAGGGAGAGATTTATGTTTTGATGGATATCGTTAGGGCGTTTAGAACGCACAGACTCTAGCTTTAGAATTTAATTGTGGACTGACCTCCCCCCTTTCTCTTTTATTTCTCGGATGTCAGGGATGTCTGACACCATGTCTTCCTCTGCAAACCCTGCTAGACCTCCGACCCTTCATGTTGAAGAGCTCTCCTCGAGCTCGGGGGCGCCAAGCGTAGAGGACCTCGATACTACCCCACCCCTTCTGAAATTGAACAAGTCATCAGAGGATCCCTAAGAAGGACCTAGAGTCTGGTGATTTAAACTCCTCGGCTCTGGACATGGACCGTCTTTCCAAGATAACTGAAGATGACCTTGCACTGCTCCGGAAACGATATGAAATTCCGATAGATATCGCCCTTGAAGTCCCCGGGCCAATGGATCGTGCTAGCCAACCTGATGAGGGTTCGGTGGCCCTTCTTCCGGCTTTCTTTAAGTGTGGTCTTCAGCTACCACTTCAACGTTACTTTGCCTGGATGCTGGCCGAGATGGAGATTATCCCTTGCCAATTGAGCCTGAATAGCTAGAGGATTCTGGCCGGGCTATATGTGATTTGGAGTCGGGCGGGGCTCGGCGAACCCTGTCTTGAAGAAGTGAAGAGGTTGTATCGACTGAAGGCCAACCCAAGAACGCATCATGGTTGGTACTACCTCTCTGCTTATGCCGACTCGTCAAATATTGTCGGCAAACTCCCTGACTCCAAAAAAAACTTCAAGGACTTATGGTTCTGGGACACCGGAGATTGGGGACGGGTCCTGAGATCTTATGAAGATGAGGTTTTTGTCCCGGATATCTTTAGAGCGGGATGTTAGGAATATAACCCTCAGTATTCCTGCTTTTGACTTTACGATAGATTTATGACTGCTTTGACTCTTCCCAGCTTGTTGGAGGGATTCTTCTAAGGTTTCCCACCAGGTCCGGGCGCGGGTGCGCTGGGCTCGGCTATATGCAGATCATTGGAAGCAGTTGGTTAACGATGAAGCCTTTATTGAGTCGAGCTTGATTCGGACTGCTCCTCCGAAGGTCCCAGGGCGGATAGGTGGGCTTTACTAACCTTCTAACCAGTCTCTTTGTTTGCTTAGCATGATGATAATTTGAATTTTCTTGCTTAGATTCTGGACTGACCATTCTTCTTGCTTTCGCTTTCTTCATTCTTTTTTTTTGTGTAGGCATGTCAAGAAGGCCAAAATACCTTGATCAACTGGCTGATGCATCAAAGAAAACCAGCCATATTGGGACCGGGCCCTCTCGGAGACGGCCAGCGACTGCTGAGGCCAGAGGAGTGACTAAAGAGGTGCCCCCGTTTGATATCCAAAGCTTATCTTCATCTTCTAGGGTATCGCCAACAGTCTCCGCCCGACCTGCCAGCCCATCAAAACCTACCAGAAAAAGGAAGCGTCCATTCGGGGCGGAGGAAGCCGAGCTGGTCCGGGAGGCGGAGGAGGAACGGGTCCTGAGTAGGAGGCAGCCCGTCCGGAAAGAGAAAAAAGTGTTGGAGGGTTCCTCTAAAAAACAGAAAGGCGCCATGATTCTTGGCGTAGACGACCTCGGTCAGGACATTCGGGAGGCCACTTCTCATCTGGTGTCGGCCATCAATGAGCTGGCCGAGACGATTTCTCCAGCCAAAATTCTGAGATACGAAGATCTCTCTCCCGAGGATGTGGTTACCTTGTTATGTTCTCAGATGGCAAATGTAGTTATTCTTCCCTCATTCCCGCCGTGAGTTCATAACTTAGTTTGATTTCTGATTCACTGTTTCTTTTTGGTAGGCGACCTATCTTGCGGCCAAGAATAAGGATCTTCTCCTGAGCCTTCTGTCCGAGGGTGGCCAAGCCCAGAGGCTTCAGAACCGACTCTCTGAAACGGAAGCCAAGCTGGTTAGTAAAGAAGAAAACATAAAAAATCTGGAGCTGGCTACTGTTGATGCTCATACAACAAACAAAGCTCTTCGGGCTGCTGCCTATTTAGAGAGAAAAAAATGCTTGAAGCTGCCAAGAAGGACTTGGAGGCTGCCCAAGCTGATAACAAGATCCTGCAGGTGGAAGTACACAGTGTGTTGAATCTAAGCTGAGGGCCAAAGACTAGGAATTGGAACGGGCCCGTGCCGATTTAGGAGAAGAGAACTTGAGTTGGAGGTCGAGAGGGACTCCATCCGCCTCGAAGGGGTTGGTGATTGTGTTGAAATTATTCCGATGGTACTGGCCGACCTGGACATGGGACCTATCCATGCGGCCATTCGCTTCTGTAAAGGTGAAATGTCTGAGGAGGAGTTTTAGAAATGCTTACCCCCTTCTTCCGAAGAAGTGATGGATCCAGACCCGATTTCTGTTGCCCCGGTCCTCCCAGCTCTTCACGAGGACCGACCCGAGGTTCCTGCTCCTGACGAGAACCTACATGAGGTCCCTCCGATCCTTGAAGTAGGGGTCTCTCAGGTTGTCGATGTAGAAGCTGCTATCCCGCCTCTTGAGGCCGAGCCGAGCCATCCGTCATCTGAGCCTGCTGAGGAAGAACCACATGCCCCTGCGCGGGCTGAATGATAAGGGGTAACCCGAACGGGGCCCCGTGTAATCCCGAACACACTTTATATCATCTATTTATTTGTAATTACTCTTTTCCAGGTCCTTATTTATGTGAATATTTTTGTATATTTCTGTTATACTTTTCTTTTTTTTATCTTCATGACTTGCTCCGGTTGCTCTCCTAAAAATGTCCGCTTGAGGACCGACTCCGAGCTAGGAGAAACACTTGGCTCACTGGGGGAATGTTATGTCCACAGTTTGAGAAGATGGATTTGGTGGGATGTAACCTGACCCCGAGCTGAGAGAAACATTTGGCTCTGGGGGAATGTTACATCCCTAGTCCAAAAAAGCCGACACGGTGGGACATAACCCGATCCCGAGCTGATAGAATCACTTGGCTCTGGGGGAATGTTGCGTTCCCAGACCAAAAACTGGCTCGGTGGGACACAACCCGACCCTGAGCTGAGAGAAACACTTTGGCCTCGGCGGAACGAATCCAGCCCCGAGCCGATTAACCAAGTGGCCTCGGCGGAACGAATCCAGCCCCGAGCCGATTAACCAAGTGGCCTTGGTAGAACGAATCCAGCCCCGAGCCGATCAACCAAGTGGCCTCGGCGGAACGAATCCAGCCTCGAGCCGATCAACCAAATGGCCTCGGCGGAACGAATCCAGCCCCGAGCCTATTAACCAAGTGGCCTCGGCGGAACGAATCTAGCCCCGAGCCGATTAACCAAGTGGCCTCGGTGGAATGAATCCAGCCCCGAGCCGATTAATCCTTGGGACTTATCCAGAAGGGAAGTGAATCAACCTTTTGAAGCCCTACCGAATCTGGCACGGGCGTCTTCTTGCCAGACCAGCGAAAAAAAAAAACAAAACTTTGAAAATAAAATTTTTAAAAGGTGGGGGTGACTTAGCACTTATCCCAAAACAAAATTCTAAAGTGTAAACAATCAGCACAGATTCCTTAAAACAACGTCCAGTCCGAGGTTTCCAAAATACAATCCTGAATCTTTCAATTCAGAGTCCCGACGAACCAGGATTTGGATCAAAGAGCGTTTTAAAATGGTAAGGGCACATCCTCTATACTTCAGGTCTCCATGGAGCCTGTGTATCGTTTGAGGGCTCCTCCTTACAACGCGGGAGCAAGCATACGCTACGGGGGCACAACCCCTCCCCGGGCTATACTTCTCTTGGATCAGAGTGATCGAGTAATGATCAAAGAGTGTCCGAAATATTAAGGGCATATCACTCCTTATGTTTGGTAACACCGGAGCAAGCAAACGCCACGGGGTATCATCCCTCCCCGTGCTATACTTTTCGCGGATCCATTAATTAGGTGGGTGGGGATCAGAAAGTGTCTGAGACACTAAGGGCATATTCCTCATTGTGTTCGGTAACACTGGAGCAAGCAAACGCGACGGGGGTATCATCCCTCCCCGTGCTATGCTTCTCGCGGATCCATTAATCAGGTGGGTGGGGATCAGAGAGTGTCTGTGGACACTAAGGGCATATTCCTCATTGTGTTCGGTAACACTGGAGCATGCAAACGCCACAGGGGTATCATCCCTCCCCGTGCTATGCTTCTCGCGGATCCATTAATCAGGTGGGTGAATATATGCGGGCACATTCTCTGCTCCGTCTTTCCCAAACCGGCTTGGTAAGGCCATCTTCTGGGGATATCCATTCTTTTCGATTTCTGTCTCAGAATGTTCCCTGTAAATCGAAGGGTTTATGTGCTCCTGTCGTGTTTCTTATCCCTTGATTTTTTGTAAGTTAAGTGAATCTGGTCGGTTTGTTGTGGACTTGGTGCTTTGACCCCGGATCATTGCGTCGAGTATGCCCCCGAAATTTCGAATATGGCTTTCCTTTTTAATTAAGAGAGCGGGTGAAATTTTGAAAAGCGAAAGTTTTATTCATATTCGGGGACATACTGCCATTCTTACAACTCTCTGTGGAATATTTCGAAAAAGGCTTTACATTGAGCTCATACCCCTTGTCGGGTTGCTGTAAAAAAAAGAATCTATTGAAAGTATTTTCTTAACATCTCGGTATTCCAGGGTTTCCTTAATCGCGTGCCATCCAGCTGTTCTAAGATGTAGACCCCTGGCCTTACCACCTCTGCAATTTTGTAGGGCCCTTCCCACTTGGCTCCTAACGAGCCTTCTTCCGGTCTTCGAGTGTTCAGAGTGACTCTTTTTAATACCAGGTCACCTGGGAGGAAGACGCGAGTTCGAACTTTTTTGTTGTAGAAGCGGGCCATCCTTTGTTGATAAACTGCTGTCCTTATGGCTGACTTCTCTCTTTTTTCCTCGATTAGGTCGAGGTGGCTTCTGATAAGCTCTTCATTCTTTCCGCTCTCAAAATGACGGACCCTGTGGGTAGCTATTCCGATCTCTGCTGGAATAACTACTTCACACCCGTATGATAAGGAAAATGGGGTCTCCCCTGTAGAATCTTTATAGGTCGTCCGGTGTGCCCACAATACTTCCAGCAATTCCTCGGCCCATAAGCTCTTGCAGGATCCGAGCCGAGCTTTAAGATTTGCCTTGATGGTTTTGTTTCCCACCTCAACCTGTCCGTTTGACTTGGGGTGGGCTGGTGAGGTGAACCTTAAGGCGATCTGGAGGTCTCCGCAGAGTTTCCTGAATCCCTTACTATCGAACTATTTTCCGTTGTCGGTGACGACAGCTCGTGAGATTCCGAACCTGCAGATAATATTCTTTTTCAAAAACTATGTGGCCTTTTTCTCTGTGATGGTGGATAGGGTTTCGGCCTCCACCCATTTGGTGAAATAGTCTATGGCCACAATGGCGTACTTCGTCTGTCCACGTCCCTTTGGTATTGGTCCGATGATATCTAGCCCCCACTGAGAAAATGGCCAGGGACTAGACAAGGTGGTTAACTACTCTGCTGGCTGGTGGTGAATATTGGCATTCTTCTGGCATCCTCCGTATTTCTGGGCTACTCTTATGCCGTCCTGATGCATAGTTGGCCAATAGAACCCTTGCTTTAAAGCTTTAAAGGCCATCGATTGTCCTCCGGCGTGACTCCCACAGATGCCCGCATGAATTTCCCTGAGTACATAATCGGCCTCTTCTTCTGCTAAACATCTTAGGAGGGTACTGTGTGGCCTCTCCGGTAGAGCACTCCTTCGATCAGGGAGAACTTGGTGCTTTTGAATTTTAGCTTCCTAGTTTCCTTCTTGTCATCGGGTGTCTCCTCTGTTTCCAAATATTTCTTAATTGGTTGTATCCACGAGGTTTTGTCTTCCTCATCCAATAATTTTACTTCGAGTTCTCCCACGCTTTTTTCTCAGAGGCAGATTAGATGGACTATTCGGGGGTTCTCTGATTTTATCGAAGATGTGAGCCGTACCAAGGAGTCTGCCTCGCAGTTGTCTTCCCGACTGATTTGCTCAAAGTGTACGTTCCTTATTCTTCTCACCAACCTTTTTACTTCAGCCAAGTAGGCTATCATACTCGGCTCCCTGGCTTGGAATTCGCCTTTCAGCTGCTGAACAACTAGCTGAGAGTCACTTTTTATTACTACGTCGTGGACTCCTACCACCGCGCATAGCCTAAGACCGGCCAGAATTGCCTCATACTCTGCCTCATTGTTTGTGGCCTCGAAGGCGAACCTCAGGGCGAACAATACCTCTTCACCTTTGTCACTTTTCAATATAATTCCAGCTCCCTTGCCTTGTGAGCTGGCAGATCCGTCTAGTGACATCTCCCATTTGCCTTCCCCCACAGTCAAGACCTGGGGTTCTGTGAATTCTGTGACAAAATATGCCAAAGCCTGCCCCTTTACTGCCATCATTGGGAGGTAAGAAATGTCGTGTTCACTTAACTCCACCGACCACTTCATTAGCCTGCCCGAAACTTCTGGTTTTTGAAGAATCCGTCTCAGAGGATAATCGGTGTAAACCCTAATAGGATGGGCTTGGAAGTAGGGTCGTAGTTTACAGGCTGCAGTAATCAATGACAGGGCGACCAGTTCATGTACCGGATATCGGGTCTCAGCATCTAGCAGAGCTTTGCTGACATAATATACTGGCCTTTGGACCTTATCGACCTCTTGTACCAGCACCGAGCTTACTGCGTGCTCTGATACAGCTAAGTACAAGTATAAGGTTTCTCCCAGGAGTGGCTTTGCTAGAAGCGCGGGCTGTGTTAGGTATTGTTTTAACTGTAGGAAAGCTTCCTCGTATTTCGGCGTCCAGTCGATTTCCTTTTTGGCCTTCTTGATGACTTTGAAGAAATGGTGGCACTTGTCTGTTGCTCGGGAGATGAATCGGTTGAGCGCGGCCAATCTGCAGGTTAGACTTTGCACTTCTTTTACCGTCCTGGGAGATTTCAAGTCCAGTACGGCTTGGATCTTCTGTGGATTGGCTTCTATGCCTCGAGAGCTTACCATGTAACCCAAAAACTTCCCTGAGGCTACTCCGAAAGCACATTTCTCCGGGTTGAGCTTTAGATTGTGTTTCCTTAATAATTCGAAGGTTTTTCTCAGATCGATCACGTGGCATGCTGGCTCTCTGGACATTGTTATCATGTCGTCAACATATACCAATATTGATGTGCCAATGAGCGGTTTGAAAATTTTTTTGACCAGCCTTTGAAAGGTTTCCCCTGTATTCTTCCGTCCGAATGGCATTACTTTGTAACAGTAGAGCCCCTGGTCGGTGACAAAATTCGTTTTTTCCTCGTCCGAGTGGTGCATCTTGACCTGGTTGTATCCTGAGAAGGCATCCATAAAGCTTAGCAGTCCCTGGAAGGCTGTTGTATCTACTAGTTGATCTACATTTGGCAGTGGGAAGCTGTCTTTCGGGCATGCCTTGTTCAGGTCGGTGAAATCCACACACATCATCCACTTTCCGTTTGAATTTTTCACCAGTACCATGTTTGATACCCACTCCGGGTATTTTACTTCTCTGATGAAACCATCTTTCAATAATTTGTCCACCTCGGTCGCTACTGCCCTGCACCGTTCCTGATTGAAGGTTCTTCTTTTCTGCTTGACTGGCTTGTGTGACGGGCTTACTGCCAAGCGGTGATTGATGAATTTCGGATCAATCCAGGCATTTCGTCGTGCCCCCATGCGAAGATGTATGGTACTACTTAAGACATTCCAGCATGCTCTGTTTCAGGTTTTTGTCTAAGTTTCCCCCAATTTTTATGCCCTTCCCGGGTCCGAAGAGTTCTATCCCTTCCAATTCTTCGATCGCTCCTAGCCGAGCAGCTTTGTTTGGCCGAGGACCCGGGTCCCCACTTGCTTCTTCTCTTTCTTCATTCTCCTGCCTTTTCCTAGTACCTACTTCAATGAATAGGGTTTCTCATGAGAGAGTGGCAAAACAGCTGCGGGCTACTTTCTGACT
Organism: Zanthoxylum bungeanum; assembly: GCA_019454045.1. NCBI lineage: Eukaryota > Viridiplantae > Streptophyta > Magnoliopsida > Sapindales > Rutaceae > Zanthoxylum > Zanthoxylum bungeanum. Next base: position 137,659 of record SKCR01038326.1, on the reverse strand, counting down.
CCCACATACGATTCTGATTCCTTCCCGGGTGGGGAATTTCAGCTTTAGGTAATAGTAGGACATCGCGGCCTTTGTCTTCATCATAAAAGGCCGGACGATAATGACTTGGTAACTGCTCATGCAGTCCACTACTGTGAAATTTATCATGATCGTCCGGGTTCTGGGGTGAGTCCCTGATTGTCATGGCCAATTGTATCCTTCCCAGTGGGACGACCGTTGAGCCCCCGAAGCCGTATAGGGGGTGCCGTCGTCGGTTAGAGTTCCATACTCCACTCCCAAGCCCTCTAAAGCTTATTTGGAGATTATGTCTACTGCACTTCCGGGATCTACCAAGATTCTGTCCACCTCTGAGCCGCCGATTGTTGCCTTGATTATTAATGCATCGTCATGGGGGAAACTCACCCCTCGAGCATCCTCGTCGGTGAACATTATGGGTACCGACCGACCTCCTCGTAGTACCGAGGACCGTTCTGTTTCCAGCACCTCCGTCCCCCGAGCTCGGCTATAGTTTTTTCTTGACCGGTTAGAGTCTCCGGCCAGTGTCTTCCCCCGGCGATGATGTTCACCTGTCGGCTTTGTGCCCTCTGTCTGGCCGCCATAGTTTCATGGTCAATATAATTATTTAAGTACCCATTCCGTGCTAGGTCTTCCATCTGTTCCCGCAAATCCTTGCACTCGTCCGTTGTATGTCCCCTCAGATTATGATGTATGCAATAAGATTTCTTATTCCTTTTATCTGGGGGAAATCTCCTGAGGTCGGGTTCTATCAAGAGGCCTTTTCCTTGTATCTCCATGATGATCTGCCCTGGTGGCTTGCTCAGGGGAATATATGCTTCTTCCCGGACTACGTGGTTTACTCAGGTCAGGACTCCTCTTTCTTGGTCATTCCGAGGCATTGGTTTGAATTCCTTGCATCTCGGGAGGAGTTTTTTGAACTCCCTGTCTGGCCGGTGGGGGGCCTCTGCCCTTATTGTCCTCTCTTTGATAGATGTCCCCTCGGGCGGGAGATTTTCTCTTTTTTTCTAACGAGACGAACTTTCGGGCTACTTCCAGAGCGGTAGCATAATCTGGTGTGTCCTGGATCCTTAGGTGAGTCCATAGTTTTCCGACCCTTAGGGCTCCTTTTAAACTTTCCAAGGCCTCAAGGGACTCATATCCTCCGACTTCGAGTACCATATTGTGGTACCTCTCAATGAAAGTTTTTAGGGGCTCGTCCTCTCCTTGTTTCATGAGTCTCAACTCTCCAATTGTCTTTTTAGGGACGCATGCCCCCTTAAAGTGCCGAATGAACGACTTTTTATGTTGCGTGAAGCTTCCGATGCTCCTCGGGGCCAGACTTCTGTACCATAGGATGGCGGATCCGCCCAAGGTCAGGGGGAATACTTTGCAGATGGCATCTCCTACTACTCCTTGGACTTCCATTAATAGGACAAAGCTCTCAATATGGGATTTCAGGTCGGTATGACCCTTGTAGGACGTCATGGTTGGCATGTTGAATCGCCTCGGGAACTTTGCCGACCTTATTTCTTATGTGAGGGGAGATTCCTCCTCATTCTCCCGGGTATCTCCTGCATTAGTCTTGAGGTTTACCCCCCATTTGGCCATCTTTTTTTTTTAGCCAAGATTTCATCTCACTACTTGTGCTGCCATGTCGCTTTATGTGCCTCTCTTCGCGCCTATTGCCCTGGGTGCGGTGCTCCTCATGCCTTGAAGTTTCCCACACATTCTCGACATACTCCCTGTTTTTTCCTCTGGAGTCGCGGAGACTATCATAGGAAGAATCTGGCGATTGTCTTCCTTCTTCTTATTCCCATGTGTCCTCCTGTTGTGAATCTTTTTACGACTATGGATTTTATCCCGTAGGGACCCTTCCTCCTGGTTTCATTGTCTTCACTCATATCTGCAATCCTTTTACCTTCTGCTTTTTCACCTCTTCTTCGGCTGGTTCCGGCTTCCGGTCTCTCGTTGTTCATCCCTTCCATTCTCTCCAGTCGATCTATCATGGATTTCATGCTTTCTTCCATCTTTTTCATCCAGTCCGTAGCTGGACTCCCTGATGACTGATGATTTCCGCCTTCTGACATTGTCTTTTTACGCGAGCTGTTTTTTGTTGGGATTCCCCACAGACGGCGCCAACTGTTGACGGCTGATTTTGGTCTCAGGGTAATTTGGGAAGATTACTCCCGAGACAGTCCTCCCTCAATAGTGAATTTGTTTGGTTGTATGGGAACCAAAGGCAAATTTAGAAGACAGACAAATGCACTAATCAGCAAGGAGATTTAACGTGGTTCGGCGGATCAGATCTCACCTACGTCTACGGGCACAAAACGAATGATACTTTTATTACTGAGATATGCTTCTCTGATATCTCTTGTGTTTACAAGTCTGATCGTAATGATCTTGATATTGATTCTGGTGCCCTTACACATACTCTACCCTTCTATTTATAATAGTATAAAATTAGATTCCTTCTTTTACAAGGGTTCCCAGTTGAATCAATCTTTTTCTCCCGCAAGGATTCCTAATCTAAAACTATCTCTACTTCTCTATCATATTTGGACACTGACTCATCAGTTCTCCCCATTTGTGAGTAGGAAAATCTTGTCATCTTATCTGCAAAAAATATGATGACTTATCTTCCTGAGCACGCCTCGCTATCTGGTCGGTTCTTTCGTGAGGTCGGTCATGATAGTCCTTTGAACTGAGAATTGAGATGCTTCTGCCGATCGGATAATGCCCGGTTATCCGAGCCAAAGTGGTCGGTCACCAATCATCAAGTCTCGGTCTCTACCTGTTGGATTATTAACACTCATGTGTGTTGGCGACTTGATCGCATAAAAGGATTTTGATGACGTCAACGCGAATGAAGACTTCGACGTACAAACACGAAGCATTACAAAAAGTGTCGAAGCATATAGGGTGAAGAGCGAGAATATGTAGACTAGCGGCAAATCGAATATAATGATTAAGAGCTAAATTTTATTGTAAGTGAGTTTACTCAAAGTGATCTAAAGCTCTTAGGAATCATACATTTTGCATCACTTGCATTTAAAATGGATTAGAATGCTTAAAGAATCATTTGCACTTTATTTGCACAAAAATGAATTTCTATGCACAAGTGCATCGGTAAATGATCTTCCAAAAACTATCAAACGGTTGAATTAAACTTCAAATAATATACCGTTAGATAGATATGTGTCTCTAGTTTGCTACGGTTCAAACGGAACATAATTCCGATGCATAGAACTTTTTCTAGAGCCTTTTTAGTACAACATGTTCAGATGTGCGTTTTCTGCATACACGTCACATTAGAAAAATTCCATAAAATTCATCTTAATGTTTTTGGAGCTGAATTTTTTACAGAAGCTAGATCTATGTGTCTAGTTTATGTATAAATTTACGGATCATGATTTGGAATTTTCTAGAGAAAGTTACGGCCAAAATACCAAGTGTCGTCAGTCTTGACTGGTCATGCACATACTGAAACCAGGGAGCTCCATGCCGGTCCCCATGCCGGTTTGCTCGCCGGTCTCCATGCCGGTTTTAGCTGAGCAAATAATGCTCTCTGGAACCAGGGAGCTCCTCGCCGGTCTCCTCGCCGGTTTTCTCGCCGGTCCAACGGCTAGTTTTTTGAACGTTATGTTACCGTTGGAGCCCTAGACCGGTATGCCGGTCCCCTCGCCGGTGTGCTCGCCGGTCTCGCTGTAAGTTGGGGAAAACTTTGCATTTTGTTATAAATAGAACCCCAACTCCTTTGCCTTAGGTTAGAGATCTAGAAAACCTTCATATACATTCTCTAAAGGCAAACAAAGAGTGTCATACACCTTCATATTCATAAACACTCATCCAAGCTCACACACACATCTTCCATATCATTTAGTGAGCTTAGAACACTTGGGTTTGCTCTCACACAATCTTCTCATTATTTGTGAGTGCCCAAGTGTGTTTTAATTCTTTCATATCAAAAACACTTGCGGTTTGTGAAATCCCATCGTTTGGGTAATTTGTAAAGGTTGTGAGTGCACCTACGTATAAAACTCAAACTTGTAAAAGGTTCGGAGTGTGCCTTGGCGGAAAACTCTTGGTTACGAGTCAACCACGGAAAACTCGATTTAGTGGAAATCTTCAAGCGAGGCTTGGGGGAGTGGACGTAGGCACGTTTGGCCGAACCACTATAAATCGCGGTGTCGTATCTCTCTTTCCCTACTCTTATACATTTGCAAGTTTACTTATGCTTATATTATTGATTAGAAACTTGCATATATGATATTTATTTACAAGAGAAAATTGACCTAAAACTCCTATTTGGTAATAAGAGCTTAAAATCGGTAAAGATTTTATAATTCCGCATTAATAGCGATAACCCAATTCACCCCCCTCTTGGGTATAGAGATTTCTTGTCGCTAGTGCTTGTAGGTACTTTCAGTTGGTATCAGAGCGAGGTATTCTCAAGAAAGACTTGACCGTCCGAGAATAGATCATGGCATCTACAAGCAACTCGTCAAATCTTGCCGAGGGTTTTTCAACGACTAGACCTCCGTTTTACACCGGAACGGACTACAATTATTGGAAGATGAGAATGCTAAATTATCTCCTAGCCAATGATTCGCAATCCTATTTGATTATCACACGGGGTGCAAATATGCCAACAAAGAAGGATAGCAACGGGGTTGATATTCCAAAGCCAAATTTGGAATGGGATAATGAGGATGTAAAAATAGCCTCACAAAATGCTAGAGCACTCAACCAACTCCTATGTGCCATTGATCGGGATCAAGTAAACAAACTTCCGGAGTGTGGAAATGCTTATGATTTGTGGAAGTCTTTGGAAATGGTCAATGAGGGTACAAGCCAAGTGAAGGAATCGAAGATCAACCGGTTCATGTGCGAATTGGACAATTTCAAGATGGAATCCGGGGAAGAAATCGATCACATGATTTCAAGGTTTACAATCATCATCAACCATTTGGGAGCCTTGGGAAAGTCATCGGGACATCGGATCAAGTGAAGAAAATTTTGAGATCTCTCCCGAAAGAGTTTAGAAGCTATACCTCCTCCATTAAAGAAGCAAACGACATAAACACATTAAAGATGGATGATTTGGTCGGCAAATTGCTTGAGTATGAAATGGAGATCAAAATGGATAAAAAGGAGGAAGAAGAGAAAAGGACAAGGAAATCCTTGGCCTTAAAAGCAAGAAGAAAAGATGAGTCAAGCTCAAGTGAAAGTGATAGTGATGATGAGTTGGCTCAAATAAATAAGAGCTTCAAGAAGCTTCTTCAATCCGTAAAACAAAAGGGAAAATCAAAGACGGATGAAAAGAAAGAAGAAAAATGGCCGCGGAAGAACAAGAAAATTGTTTGTTATGAATGCAACAAACCGGGTCATATAGCTATGGATTGCCCATTGAGGAAAATGAGAGGAAAATCGAAGAAAAGGGCGATGAAAGCAACTTCAACTTGGAGTGACAGCGACTCCAGCTCATCCGAGGAAGAAGAAGAGGTCCAAGAAAGAACAAATCTAGCACTCATGGCTATCACGGATGAGGACATCCGCTTTGAAATTGAGGAAGAAAGCGAAGAAGAAGAGGTACACAATTCTCAAGATTATAATGATTTACTTGATGCTTTTAATAGCTTAAAAGAATTGTGTGATATGCTTAAAAAGAAATTGAAGTTAGTTAAAAATGAGCATGCTATACTTAAAAATGAACATGCATGCTATATGGATAAAATTCATGTTTTAGATAATGAGATTATTTGCTTAAAGGCCAAACATGAAAAAGAAACTGCATGCTTAAATGATGAAAATGCATGTTTAAAGATTAAAAAGCTAGAACTTGAAAATGCCATATCAAATATGCCATCTAGCTCTAAGACATGCGATTGCGAATCTATATTGAATGAAAATGTCTTATTAAATACTAAGATTGTAGATTTGCAAAACATACTTAGCAAATTCACATTGGGACATAAAAATTTTAATATGCTTATTGGATCCCAAAAATGTGCATTTAAAAGAGAAGGATTAGGATATAGGCCTTATATTAAAAGAAAATTTTTAAAGAACTATTTTGTTAAGGCATCCTATTCTCATGCTAAGAATGAAATAAATGAAAATGTCACATGCCATGCTTGTAACAAAAAGGGACATAAAATTTTTGAATGCATGTATATGAATGTGAATAAGAATGCATGGATTCCTCAAGGAATCAAAACTAACCCCAATGGACCCAAGAAAGTTTGGGTACCAAAGTGTAATTGATAAATTGTAGGGGGAGCTTTGGGAATGGATTTTTAAAGAGAATTGCAAAATTGATCCCAAAGACTCAAAGAAATGAGGAATCACAACGGTAATAGGTAAACTCCGTACTCACGGAAACATTGGTACCGTTTCCTCTAAATTATGTATGTATGCATATTTCAAATTGATATAAATGTTTTGAAGCATACAAAATGATTAGGCAAGTATTCAAACTTCTATTGGTATCGATTTTCATTTGATATCACTAAGTACCTTAATCATATATTTAAACCCCTACTTTATTTCAATTGGTATCACATGAAATTTATTGAGTTAAATGCAATATATATGATCACTTGATTGAATATGCCTTGCCATATGAACTAATTGGTTGAAAATGAAATGCATGTAAATTAGCATAATCTTATATGAATATCATGAAATGTATGTATTAGAATATAATTGGCATCATGAAATGCATGGACTTTGATAATTATTTAATTGGTATCATGGAATGTATTGATATATTTTTGATTGGTATCAAATTTGGGGAGAAATCATGCTTAAGATGATCTAACATTTTAAATGGTATTCATGAGTATTTATCTTTTGAAAAATGCTATTTTATGCATGAATTTTGATTTTTTATGGCAAAAAGGGGGAAATGCCAAATGTGCTTATTTTTTAAATGTGTTATCATTTTTGCACACATCTATTGGTATCTCATTTTAGAACTTAATTTTGCTTCTCCACTTTTTGATAATGTCAAAGGGGGAGAAATCATTAGAATGAGATTAAAACTTGTTTAACCCTCACCCTTGGTTTAAGGGGGAGTAATAGTACTAATGTGTTTGTCAAGTTTGATAGAACTATTTTGAAGACAATCACACATTGAGGGGGAGCTTATATTAAGGGGGAGCAAAATTGTCAAATTTGGACTCCAAGAAGCTCACAAGTATCATCAAGTTTTAAGGGGTTGCCATCATCAAAAAGGGGGAGATTGTTGGCGACTTGATCGCATAAAGGATTTTGATGACGTCAACGCGAATGAAGACTTCGACGTACAAACACGAAGCATTACAAAAAGTGTCGAAGCATATAGGGTGAAGAGCGAGAATATGAAGACTAGCGGCAAATCGAAGATAATGATTAAGAGCTAAATTTTATTGTAAGTGAGTTTACTCAAAGTGATCTAAAGCTCTTAGGAATCATACATTTTGCATCACTTGCATTTAAAATGGATTAGAATGCTTAAAGAATCATTTGCACTTTATTTGCACAAAAATGAATTTCTATGCACAAGTGCATCGGTAAATGATCTTCCAAAAACTATCAAACGGTTGAATTAAACTTCAAATAATATACCGTTAGATAGATATGTGTCTCTAGTTTGCTACGGTTCAAACGGAACATAATTCCGATGCATAGAACTTTTTCTAGAGCCTTTTTAGTACAACATGTTCAGATGTGCGTTTTCTGCATACACGTCACATTAGAAAAATTCCATAAAATTCATCTTAATGTTTTTGGAGCTGAATTTTTTACAGAAGCTAGATCTATGTGTCTAGTTTATGTATAAATTTACGGATCATGATTTGGAATTTTCTAGAGAAAGTTACGGCCAAAATACCAAGTGTCGTCAGTCTTGACTGGTCATGCACATACTGAAACCAGGGAGCTCCATGCCGGTCCCCATGCCGGTTTGCTCGCCGGTCTCCATGCCGGTTTTAGCTGAGCAAATAATGCTCTCTGGAACCAGGGAGCTCCTCGCCGGTCTCCTCGCCGGTCTCCTCGCCGGTTTGCTCGCCGGTCCAACGGCTAGTTTTTTGAACGTTATGTTACCGTTGGAGCCCTAGACCGGTATGCCGGTCCCCTCGCCGGTGTGCTCGCCGGTCTCGCTGTAAGTTGGGGAAAACTTTGCATTTTGTTATAAATAGAACCCCAACTCCTTTGCCTTAGGTTAGAGATCTAGAAAACCTTCATATACATTCTCTAAAGGCAAACAAAGAGTGTCATACACCTTCATATTCATAAACACTCATCCAAGCTCACACACACATCTTCCATATCATTTAGTGAGCTTAGAACACTTGGGTTTGCTCTCACACAATCTTCTCATTATTTGTGAGTGCCCAAGTGTGTTTTAATTCTTCATATCAAAAACACTTGCGGTTTGTGAAATCCCATCGTTTGGGTAATTTGTAAAGGTTGTGAGTGCACCTACGTATAAAACTCAAACTTGTAAAAGGTTCGGAGTGTGCCTTGGCGGAAAACTCTTGGTTACGAGTCAACCACGGAAAACTCGATTTTAGTGGAAATCTTCAAGCGAGGCTTGGGGGAGTGGACGTAGGCACGTTTGGCCGAACCACTATAAATCGCGGTGTCGTATCTCTCTTCCCTACTCTTTTATACATTTGCAAGTTTACTTATGCTTATATTTATTGATTAGAAACTTGCATATATGATATTTATTTACAAGAGAAAATTGACCTAAAACTCCTATTTGGTAATAAGAGCTTAAAATCGGTAAAGATTTTATAATTCCGCATTAATAGCGATAACCCAATTCACCCCCCTCTTGGGTATAGAGATTTCTTGTCGCTAGTGCTTGTAGGTACTTTCAATGTGGTCGGTCGACATTAATGATCTCGATCAAGAAGGGAATTGCCCTTTTTACCCCTGCCGTACCCTTTAAATAACATAGGACCTGAAAACACAATCAATATATATATATATATAATGTTAATTTTCTATTGTGTTTTCAAAAAATAACTACACACAAACTAATAACAAATTTTTGACTAACCAAGTGAAATTGTTGTTCATAGATAGTTGTGTAAGGAGTTTTCTCTCATGAGACGCATCTCAAAATAATTCGTAACAAGTTATTTTTGTTCATTTCTTTTTGAATCATTTAAATTTGTGAATTCTCCATGATATTGATTAAATTTGATCTTCATATGCTCATCTGTCAGGTATTAAATTTGTGAATTCTCATAATATTGATTAAATTTGATCTACACACAAACTAACAACAAACTTTTGACTAACCAAGTGAAATTGTTGTTCAGAGTTGGTTGTGTAAGAAGTTTTTGTTGGACAATTATGACCAATAGCATCACTATTTGTACAGAACATGGCGTTGTTGTACAAATTAACTATGTGATAAAGGAAATTACTTTTTTATCATTTGTAATTGGATTACCTGGATATATAAATGATAAAAGTCCATATGATTAGTACCAGATTAATAAGATATGATACAGTATTAATCCACGTAAGGTTTAATCATTAAATATTCATAGTCGTAGTATTATCGAGACTGGACATCGATAATGCGGAATAGGCTAGTATTACACCTGTGCACGTTATGGAAGTTTAACGGCATAGTTCTCATATATTTAAGTATTTGATACTTATGCAAGTGTGATATGAGGTTCTGTTTGCCAATGGTACGGAAACAACTTCGCTCTGGATAGACCCCTCGGAATCACATTGGTAGTATGACCATTTTTCTATGGGAATCCGAATCAGGGTACGTGTATTTGGTCTTAACCTGAGACTTGCATCGCTAATACTTGCGACAATCAGTATACTTTGGTTTTGGTCGTCCGGGGCTTTAACAGGTTCTGTGTACGCCTCTTCTAGGTATATTGAGAATCGTAGTGTATTGGGTGTGATGTTAAGATGGAAGTATCACTTCAGTCATATGGAGATGATGATCACGCATGATACGGAACTGGTACTCTTGTATGCTGCAACTATCGGGATAATATGACAAGGTCATGCTTATCCGATTATAGAGATTAGTTGCTAGTGATCCGATATATGCTTCGTACGGGACAGACACAATTCCAGCCCTAGGCCTTGCATGTGACATCTGATACTGGATCATAATACGCAATACTACGTATACTACGCCTCACAAAGGTTACATATTCATTTAAAGGATATTTCTGGAGAATTGGGTAGGCATGGTGCTTTGCTAGAAGCCAACCATGTCTTGTAAATCGGTGAGAACGTGGCACCAGGTACACACGTATTCGGATAGTCCGATGACCGTATTTACTGCCAAGATATCTAGGGATCTCTTGGATCGCTTCCCAAAGATTCACCGTTGAGATTTGACTCGAACAGAAAATTAATCTGGGATTAATTATGACAATAAATTAATCTGGGATTAATTAAAAGAGAAAGAATTAATCTGAGATTAATTGTTTAGAATTTATTTGGGATTAAATTCATCGAGAAGAGAGAACGCGATTAATTTAGAATTAATCAGTAAAGTAAATTTAATAGTGAAATTAGATTTTACTATTTAATTTATTTAAATTGGGCTAAAATAATATATTAGATATATTAAATGAAATCAGATTTCAAAGCGGAATTAAAATTATATTTTAATTCAAGCGAACAAATTAATTTGGAATTAATTCGTAAGCGACTTCCGTAATAATTTTGCTAGACATTATTATTTAATAAATTATATTTAATTACGTTGCGATGGAAAATTCGTTTAGTCGGATTAAACGAACCGGGCCCAAAGTGTGTTGTGTAAAGCCAACTTGAATTTGGAATTCAAATTTGGGTGGGACCCACATCACATGTCATTTTTTGGTGATGGAAGTGGCTGGCAACTTTAATTGTTGGGCATTAATCACACATCACACATTATTTAAAGTTAAGTTTTGGAAACAAAAGGTGATTATTCATCTTCTCCCAAAAACTCTCTATTGGCCGAAAATAATGCTCATTGGAGGATAATTTTTTTCTTTCAAAATTTGTTCTTGCTAGCACATAAAGGAGTGAATCAAGGTGATAGGGAAACTCACCCAAGTGTTGGAAACACTCAAGAAAGCTTGGAGCTTCCACCGACATCCATGAAAAGTTTTGAAACTCATCTGATCAATGTAAGTTATTCCGCAAACTTTTTTGATTAATTCACACACAAATCACTCTTAGACGATCTTGGCATGTTCTAGGAACACTTACAATTTTCTCTCATGAGACGCATCTGAAAATAATTCGTAACAAGTTTTTTTTATTCCTTTCTTTTTGAATCATTTAAATTTGTGAATTCTCCATAATATTGATTAAATTGATCTTCATATGCTCATCTGACAGGTATTATCAACATACACAGTAACATATAAACATGAGTTGTAAGTGAAAATTTTATAATTTTCAGTTCTCTAATTTGTTGGAGGTAGCACCTATTGGCAGTGGAATTAGTGTTTTATTCAAAAAAAAATCTAACCATGCTCTTATTTAGTAACCGGAAATCTTACCTCAGTAAGCAGTGATTGTTCGCGTAAAATGATAGAGCTTGATTTTTTTTTTTTTTAAAATATGTGAATAATTTCGATTTTGTAGCTTCTCTAACTTTAGCAATTAAGTCCGTAAGGGCGTTTTAACACTTAGTGCCTGAAGGCTAACTGGTCTCGGAGTCACTGACCCAAAGCTCGTTACAGGGGTTAAAGAGAAAGCTTAAGGAAATCATATACTTTTTCTTTTTAATATCTGAGATTCGAGCAATTAAGTATGTATGAGTGTCTTAACACCTAGTGCCCTAAATCCAACTGGTTTGGGAGTCACTGGCTCAAAGCTCATTACGATGATTGAAGATGCATTATTAATTTTTTTTTTAAAAAAAATCTATTTTTATATTTATAAATAAACTTTCATTGCAAAAAGGGTGTGAACTCTAATATAATTTTAGGACAAAAATATTACTCACTTTTTAAAAAAAACCTATGAATATTGTGGGCACAATGAATTGATTAATACCTTGTTTTATGTGTGTATGAAAGAATGATAAAAAAATACAGAAGAGTTTACTTGTTTGATCATTTAGAGAGAAAGAAAACAATTATTAATTTGGATAAGAATTTATCTTTTTAAAGTTTTTTCGCTTAAATTACTAGGGATTAGTAATAAACTGGTTGGAGGTGTGAATAACACTAAAAAATACACATTTATTAAAAGAAAAATCAATCATTTTACTTTTGTAGTTTCATTTATCCCATTAATTTATCATATTAATTAAATTTATGTTTTATATATTTTTATTGTGATTTTTATTTTTTTATGTAGGTGAAATAATATTTTGGATGCATAACTAGAAAGAATGGACATGACATTTGGATTTTGGAGGCCAAAAACTCGAAAGTGGTGTTCTAACAGTGTACAAATTCAGAAATCCCAACCTTTCGTAATTTTTGTATTTTGGACATAACTCTTTACCCCTATATCGGATTGAAGTGATTTTAGTTCCAGATGAAAGAAGACTCAAAGATCTACAACTTTATTGTTCACAAGAGTTTCTAATTTTGAAGTTTTCAAGAAAATCCAAAATATGTTATATGTAATTATTAAAATCGTCATAAAAAATGGTAATTTGAAACTTCCACAAAAAAAAAAATGGTAATTTCAAACTTCCACCAAACATGCTTGTATGTTTGGTGGAGGAAATGGTGGAGAAAGCTTGCAAAATTTCTATAAATAGAGGTGCTCCGCACCTCATTTTCCTCAGTTTTCTTCACACGATTCTCTGTAATTTTGTGAAGGGATCCGGCTATTGTGTGTTTTATTTTTTTTAAACTTTCTTGTAATTTCTTTTTTCTTTCAGTAATAAAATTATGTGTGTTTTTATTCAAATTATGAATAACTAATTTCTTTTTGCTGGGATAAAGGGTGAAGCTTTTAATACGAAAATATAGATTAATCTCACTTATATTATAATATATAAATTGTAATATAATGATTAACACTTAATTTAAATCTAAATTAATTATTGACAAACTTTGTTATCGCCTATATGACTGATTTTATTTATTTGGCACAATTGATTATCTAACTGGACTTATTATAGACAAAAGTTGTCACCGTCTTTATGGCAGGTTTTATATATTTTGGCATAATTAATTCATGAAATAAATTAATTGGGTAATAATGACAATTTATATATTTTAAAAAGTGAGATTTCTATATTTGAAATATTAAAAATGGATCCCCTAACCCCGATATTTTATTTTATTATTGCAGTCTAATTTAAATTTTTTCATCACTTCAAACAAATCCAATATTTTTATTTCACTCGAATTGTATTTGTTTTACCAAATTTATTCCATGTGGATCGACCCCAGACTTACCGAGTTATTTTATTACTTCGACACTCTTATACTTGGGTGTAAATAACCACTTTTTGAGCGTGTCAGTTAGCAAGCTTGACTCCAATATCCAATCTTGATTCCAATGCTAACAAGCTTCACTTCAAGATCTAATCTTGATTTCTCCTAATTGAAATGTTGTAGAGATCTCACAAAGCTTCTCTAAACACTTCTCTAACTTAGGCTAATTTCTCTAATTCTTGCTTGTATTTAGTTTTCTCAAGTTTGATTAAAACATTTGCTCAAGCTTGCTTTTATAGCAAAACTTAAGCAATTTTTAATTAATAAAAATTCTAATAAACTTTTATGTGGGCTTAATCTAATTTGTCCAAATAATTAGGTGTGACTAATCACATTTGTCTACCACTTTGATTTAATCCAAATAAATCAAGACAAAATTTAATTAATGGATTAGTTACATGTCTTCCACTTTGATTTAATCCAATTAAATCAAGTCAAAAATACTTATAATTACATACTTGCAATTATCACAATATCCTCAAATAGTATAGATAATTATGAAATTACGACAAAACCCTTGTGTAAATATTGAATTAATCCAATTAGGTCAAAGTAACTAATCAACGTTATCAAATAATAGTTGATTATCTTAGTTGATAATTATAATATCGAATATTATCTTTTATCAAAATGAATCGGCTACCCAAGTGCTCAACAAGTATACTTCATATTGGACTCTTTAAGTTCAGACACGTTCGTCATATAAGCATAGCTAATATATGCATAATTCAGTCATGTAACAACCCAACTTTCGTAATTCCAACTAACATTAGGACTGAACGACCTAGGAAATTTTCTCCGAGCTTTAACAGAAAATTCTTGAAAACAACTTAAAATCAATGGGCCTAGTGTGCGTTTATTGTTAACCACCATCAACACAATGTATAAAGCAAAAGGGATTAGATGACTAAAATTTTTAGACATTCAGTGAAACTACCAAGCGATTATCCAAGCTTTTTTTTTTTTTTTTTTGGGCCTGAGGAACGGCTACAAAAGATAGCTTATAGGTGCTTAATTAGTTAGTAGTAACAGAGGTTTCTGCTTCGAATTGCCAGTACAGGTTGACTGTGTTTATAAGATTGATGTTCTTTCAAAGGAATTAGAAACTCTTAGGCTGTGGACTACCATTGATTTGCGAAATGGGCAAATTTCTCTGGTTTAGCACTCCACATAACATATTTCTTTTATTTTAAAAGGTATAAATAATATTCACAATTAAATTTATCTTAAAGTTTTTTTTTTTATAATTATAATAAGAAAATAATATTTAAATTTTACTGAACCCACGCAAAGAGCCGGACGCACGCTAGTATATATAAAAGTTCAATGATTTTCTTCCTAAAACGCTATATAAGATTTTTCTTTTAGACCTAAAACATCACACATGATTTTTTATTTAAAAGATATAAATCCTATTTAAATTTTACTAATCCACGCAAAAGAGCGGATCTCATACTAGTGATAAATAAAAATACAATATTCCCAGTCCGAATCTGCATATTTTGTTTTCCTGCTCGGTAAATTGAATGATACATTCTCCTATATATTAAATCCCAAATGAGTTCCTAATTTTTACCATATAAAGATATTCAAATGAAATGATTGATCCCCTTAACAACAAATTTCATCGTGCTCTCCGTTGTCCTTTCATATTAATTTGATGTCATCAAAGTCCCACTTTGTCCATTTTTCACTCAACACTTGTTCCCACAAATCTCTGCCCGGTTGAGTAGGAGCAGCACCAATAAGCTCATGAACACAATGGAGCGTCTTCTCCTGGATATCGTCCTTGTCATTCCATCATCAGGACCAAAATCACTGTTATTTTTTTCCACATTGTGATGTTGATACCGCAGACGATGCAAATCCTTTCAGTAGATTGCTTTTTCCAGTCTGCTTGCTGATTGACTCGATGATCCTTGCCTAGTTTTATTCTGCTTATGTTATGTGGTCAAAGTAACATCGTTGTTTATCATCAAGGCTCACCTAGTATTCTCACGGCTTATATTTTTATATTTTGAGATCGTTGAATATAGTATAATATTACAATAATACAAATTTGGGTTATAAGTAGGCCGTTTAGTCTACCTATAGTCATGATCGGCACTATTTATCATAATTGGAATGCTATGATATATGTGAAAAATGAATGTCAATATATGTATCAGATACGTTCAATCAACATATACAAAACTTTCAATAATTTTTAATTTGTATATATATATATATTAGAAAATTTAAATAATTAAACAACGGCCATAAATATATTATTTATTAATTTTTTGAGTTGTATTTTTTAATATAATATGTAGACCCAAGCCCAAATTAGTTAAAAAAATTTTAATACACTTTTGTATCAATCTTATTTCTTAAACATATTTAAAATAATTATATTTAATTTGTATGTCTATATAGAATTGACTATTTTTCATTTTAAATCCACTCAATTATGTGTTTTTCCATTTGTAAAATAATAGAGATTTCATTACATTTAAATAAAAATAAAAATAAAAATAACTATATTTATACTTAGGTTTGATTATTGATCTTCTAATTAATTAATATATTTGTAGTGATTATTTTACTAAACCACACAGTGTATAGTTGTTATGTGTAAAATATTCACATATTAATATTAATATAATTATTTTGTATATATTTTTTTATATTTATTTTATATTTATAGTTGTTCAAAGCACAAATATTGCGTTTTAGCACTAGGATTTTAATAATTTAATTAAAAAAGTGATTAAATCTATAATAAATTAGCGGAAATTTAGTATATAATATACTACATAAACTTAAAATACATAATTTTAAAAATAAATTTTTACTTAAATTTTTAGGGTAAATTGGTATTTTTAGAAATTATGGATAAAAATATAATTATCAAAATTTTGGGTTAATTTATAAGTTTAGAAATTAAGGGCTATTTCATAATTTTCAAAAGTATAGGGATCATATTGTAATTTCAAAAAATATGTATGAATTCATTATATATAATTTTGGTAAGAAAAAAATTTAGGTCCCGCTGACTGAAATTTCTGGATACGTCACTGTGCAGGCCCATCTCCATGGGATTTTTATCATGAAACAAATTGCATTTGCATTCAGAGTGATGAGTTCATTTGCATAATCTTAGGCTGTGTTGTTGCAGAAAATCCCTTACTGACCTTCACATTTCTCTCTTCATTTGTCTTTTATTGCGGATCACCACACAAACTTTTTCTCATTTTACCTTAATATTAGAATTCTTCCCCACCCACATAAACTAACTAACTTTTAACTAACTCCTTTATGATCAATTCAACAGTTCAACAACCCACCACAAAAATCTAGCCAAAATATTTAATCTCTCTTTTGTTTTGTTTGTTGTGTTTTTCTAAGACGAAAACAATTCTTTCTAAATCCATTTCATACATTTTTTTCAAAAAAAAAAAAAAAAAATTGGGTTCATTCATTAACATAAGAAGTTAGAGGTAACACATGTGTTTGTGGGTTTATTTTGGGTTGATGAATTGTTGATGTCTTTGAGTGTTGGAGCTGTGTCAATTTCCAATAACATGGTTGATAAGAACAGGGAGGAAGCTGAGAAGAATGATGTTGTTGCCGTGGAAGCACCACAAGAAGAGCAGAGGCCTGACAGACATGATAATGCCAATGACACTGATGAAGAGGATGGTGTCCAAAATATCCAGTTGGGTCCTCAGTACACTCTTAAAGAACAGATTGAAAAGGATAAGGTTTTTAATTTTGCTTATAATTTTTTATTGTTCCTACCAAATTTCTTAATGTGTACAAGTTTTATTGATGGGTTCTGTTGAGTTCATATATAGGATGATGAGAGCCTGAGGAAGTGGAAGGAGCAGCTTCTTGGAAGTGTGGATTTTGAGAAAATTGGAGGTATTAATTTTCTTTTCGACCAAGTTTTATGATCCTTTGATTGAATTTGTTTTGGTTTTTAATTTCTTTTGATGGTTCTTTCTGTTTTCATGTTGAAAATGCCACTAATGGTCTCTCTTTTGTTTTTTTTGCTGACATTTGATCCTAATTTCTTTGAGCATTTAAGTGCTATCAAATAAGCATTTTCATTTTCTGATGATTCATTCTATCATTAGATTTTAAAATTTGATTATTATTTTTTTCGCAAAGCAGTATCATGATTCACCTTTGTCAGAAATCAATGTCCAGATTTGAGGTCTCTGCTGTGGTTATAGCCAATAAATCTGTTCAATCAACAAAAATGCATCTTGATTGCATCATTATTTTTGACATCAAAAGATTTTGTACAATATGAAGAGAACATTAGCAACGACTGTTCCTTTTCTGATCTGTAATCAATCTCATTGCTACCAGATGCTTCCCATGAATCGCATCCATTGGACTAAACTTACCCAATTGCTTTCTTTCAGCAACTTAAATGTTAACCAACGTCCAACGTCATTGCTATGTATCCATTTAATGTGGTTTTTGGTTTTTCCTTGATGCAGAAACTCTTGAACCTGAAGTGAGGATCCTTAGTCTCTCAATCGTTGCAGCTGACAGAGACGACATTGTGCTTGCTGTTCCACAGGATGGAAGACCAAAGGGAAATTGGTTTACATTGAAAGAAGGCAGTAAGTACAGCTTGAAATTCACATTTGAAGTCAGCAATAACATTGTATCTGGCCTTAAGTACACCAATGCTGTTTGGAAATCTGGTATCAAGGGTAAGTAATCCGTCTATGCTCTAACTCTGCTAACATTATATGAATCTCAACCACTTCAATGTTTCGCTTATAACGAGTTTCATTTCAGTGGACAGCAGAAAAGAGATGATTGGAACCTTTAGTCCTCAGCCTGAGCCTTACACACATGAGATGCCAGAGGAGACAACCCCATCGGGCATGTTTGCTAGAGGATCATATTCTGCAAGATCAAAGGTTAGTTCAAAATGGTTCAGTTCTTTTTTCATTCATTTCAATATACATATGTAGAACAATAGAAGCTGATTTGAAACTACAACTTGAGCCGCACTTGTTTTAAAACTGCTTGATCAAATTGAATAAGCTGGCTAGAAGATGTGATTTGCCTTGTATGCTTATTGCTTGATAGTTGATGTAGACTTTTAATTGCTAGTTTTCTGTGTTTTGGCTTGTATCTGCATTGTACCTATCCATTTTGTTATCAACTTGTCTTTCTGATTCCAATATTCGGTACCGCGATTCTTTAGTTTCTTTGTTCTTGTCTCTCTGTCTTTGCAGTTCCTTGATGATGATAACAGGTGCTACTTGGAGATCAACTGTACCTTTGACATCAGAAAAGAATGGGCTGCTGTTTGAATGGAGAACTTTCCATTGCATATCTTCATCATTTTTAGTTAAAGATAATTTCAATTCAAACATATTAAATTATTGCTTTTTACTTCCTATCTATTCCACAGACCATGCTTATAACGAGAACATTGTGCATTGGTTACGACTTTTTTTTTTTTTTACTTTTGCAGCTATATATTCATCCTACCGGCCGCAATTTCCCTTGAAAATGGAAAAATGGCATTGATACAATGGATGCTTGGCCACACTTTTGCAAAATTATTTTAAATTTAATTTCTTCATTTCATTTAGAAGAGTGTATAAAACTATTGCTATTAGAGGATTATTCAAATGTTAGAAAGCAGTTAATGAGTTTGAATTACTTAACTGCTATGCTATGTCTTCCTACTGTTAAATTCTTTCAGCAATCATTAAGCTATTTTGAGCAAGTTTGTTTAATAAGAAAGGATTGTGCACAAAAACACTAAAGACAATAAAATTTTGTCTGGTATTAAAATTATTTTTGTCTTGTAGTAATTGTTTTTTAATTTTTTACCTTTTATTGTTTATGTACCATTTTTTGTGTAATTTTTTGGAAGAATATCATTTCTCTTTTTGTATCTCATTAGCTTCTATTGTTCTATTAATTTCATTTTTTTTAAAATTATTACTATTTATCATTTTTTTTTAACCGCAGTTATTCAAGTTCTTCCAATATCCTTTTCAAATTCATTTAAAAAAAAAAAAAAAAACTTGAAGTAAGATAATTTTGTAATTAGAGGAGTCAAACAAATTGTGATTTCTTAATAGTCCTTATTCAGTAGATGGGTCAAATATCTCATATGATTTGAAAGAAAATATTTTTTTGACTACTAATCTCAATTTAAAAAATCTCAAAGATTTTCTAACTAAGATAGAACAAACAAGATAGAGTAACGATACATACACAATGTTGACGGTGGATTTTGATCTCAGGGTAATATGGGAATATCACCTCTGAGGGAATCCTCCTTCAACGGTGAATTTGTTTGGTTATGGGGGACCAAAGGCAAATTTAGCGAAAGACGGATGAATGCACCAATTAACAAGAAGATTTAACGTGGTTCGGCGGATCTTGGTCCGACCTACGTCCACGGATACAAACAATATAATACTTTTTATTACTCAAATACTCTTCTCGGCTCTTTCTTGTTTTACAAGTCAGAGTTTGATGATTCTGATCACTTTTTTTTTTTATGATGCCCTTTACACATACCCTGCCCTCCTATTTATAATAATACAGAAATCAGACTCCTATTTGTATAAGATATCCTAGTTGAACTCAGTCTTCTCCTCTTGCAAGGATTCCTAGTCTAATACTGCCTTCTCTTTTCTTATTCCTTCTTGGATTCTGACTCCATCTCCTGTGAGAGTATGATAATTTGTTTATCTTATCCGCAAGAATAGGGTGTCGTCATCTTGAGCATATCTCGCCTGTCTGGTCGGTCTTCATGAGGTCGGTCACGATAGTCTTTTATGCTGAAAGTGTTTTTGCCGACTTTATAGTGCTCGGTCATCCGAACCAAAGTGGTCGGTCTTCATCTGTTGTGGTCGGGTCGGCGGAACGTAATTCGACCGAGGAGAGAATTACCCTTTTTACCCCTGTCATACTCTGTAAATAACATAGGTCCTGAAAACACCATCAACATCTGTCTCCTAGTTCTCGGTAACAACGAGTTTGCAAGTTGGTGCCGGGAACTATATAGAGGTGGTGTGCTGATTTACTCTGTTGGAGGTCGACCTGGTTTGAGAAATGTTTCGTCGCCTCTTTTCGAGCGCTTCTTCTTGAGACACGCAACAGTCACATCCGCTTAAATGCCTATCAAATCATCTTTAGGGTTTCTTCTACGTTCGAAACTTGTTAACATCCGCTGGGTTCCCGCCAAAAAGGGAACAAATCGACCGTGTGGAGGCGTCTTTACAGGGCGCTGATCTCAACCGTCTGTTTAAACTTGGCAGACCTTTTTTGTAGTCGACACTTGGCGTTCATCCGGGTCCTCCCTTAGATCCAACGGTCACGAGCGTCCTTGTCATGACTATAAGAAGGCGAGGCTTTCACTGTTCCATCTTTTTCTGCAATTTCTCCTTCTTCCCCTGAAAACACCTCGTGAATCGCCCAACTTAGTGTTCTCGAGGTTCAACCGCGGGCTTTTCTTTTTCTTTGCTGCGAACATAAGGAACGGGCAAAACCGTACTGCACAACCTCCGGCTTTTCCGAGAAGAACAAGTAAGTCTTCTGAACGACCTCTTCCTTTTTTGTGTTGTGAATCTGTGCTGCTTTTTTTTTTTGTGTTGCTAGGGAACGACTTAAGGTTTGGTTTGGATTTGGCTTTAGGGCACTTTTAGATCCTACCTGTTTTTAGCTAAGCCGGAAGAAACCTGAGTAGTTTCTTAGTTATAGACTGACTTCCCCTCCCTTCTTTGTTTTCCGGATGTCAGGGATGTCTGACAACGATTCTTCCCCTGAAAATCCTGCCAAACCATCAACTCCCTCTGCTGAAGAGCTCTCCTCGAGCTCGGGGGCACCCAGTGTAGGAGAACTTGATACTACCCCTACTCCTTCTGAGATCGAACAAGATTCTTACCATCAAAGGGTTCCTCGGAAGGATCCAGAGTCCGGTGATCTTGGCTCGTCGGCTCTGGATATGAACCGTCATTCCAAGATAACTGAAGATGACCTCGCACTACTTCGACAGCGGTATAACATTCCGATAGATATCGCCCTTGAAGTTCCCGGCCCGATGGATCGCGCTAACCAACCTGATGGGGGCTCGGTGGCACTTCTTCCTGCCTTTTTCGAGTGTGGGTGCGGCTGCCTCTTCAACCTTATTTTGCTTGGATGCTGGCCGAGATGGAGATTGCTCCTTGTCAGTTGAGTCTAAACAGTTGGAGGATTTTGGCCGGGTTGTATGTAGCTTGGCATCGGGCAGGACTCGGCGAGCCTTCTTTTGAAGAGGTGAAGAGGTTATACCGGCTGAAGGCTAATCCTAGGTCGTACCATGGCTGGTATTACCTTTCCGCTTATGACAGCTCGTCAAACGTCGTCCAAAAGCTCCCTGACTCTAATAAGAATTTCAAAGACCTCTGGTTCTGGGCCACTGGGGATTGGGGGCGGTCGCTAAGGTCGGATGAAGGGGAATTCTCGGTACCAGATATCTTCAGGGCGGGAGGTTAGGAGATCAACTTTCTGGTTTTTCCTTAGTTTGTTTTTTTTTTTTGGACTCTTACCCCTTATTTTCTATTCCTCCTAGCCTGTTGGAGGGATGCTCCCAAGGTTTCCCATCAAGTCCGGAAACAGGTAGTCTGGGCTCGTCGGTATGCCGCTCACTGGAGGGAATTTGTTAATGATGCGGCCTTTGTTGAGTCGGGCCTTACTCGGACTGTCCATTCGGAGGTCTCGGGTCGGATAGGTAGATGTTTGCTGACTGTTTAGTTTGACCTCCCTGTTTGTTTATCATGTTTGATGTCTTTGCTGTATGCTCGGGTCTTGATTTCCTTCTCTCCATTTTTTGTAGGCATGTCAAAGAGATCAAAGTTTCTTGAGAAGTTGGCCGGTACTATGAAGAAGGCTGGCCACGCTGAAACTGGAACTTCCCGGGCACATCCTGAATCCGTTGCGGTTGGGAGAGCACCTCAAAGGAAGGTTCAGTCGGCTACTTGGGATCCATCCTCTCCATCCGGTGTGCAGTTACCAGAATCTGCTCGGTTGGTTAGTCCGCCGAAGCCTTTTAGGAAAATGAAGCGTCAATTTGGGGCCGAGGAGGCTGAGTTGGAGGGGGAGGGGCCTGTGCAGGGTAAGAAGAAAGATGCCCGTCGGGGGAAAAAATCTTCTGAGGGCTCCTCTAAGACGCGGAAGGTTCCGTGATCCTCGGGGTGGATGATTTGGGAGAAGGCATCCGGGAGGCTACTTCCCATCTAGTGCCGGCTTTTAATGAATTGGCCGAGGTGATTCCCCCGGGGGAGGTTTCGAGATATGAGGATATCTCTCCCGAAGTCTTGGTGACTGAGATGAGCTCTCAAATGGGAAATGTAGTTTTACTCCTCCTCTTTCTGATTTTGGTTCTCGGTCTTCCTTACCTTATATCTTGACTTCTTTTGTTTTTGTGCAGGCTACTTATCTCATGGCCAAGAATAATGACCTTCTTCTGAGTCTATTGTCTGAGGGTGGTCAGGCCTAGAGACTTCAGAATCGCCTTACAGAAGTGGAAGCTAAACTGGCCGATCGGGAGGAGGTGATAAAGACCCTCGAAGCGACTGCAATTGAGAACTTCAAAACTAATAAGGCTCTTAAGGCTGCTGCTGCGCTGGAGCGAAAACTTGCTGATACCGCTAGGGAGGATTTGAAGGCTGCCCAATCTGAGATTGGCGTTTTGAAAACGAAGGTGTCAAGTGTTGAAACCAAGCTGAAGGCCAATGACGAACAAATGGCGCGGGCTCGGGATGATCTTGAGAGGAAAAAGGCCGAGCTTGAGGAGAGAGAGGCCGATCTTGAGGCCGAGAAGGAGGCCATCCGCCTTGAGGGGGTTGGTGATTGTGCTGATTTAATACCGATGGTGCTGCCAAGTCTGAACATGGACCCTATTTATGCGGCCATCAGCTTTTGCAATGGGGATATAACTGAGGAGGAGTTCCGGAAGTGACTCCCTCCTTCTCCCGAGGAGGTGATGGATCCCGCCCCGATTTTGGTTGTTCCGACTTCCGGGGTTTCTCAAGAAGGATGACCTGATGTTCCTGCCCCCGGCGAGGACTGTCTTGAGATCCCTCCCCCTATCCCTGAAGCAGAGGTTCCCATGCTGCCGAGGCTGAAGCAGTTGTTCCTCCTTCTGAGGTCGAGCCAATCCTTCCGCCGTCTGAGCTGGCTGAGGAAGAAATTCCCGCCACTGTGCGGGCTGAATGAGAAAGGGTAACCCGACCGGGGCCCTGTGTACACTTTAACTTTTTGTAATAACATTACAAGTTGTATTTTGACATATATATATATATATATATGTGTGTATTTCTTATCTCTTTCTCCTTTTTTCTGTATGCTTCCTGTTTGTCCGAATACTCTGAGACCTTTTGGGGGTCAACATGAGCCGGAGGGGCATAACCTGACCCCGAGCTGAGAAAGGCACTTGAAACTGGGGGAATGTTACCTCCCCAGTCGGAAGGGCTGACTCGGTGGGACGTACCCCGACCCCGAGCTGAGAAAGGAACTTGGACCTGGGGGAATGTTACGTCCCCAGTCCAAATGACTGACTCGGTGGGACGTACCCCGACCCCGAGCTGAGAAATGAACTTGGACCTGGGGGAATGTTACGTCCCCAGTCCAAAGGGTTGACTTGGTGGGACGTACCCCGACCCCGAGCTGAGTGAAAGACTTGGGTTCTGGGGGAATGTCGTTCCCCAGTCCAAATGAGCTGACTCGGGGACGTAACCCGACCCCGAGCTGAGTGAAAGACTTGGCTCTGGGGGAATGTTACATCCTCAATCCAAAGAAGCTGACTCGGTGGGACGTAACCCGACCCCGAGCCAAATAACCAAGTGGCCTTGGCGGAACGTAATCCAGCCCCGAGCCGACTAACCCCTGAGACTTATTCACAAGGGAAGTGAATCAACCTTTGAAGCCCTACCGAATCTGGCATGGGCGTCCCCCTACCAGACCGGCGGAAAATAAAAATAAGTTTCTGGAAAAAAATAAAAAGGCGGGGGTGACTTAGCACCTATCCCAAAATAAAAAACGTTTTGCAAGCATAAACAACAACATGGATGCCTCAAAACAGCGTCCCGTCCGAGGTCTCCAAAACACAATTCTGAATCTTCCAATTCAGTGTCCCGCGAATCAGGATTCGGATCAGTAGAGCGTTTGAATGGTAAGGGCACATCCTCTACACGTCGGTTCACTGGGGAGCTTGTGTATTGTATGAGGGCTCCTCTCTACCACGCTGGAGCAGGCACACGCCACAGGGGCACACACGCATCCCCGTGCTGTGTCTCTCGCGGATCCGGATGATGAATGGATCAAAGAGTGTCCGGACTACTAAGGGTATATTCCTCCTTAGTTCCGGCATCACTGGAGCTAGCAATCGTCACGGGGGTGTCATCACCCCCCGTGCTATGCTTTCCCACGGATCCATTACATCGGGTAGGTGAGGATCAAAAGAGTGTTCGACACATTAAGGGCATGTTCCTCCTTATGTTCGGTAACACTGGAGTAAGCAATTGTCATGGGGGTATCATCCCTCCATGTGCTATGCTTCTCACGGATCCTATGCATCGAGTATGTCCCTGAGGACCCCGAGCTAAAGAGACATTTGGTTCTGGGGGAATGTTCCGTCCCCAAACCAATGAGCATGACTTGGTGGGACGTAACCCGACCCCGAGCTGAAAGAAGTACTTGGCTCTGGGGGAATGTCCCGTTCCCAGACCAATATGCATGACTCGGTGGGATGTAACCCGACCCCGAGCTGAAAGAGGTACTTGGCTCTGGGGGAATGTCCCGTCCCCATACCAATATGCATGACTCGGTAGGACGTAACCCGACCCCGAGCCGAATAACTGAATGGCCTTGGTGGAACAAAGTCCAGCCCCGAGCCGATCAGGTCTTAGTGCTTGGTCGTTTCTTTTTGTATTAGGCGCTAGGTTTGTCCCCGGTTTTTTGAGTAAGTCTTTCTATTTATGTTTTAATAAAGTGGACGAGAACCTTTTTGAAAAGAGAAAGTTTTTATTCATGTTTCGGGGACAAACTGCCCTTTTTTCAGTTGATTTGGCGGCCACGTGCTCTTTGTCTGGTCGTCATAACTTCGTGGTCAATGTATGTGTTCAGATATCCGTTTCGTGCTAGGTCTTCTATCTGTTCTCGTAGATCTTTACATCCGTCCGTTGCATGTCCTCTGGAGTTGTGGTGTATGCAATAAGCCTTTTGGCTCCTCTTGTCTGGGGGAAATCTTCTTTGGTCGGGTTCTACTAAGAGGCCTTTCCCCTGGATCTCCATGACAATTTGTCCTAGTGGTTTCTTTAGGGGAATGTACGCATCTTCCCCGACCACATGGTTTACTTGGGTCGGCGCCCTTCTCTCTTGGTTGTCTTGGTGTAGTGGTTTGAACTCCTTGTGCTTCGGGGGTGGTCTTCTGGATTCTTTTTCTACACGGCGGGGGGCACCTTCCCTTGTGGTTCTTTCTCTGATGGTGTTCCATTTTCGGGATATTTTCTCATCGTTCTCTAATAAAACGAATTTACGGGCCACCTCCAGGGCGGTGGTGTAGTCCGGGGTGTCCTGGATCCTTAGGTGGGTCCATAGCCTCCCGACTTTCAAGGCTCCTTTCAAGCTTTCTAGGGCCTCGGGGGATTCGTACCCTCCAACTTCGAGTACCATATTGTGGTATCTTTCAATGAATATTTTCAATGGTTCATCGTCTCCTTGTTTTATAAGCCTTAGTTCTCCAATTGTTTTTCTGGGGACACAAGCTCCCTTGAAGTGTCGTATGAATGACTTTCTGAGTTGTGCGAAGCTGCTATTGCTTCTTGGGGCTAGGCTTCTATACCATAGAATGGCCGATCCGGCTAGAGTTAAGGGGAACACTTTACAAATGGCGTCCCCTGTTACCCCTTGTACTTCCATTAGAAGGACGAAGCTTTCAATGTGGGTTTTGGGATCGGTATGGCCCTTGTATGGCGTCATGGTCGGCATGCTGAATCTTTTTGGGAATTTCTCTGACTTTATTTCTTCTGTGAGGGGGGACTCATCTTTGCCGTCCTGGACATCCCATCTGTTTGTATTGGGGTATACTCCCCATTTGACCAGCTCCTCCCGTAGCCAAG
The DNA here is from genome assembly GCA_019454045.1 of Zanthoxylum bungeanum. Classification (NCBI taxonomy): domain Eukaryota; kingdom Viridiplantae; phylum Streptophyta; class Magnoliopsida; order Sapindales; family Rutaceae; genus Zanthoxylum; species Zanthoxylum bungeanum. The sequence goes on along the minus strand of SKCR01038326.1, from coordinate 111,093 downwards.
ATTTCATGCTGTTGTCTTTGGTTCCATGCCGCCTCCTGTGGTTTCTTTTCTTTCTGTTATCTTGGGAGTGGTGCTTCTCAGGCTCGGTATCTTCTCGTACTTTTTCGTTATACTCTTTCCTTCTTCTCCGGGTGCTGTGAAGGCTATCATAGGAGGAGTCTGGTGACGATTTGTCATCCTCTTCCTCCCATGTGTCCTCGGTCTGGGAATCTCTCTGCACCACCAAGGATCTTACCCTGTAGGGATCCCTCCCCTGGGTTCTGTCGTCTTCACTTGTATCGACAATTCTCTTTCCTTCTGCTATTTCATTCCTTCGTCGGCTAGTCCCGGTCTTGAATTTTCCGTTGTGTACTCCCTCTACTTTTTTCCAATCGGTCTACTATGGTTCTTAGCAGGGTTTGGTTTTCCTCCCTTTCTTTTCTAAGGTTCTCTTCGATCTTCTCCATCCAATCTGCAGCTGAGCTCCCTGATGATTGGTGGTTTCCGCCTTCCGCCATTGTCTCACTACGCGAGTTGCTTTTTGTTAGTTCCCCACAGACGGCGCCAACTGTTGACGGTGGATTTTGGTCTCAGGGTAATACGGGAATATCACCTCCGAGGGAATCCTCCTTCAACGGTGAATTTGTTTGGTTATGGGGGACCAAAGGCAAATTTAGCGAAAGACGGATGAATGCACCAATCAACAAGAAGATTTAACGTGGTTCGGCGGATCTTGGTCCGACCTACATCCACGGGTACAAACAATATAATACTTTTTATTACTCAAATACTCTTCTCGGCTCTTTCTTGTGTTTACAAGTCAGAGCTTGATGATTCTGATCACTTTTTTTTTATGATGCCCTTTACACATACTCTGCCCTCCTATTTATAATAATACAGAAATCAGACTTCTATTTGCATAAGATATCCTAGTTGAACTCAGTCTTCTCCTCTTGCAATGATTCATAGTCTAATACTGACTTCTCTTTTCTTATTCCTTCTTGGATTCTGACTCCATCTCCTTGTGAGAGTAGGATAATTTGTTTATCTTATCCGCAAGAATAGGGTGTCGTCATCTTGAGCATATCTCGCCTGTCTGGTCGGTCTTCATGAGGTCGGTCACGATAGTCTTTTATGCTGAGAGTGTTTTTGCCGACTTTATAGTGCTCGGTCATCCGAACCAAAGTGGTCGGTCTTCATCTGTTGTGGTCGGGTCGGCGGAACGTAATTCGACCGAGGAGAGAATTACCCTTTTTACCCCTGTCATACTCTGTAAATAACATAGGTCCTCAAAACACCATCAACACACATAAAAGTACACAAACACTTACACATATATATTAAAAAAAAAAAAAAAAAAAAACTACTTTGCCCTTTTCACACACCCGAATTGATGCATTATTATTATAATTTTTTTGCATTTTTCTTTGATCATTCAGGAAAAAAAAAAGTCCTCAAGGGTGTGGTTTGATGACAAAAGACTTAAGACTTGATTGTTAGGTCATAGATTCGAGTACATGAGGTACATTTCTTATAAGAGTCCGAGACAACAAAAAATTTTACATGCTCTGCTTAAGCTCGGGTCGGGTGATTTGATAGCGGAATTTCTAATGTTTCAAAAAAAATTCGGACAAATAAATTTTTTTGTTATTTTTTTTATATCACACTTGAACCCTTGATGTCAAGGATGAAACAAATCAAGGTGCTCGAGTATTGCTAAATCTAGAGGAGTAAATTTGTTCAAAAGTTGATATTAAATACAATTCAATATATAATCCGATGATGCGCCTCAATCTATCGATTTGAAGTCCATCTTAAAAATAATAAATAAATAAATTCCCGAACTCAATATATATATATATTGAGTTCATTATTTTAGAATTAGATTTAGCAAAAACCGAGTATAATATATAAATATCAATATTCGTATCCTATCTGTTTAAATAATTAATATTAAATTTTTATTCATATTCGGTCCTAACCGTGTTGAGTTCATGATCCATTGTAAATCATTGTTCAAATGAAGAGTTTATCTCTAAGGGTCTGTTTGGTTCAACGGAGGGGAGAGGAGGGGAGGGATTTTAATGGAGGGGAGGGGAGGGGAGGGGAGGGGAGGGGAAGATTTTAATTAAATATATGTTTGGTTCAAAGGAGGGGAGGGGATGAGAGAGTTTTTAATTAAATATATGTTTAGTTAAAGAAGAGAGGAGAGAGATTTTAAAACTAAATTACTATTTTATCCTTATAGCATTTTATAAATAAAATTAAAACAATATAGTCTTATATTATCTTTGAATTAAACAAATAATAAAATTAAAATTAAAAGCTCTACATAATACGTGTTATTAAAAATAAAATTAAAACAAATATAAGATAAGAGAATAAAAGAATTGAATGGTGAAGCAAATATAAGAGAGATTTGTAATTAAGATAATTTTGGATTTTAATGTATAAGTAGGGATAATTTAGTCAATGCATTTAATATTTAATTGCTCACTTTCTCTCCCCTCCAAAACCCCCCACTTTTGGAGGGGAGCAAAAATTGGCTTAGGAGGGATTTTGCTCCCCTCCCCTCCCCTCCAAAAAATTGAACCAAACAACTATTATTTAAATAATCCCTCCCCTCCCCTCCCCTCCCCTCCAAAACCCTCCAACCAAACAAAGCCTAATAGATAAAAATATTTTCAACCTTATCGGTCTCTCACCAACAAACATGCTTTTCTTTCATTCTCATTCATTCACTCACTCACTCACTCATTTTACAATTCCATTAAACATTTAACTCTCAATAACATTCATCCCTCTCTCTCTTGTTCAAAAAATAAAACATGAACGAAAATGAATGAGAGTGTCATTTAATCATCTTAGCTCTTGTACGTGCACGTTTGTTTCTACAAGGTTAGTTATTTTTTTTCAATTCTTAATTAAGTTATTGTTTTTCTCAAATGGGTGTCGTTTTATTTTAGCAATTTTTGTTTCTTTATTGAATTATTAATATAAAGATAAGAACACAAAAGGGAGATCATCATTTTATTCATTTTTGCGTGCATTAGTTTATTTTTTTGGCTTATGGATATGTGTAAATGTTCATTCTTAATATTATCCTTCAGCTTTGATATAGGTTAGGAATTTAGATAAAACAAGGCCAAAATGGCTGGTTTTTTGGGTGTGATTGTGTCTGATCCATGGCTTCAGAGCCAGTTGACTCAAGTGGAGCTACGCACTCTCAAATCCAAGGCGACTTTTTTCATTTATTTTTGGGATTTAATTCTTTATTTTTTTGAGAATGTTTATAAACAAAATGAAAACTATTTTGGAATGTTTTTTTTTTTAAAGTTTATTTCTACCAGGAGTCAGTCACAGTTGGTGATTTGCTGCCTCTTTTTGCAAAGTGGAAGGCTTTTTCTGATATGTTTAAGGAATAAGGAGGATGAGTTTAAGGCTATTTTGGGAGAGTCACATACCAGCATGGAGGATGAAATTGATTTCGAATACTACTAATGAGGATTTAACTAACAATTGCTTCTTCCTTTGTTTTTGTTTGTTTTTTTCTATCTACATTGCTAATATATATATATCATTTTCAATTATAGTTTTTTGGTGTCTCGTAACAAATGGAGAAACCGGTATGCCATTATTATCTTATGTATAGAGTTAGTATCTTTTTTTAACCTGACTTCAGACCTTGGAGGTTGAAGCTGCGGTGAGGAAGACAAGAAGTTGAATGCGACCTCTATATAATCAGTGTTTCACGAAATCTTGGGTGCTCCATTTTCTTGTTACCTGAGGACATTTTGGAGGTATGGTTGTTTATATCTGGTTATGGTCACCACAAACTTATATATATTTTTAAGAGTAGACTAGGTACCACACAGAAATTCCAAGTATAAAATTGTGGTACCTTCCTCCGCTTATAAAGCATATTTTGAGGATGAGTCTTGGTGTAACACTAAGGTTATTCTATTGTGACCTAGTGTGTTGGACCATTCTTCATGCAGATTTTATCTTGACCATGCCTTCTTCCATGTTAAAGTCAAGCAAAAGTGACATCCACCGAAAGCCACTGAAAAGCAAAAGTAAAAAATAATTAATTATTTTGGGTGGGTCCTGCATGCTTATAAAATAATAATAAAAAATTAGAATTCACTATTTACACAATGAATCTCATGCCTATAAATAGAGGTTTCATTTCATTATTTTCTTTACCTCATTCTCAACCAAATCCTCTGTATTCTAAGAGAGAAAATATAGTTTCTTCTTAAGAGTTTGTGAGAGAGTTGTAGTTCTCATATTCCAAGAGAGTGTGAGATTGTTCACTTCTTGTGTTTAGAGAGAGGTTGTAAAATTCTTTCCACTATAGTGAAATCCTTATACTTTTGTCCGTGGATGTCCCTCACTTTGAGGGTTTTACCACGTTAAATCTGTGTCTCATTGCTTTATTTTATTGTTAATAATTATGGTAGGCTAAGCCTCCTAATTATTATTGTATTATTATATAGTAGGCAACGCCTCATAAATTAAAAATTATTCTCAATTTCTCTTTACTTGCGTGCCAGATTTAGCCCACGATCCCCTAACAGTGGTATCAGTGCTTCAGGTTCAAGGTTACTGTTCACAGAGACTATTCACATATACGGTATAATATTATTCATGTACACGGTACTATTCACGTAGATGGTACTATTCACATATACGGTACTATTCACGGTGAAATAGTAAAAAGTCGGTTCAAGTGAGCAACTGATCGTCATCAGAAACAGGCAAGAAAGTTCGAAATTGAGAAGTTCAAAGGGAGCAACTTTTCCCTATGGAAACTTAAAATAAAAACAATCTTGAGAAAAGACAATTGCTTGGCTGCATTTGGAGAGAGACCAAATGGAATGACTGATGAAAAATGAAAGGATATGGATGACAACGCTATAGGAAACTTGCATCTAGCCTTAGCAGATTCTTTGTTATCCAGTGTTGTAGAGAATATGACTGCAAAAGAGATTTGGGATGCACTTACCAAATTGTACGAGGTCAAGTCACTACACAACAAGATCTTCTTGAAGATGAGACTTTACACTCTTCGAATGAGTGAGTCCACATCCATGACGGATCACAACAACTTGAATATACTATTTTCCCAACTCAATGTGTTGGATTATAGTATATCAATAAATGAACGTGCGGAGATTCTACTTCAAAGTCTGTATGATTCGTATGATCAACTTATCATCAACTTGACAAGTAATGTTGTCACTGGTAATCTAGTCTTTGACGAAGTTAAGAAGAGTCTAGGAGCAAACATAAGGAAGACAGATCCGTTGGGGCAGTTGTGGAACCCCTAGGGTCAGACCAGTTCCCCGCGCAGCGGAAATGGGTCTAACCTGTGGATATCAAGTATGGGTGTAATTTTAAATAATTTAATAAAATACTATATTTCATTACGAGTGTATAGGAAAAAATCGGGGCTGAATCGGATTCCGGAAACTCCATAATAAAGCAAAACTAAATCAGCACGCGTAGCGCGTACCGTGCGCGCACTCACTGTTCAAAGGGAGCAACTTTTCCCTATGGAAACTTAAAATAAAAACAATCTTGAGAAAAGACAATTGCTTGGCTGCATTTGGAGAGAGACCAAATGGAATGACTGATGAAAAATGAAAGGATATAGATGACAACGCTATAGGAAACTTGCATCTAGCCTTAGCAGATTCTTTGTCATCCAGTGTTGTAGAGAAGATGACTGCAAAAGAGATTTGTGATGCACTTACCAAATTGTACGAGGTCAAGTCACTACACAACAAGATCTTCTTGAAGATGATACTTTACACTCTTCGAATGAGTGAGTCCAAATCCATGACGGATCACGACAACTTGAATATACTATTTTCCCAACTCAATGTGTTGGATTATAGTATATCAATAAATGAACGTGCGGAGATTCTACTTCAAAGTCTGTATGATTCGTATGATCAACTTATCATCAACTTGACAAGTAATGTTGTCACTGGTAATCTAGTCTTTGACGAAGTTAAGAAGAGTCTAGGAGCAAACATAAGGAAGACAGATCCGTTGGGGCAGTTGTGGAACCCCTAGGGTCAGATCAGTTCCCCGCGCAGCGGAAATGGGTCTAACCTGTGGATATCAAGTATGGGTGTAATTTTAAATAATTTAATAAAATACTATATTTCATTACGAGTGTATAGGAAAAAATCGGGGCTGAATCGGATTCTGGAAACTCCATAATAAAGCAAAACTAAATCAGCACGCGTAGCGCGTACCGTGCGTGCACTCACTGTTCGCGCTACAGTGCGTACATGCCCCTTTTTTTGTTTCATTGTAAACAATACTTCAGTTCTCTGGAAAATTTCCAGAGAGCTGAAGCAATTAGGGTATTTTACCTTAATTATTTATGGTCTTCCCAAAACACTTCAAAAACATCCAAATTATTTTTAATATCAAAACCAACATCAACATATGTTATAGAATAAAAATCAATTTTTTCAAAATATCAAATATTTTTACAAAAACATAAATTTATTCTAAATACATATTTGCGTAAATTTTGAATCCAATACACAAACCAAATTTGAATCCCAATAAGAAATGTCTCGTGAACAATTCTAGTTCACCTAAAAGTGGTCAAGTGAATCTAGAATGGTAACCATAGCTCTAAGTTTTAATCTAGAGTTCCAAACTCTTATTAATTGTTCCATGTCCAAGATGAACATCTTTGACCTAATACATAAGCATCTTGTGTTTATACTTCAAAAGTATCATAACACAATTGATTAGCCTTATTTAAGCAATGTGATTATACATCTTAGGGGTGTTCACGGGTCGGGTCGGGTTCTGAAAAATTTTAATTGACCCGATCAGGTTGGGTCATAGACAAAAGAATACCCAAAACCCTAAAATGGAAGAGTGGCCCGCGCGGTTTGGGTTGTTGCGGGTCGGGTCGGGTTTATGCGGGTTGGATCGGGTCAGCCTAATATGTTATATACAATTATATATTTTTAATGGTATGAAGTTGATGAAGTGATAGAGTAGCTCAAGTGGAAATTTGTTGGGTAAAACATAACAGGTTTCTAGTTCGAGTCTCAACCCTTGAAAATGGAAGTATATTTTTTTTTGCCTTATTTTATTTTCCTCATTTCAGCGTCATATTTTGATTTTGATATATCTAAGTTCCATTTTCATTTTTTATTTGTTGTAAGTAATGACATCAAAATAAAATTATTGCTAATTTTAATTGTTAAGATACAAATTACAAATTAGAAAGTACAAACTGTATATCAAAATCAAATAATACAATCTCAATCTATATATGAAAGTTGAAACACATTCAGCAAGGAAAATAGAAGCCTAATATTAAGGCCATTAGACACAACACAAACATGAAATGCCTCGATCAAAATTACAGATTTTAACGGTTTGCCTCTACAATGGACAAGAGAGGAGGATGATGCAAGTCCAAATGGATGGCAGTGATTGTGCAACCTCTCCACTGGAAACAACCATAGAACCAAAAGAAACTGCTATAACACTATGATTATGTCACAAAATATTCAACAATAAGTATCAACTGAAAATAGAAAAAACAAGAAGTTACAACCTTATATGTATTCATCATCTGAATCAACATCTTCGTTTATATCAGCACCAAGCAAGTTAGGCTCAATCGTACAAGTAGAACTTGATCTTGACAATTCTACAATAACAACATTCAATGACAAAAATGAACAACCCAATTACTTAGAATTCACATTGTCTTATATTAAGAAAATATTAATTTCAATAAATTTAAAGCATAACACTATAACAATACCTGAAGCGAATTCCTCAAATTTCTCCACATCATCCATCGCAGCTCGAAGATCAATTTGAGTTGGTATAGATTGCAACCAATTTTGAGCACAAATTAAAGCTTCCACCGTTGCAGGAGCTGATGAACTTCTAAAAGGATCAATTATTCTTCCACCTGTGCTAAAAGCCGACTCGGAAGCCACTGTAGAAATCGGAATATACAAAACACTACTTGCTACCATAGAGAGAGTTGGATATTTGGAAGAATTCACTTTCCAGCAATTCAACAAATCAAAAGTTTCTGAAACTTCTTCACACCCATCTGATAAATATCTAATCATGTCACATTGAGTCTCCACACTTTGCTCATCCAACAAATACTTTTTGAATTGGAAATTAAGAATCTTTCGAGCTTCTCCAACAAAATTAGTCTTATCCTCTGAAATATTTTCATTAGTAGTTGGCACACTCACCTCACTAGATGACCCCACTGAAATTTCATCCTTGAAGTACTTATACAAATCATTCAAGGCATCTTGCACCCGAGTCTCCACATCAAAAGCCTTAGAAATATCGTAAATTTGAGATAGGAAGAACTTGACATATTTTATCTTACATCTTGGATCAAGAACAATACTAACAAATAACACCCAATTCACTTTTGTAGGATTCTCCTAATACTTGTCAAATTTTTTTCATATCAATGGTCATTTTTTTCTAACAACAAATCACCATTTTCGCACATTGAAGTAATATGGTTTGAATCCTTTTTCTAACAACAAATCACCATTTTCGCACATTGAAGTAATATGGTTTGAATCCTTACAATTTCATTGAAAAAATTATTTGAAGTCACATACAAAGAACCCGAAAATGAAAGAGTAACATCATAAAATACTTGCAAAAACTTCACTAGGCATCTACATCGACTCCAATCATCCGAACTAGGAGGCCCTTTAATTTTAACCCCATCAAAGTACAATCTAGATCATCATCTTTTAACTTATAAAATGCTTTCTCAAAAATCTCCGCCGCCTCGAACATCAAGTAGGTAGAATTCCACCTAGTTTCCATATCAAGACATAAAAGACTTTTACACTCAATCTTCTTCCGCTCCACATTACTATTGAAACTCAACTTCCTAGCAGGGGACGATCTCACATATCTTACCATATTTCTTATATTCTCAATCACTTCATTATTATCTCGCAAGCCATCCTTTACAATAAGGTTAACAATATGTGCACAACACCTCATGTGAAAAAATTTATGACCTAAAATAGTGGTAGGCCATTCTTTAGTTCTACGTGTTATATACCTTATTGCACCATCATTAGAACTAGCATTATCTACAGTGATTGTGAAAATTTTATCAATTCCCCAATCTAACATGCATGCCTCAATGAATTTACCAATTGTCTCCCCTGTGTGATTAGGCACTTGACAAAAGTTTATAATCGCTTTTAAAACTCCCAATCATCATCTATCCAATGGGCTGTGAGACACATATAATTTCAATTTTGAATTGAAGTCCAAGTATCTGTGGTTAGACACACACGTTGAGACTTAATTATATTTTTCAATTTCATCTTTTCATTTTGATATATTTTCAAACAATCCCTTGTAATAGTTATACGAGAAGGAACTATCATTTGAGGATTCAAATATTGAGAATAATTCCTAAATCATTCCCCTTACACCATTTTAAATGCTAACTCATCAACTATTATCATCCTAGGAAGCATAACCCTTGCTTCTTCAATAGTAAAATAAACTGCTTTTAAGTTACCCACCCCTCAACCATCTACTACTTTTTCATATTTCAAGGTTTATTGTTAAGGGTCAACAACTCTATAAAGGTATTTCTTACACCTCACATCTATATGGGTACCAAATTTTTAGTACCATGGAAACGAGAATCTGTCATATACTCATCTCCACAATAATTACACTTAGCTTTTTATGCACCATCAACAACTATCTTCTCAAAATGATCCCAAACAGAATAATCAAAATTATTACTACGTTGCGGCTTATACTTCACCTTCTTAGTATATTTTTTTTAGGTGAATGAGACTTACTTTGAGTTGCAGAAGGATTTATATTTGTAGCTTCATTATTCTCTTCCTCACTTGAACAATTCTCAACCTCCTCAATCATTGGGTCAAGTGCTTCCATTTACCCTATAATAATACATCAAAACATATTATCAAATTCAAAATGATAAACAACACTGATACTATTTAAACATTTAGTTCTTTCTGCAAGCATCTGCCTTCATAGTTAACTACTGATACTGTTTCAAGTTTTTTTGTCCATTTCAAGAGAGGAAACTTGTTGAAGCAAAGAAAGTGCATGCTAGAAAATATCTAACAGTAAACCAATACTGAATAACAACTGCGGTAGCTCCATGGTTAATCAAATAATATCTGACTTGAAAATTGAACCCTAATCGCAGAATATGAGTATATGGACTTCTTTGATATACCATCTTTCTCACAATAAAAAATTGGACTATATGGTGTCTTATACATATTTCTAGAATTCCATTTGAATAGTTTGATTTTGGACACCTACTTTTATTGGTTTCGATCTCAAACAACCATACTTCATCTGATTATACCATTTCTAATCTTATATCCTAGCTGGAATCTACTATGATTTTTATGAAGAACATAAAGCTTTTTAGAACAACCATATTGTTATTGATGGACCCATTTCCATGTCCTCATCGCTATCTATTGACTATCATATTTCTCAGTCTATATGTCATTAATTCCTGTGTTTTACATCTATCCCTTTGCATTTCCTGCTTCCTAATCGTTTAATGATCAGTTCGCATACTATCCTTCTCCCATTTTCAAAAACTTATTCGTTAGTAGCAGTCTATGCACTATGTGAAGAGAATAAAAGAGAATTAGAGAAGAGAATTGAAGTGTACATTGAGGCTTGAGGCTTCGATTAAGTGAAGAGAGAATAGAAATTGACTTGGGAGAGAAAACAGTGAGGATGAGACAGCTGGCTGTTGGTGATGGGCGAGGGCTGCTGAGAGAAGAAGTTTGGAGCCCTAAATTTTGGAAGCCAATTTATATGAAAGAGCAGAATTCGGGTCGGGTCAGGTTTGGCCCGATTTTTTTTTGAAAATCCGTGACCCGACCCGAATTCTGCGGGTCAGGTTTCTTCAACCCGATTTTTTTACTGAGTTTCGAAACCCGACCAGGTCGGGTCGGGTCGACTTTGGACCTGCAGAATTATTCACCCCCAATGCATCTAATACACAAAGGAACATGGTTTATGAGAAGATCAAACATTACCTAGTAAGTTTAATGCAAGATCCAATCTACTTCTCCTTTGTTGAAATGGTTGGAGAACTTCCAAGGTGTGCAAGCTTGACTTCAAGATCCAACCTTAATTTCCAATGCTAACAAGCTTCACTTCAAGATCTAATCTTGATTTCTCCTAAATGAAATGTTGTAGAGACCTCACAAGCTTCTCTAAACACTTCTCTAACTTAGGCTAATCTCTCAAGAATTACTTGTGTATAGCTTACTCAAGCTTTTGCTTATGCTTGTACTTGTAATTAAAACTTTCCTAAAGCTTGCTATTTATAGCAAAACTTAGGTAATTTTTAATTAATAAAAGTTGTAATAAATTTTTAAGTGGGTTTAATCCAATTTGTCCAAATATGTATAATCAGGTGTGACTAATTTTCATTGTCTCCCACTTTGATTTAATCTAATTAAATCAAGCCAAAGATTAGGAAATAGATTAGTTCAATGTTTGCCACTTTGATTTAATCCAATTAAATCAAGCCAAAATCACCTATTATTACATACTTACAATTACCATAATATCCTCAAATTATAGAGATAATTATGATTTTACAATTAAGCCATTGTGTAATTATTGAATAAATCCAATTAGGTCAAAATAAATAATCAATGTTATCCAATAAAACTTGATTATCTTAGTTGATAATTATAATATCGAATATTATCTTTTATAAAAAATAATCGGCTACCCAAGTGCTCAACGGGTACACTTCATATTAGGACTCTCTACGTTCAGACACGTTCGTCATATAAGCCTAGCTAATATGTATGCAATTTGGCCACCTCCGAATTCGTGAAGAACACGAACGACCTTTCTGAACTATACAAGTCGAGGTCATCACATATGTTTAACAATCCCTCCGTCGTAGGCAATCGAGTTGTGCTTAGGAAACATAAAATATATCGTCAAGTGTCCGAGACGCACATCTCATGTCGTTATGTCCACGATTCTTCATAACTGATGCGATCCACCCTAGGTGATCGACTTTGCCCAAAGATTTAAGAATCGTGACTTTACTCACATAGATACATAAACCTCTTATTGTACATATATGGGCCGACAGATATTATCTTGTTTCACACTTATCGGTCCACACCCAACGAACATCTAGAGGTCAGACCATGAAAAGTTTCTGACATACATGTCATCAAAATGTGGAGGATCTCACACAAAATCAACGTTATCCTATAGTCAAAGGATTACATATGCTACTCGACTCGAGGAGATTTCTATTGACGGTGGTGTGTACTTCCAAATATTATGAATCACCTATGAGTCATTCAGTATTCGCTTCAACGAATACCCACATATCTATACGAGTTTCCAAAACTCATGGTACATAGGGTTAAACCATTGGAACTCCAATTATAATATACGACATGTGTTAGTCTTCTAGGTTATTGGAATTCGGCCGTATTCCAAAACCAACGACTAGGAATATTTACTTTAAGAATAGTTTACACCTAGTGTCAAGACTATTCTAAGGTCGATGTCATTCTTAGCATATTTATACATCAATCTAATACGCATAATGACAATACCATTAATAAGGTATGAAATGAAAAATATATTTATTTTATTAATAAATAATAAAATGTACAATTCAGATTGGCACTCTAAGCACCAACTCCATCTAGATCATCTAGTTCGCAACAAGTAGAAGCATTGGTGACAAGAGGGAGATCAATGGAACGTGGCTCAAGTGGGAGTCAAAACCATGGCAGATCGAAATCAAAAATAAGAAGAATGTTAAATGCTACAACTATGGCAAGAAAGGGCACGTCAAGAAATATTGTTGGAATCTGAAGAATGGTGGAGAAAAAGCTGATATTACAATAAAGTTGTTGGGGTTTTGGGTGGCAATTCGGGTAAACGCAGCGGAACGCGGAAAATTAAAATTTTCTGATTTCAATAATTTTTCTTGGGTAATTAAAATAAACTAATTTATTTCAATTACTCAATACTTAAAAACTGAAATTTTTACCCAAAAATCAGATTTTTTTCAGTAATTGCCGTTTAGCCCCAAAACTTTGTATTTTTGTCATTTTAGTCCAAAATTGTCAAATACAATTCTAATTGATTCCAAATCAATTCAAAATGATTTATACATGTCTAATACATGAAAATACAATTTTCAACTCAAAAAAATAAATTTTCAGAAATTTCTGAATGGTCCCTAAACTTTCAAGAATTTACAATTTGGTCATTTTTGTTCAAAACATGTCAAGATCAAATCCAAAAATTCCAAAATTTAATATACATCATATATACATCAAATTACATCAAATATATGAAAAGCCCCAAATTTGGATTAGGTTATAAACCCTAATTTTACAATTTCAACAAATTGATAAATTAATACCAAATTAATTAAATTCAACACTTTAATTCAATTCCCACAACACCAAACAAGTCTCACCATCATGAAACAACTCAAGAACAATTCTAGGTCATTTATGAGTGGCTAAGTAACTCTAGAATGACAACTAACCATCAAATGGAAAAAGAATACAAATAAACTAGTTTACATGCATTCTTTAAACATATACATGCTTTCATCTTTCATCCAAGTTCTCAATCATCAAAAACACATCTATGAAAGAGTAGAGAATAAACTAAACTACACATTTTGAAGCCTAGTATGATAGAAATAATTTTCATGTAGGAAAAAGTAAGAAAAACTGACTAAAATCCTTGATTTTCCAAGCTTTTCCTTTTTCTCTCAAAGCCTCTTTTGTATATGTTTTTAGGGTTCTTAGACAATGAAACAAAAAATAAAAAACCAAAGTTTATATATTTTTCCAAATTGCCGTGAAAATGAAAAAAATAATCACCATTAATTTTATATTTTTGTTTTAATAATTGGAAAATGATTTAATGAATATTTGTGGTAATAAATCATCAAATAATTTGATGTTTATCACAAATAAACCAATTAAATCATGTCATTTAAAACCAATCAAAATTGGCCATTAAAACCAATTAAATCAAGCCATTTAGCTTACTTTTATAAAGTAAACTAGATATTTACTATTTAATTAATTTAATTATTTAACATGTAAATAATAAAATAATTAAATACAAATATCTTAAATATATGTATTATATTTACATTAAATAATCCAAATACATATATTAATAATAAATGTCAAATATCACAATTCGACATTTAATAAATGGCTGAAAGATCTCAAACGCATGTATCTTCGTTTAACCGTTAAACGACTTATAAATAATCAGTATTATTTATAAAAGCTACCCTAGTGCCCTACGAGTATATCTCATTAGTGAGACGCTCTAGGTTCAGGTATATCCATCACGAAATCTAATTTTGTGTCCATAATCTACCCACCCGTAAATTATGATGAACACGGATAAAATCTCTGAATCATACAGGTCGAGGTCATTGTATACGTATAATCCTTCTGTCACAGGTATCCGGATTATCCCAAAGATATAAATATAAACGTCAAATCTCTATAGGTATAATCTCGTCGACGATTCTATTAGCAATCTTAAATAACACTTAGAACTGATTTCTACAGTGTACCACGGGCCCATGGATTTAATAGATTGCTAATTCCATAATGGATACCTATGCTCTGTACATAGAACTGACGGAACCTATCCTGATATGCACAGGATATCCTGAGGATCAGTCCACACCCAACGAACAGACGGAGGTCTGATCTAAATAGATCAGTGATGTGACTGCCATCAAAGTGTGAAGGATACCTTATACATCCACAGTGGTATCTCAAGTTGAAGGATCACTATGCTCACTCAACCCGAGAAGATTCTTATTGACGTTGGTATACCATCTATTAAGAATCTTCAGTGAGTCGTTCAGTATTTATCCGATATAAATACCTACGTGTCTATACGAGTCTCCCGAGGCTCATGATTCATTGAGAAACCATTAGAATCCAACATTCAAATATACGACACGTACCGGTCTCATCGGGTTTACTTACTGACCAAGTAATTGTAAACATTGACCAGGAACAGTTAAAGAATGATATTGTTATGATACTGCTCAATGTCAGTGACGCTTTTGCAACTGTATCATAACCAATCACTCTATGGTCATTTACGTCTTTACCATATAATAAAAGAATTTATATTATAGAAATTGTTTATTTTCTTCATTAATAAAATATATACAAGAGTATTTACAAGGAAATACATAAGAAATTGGCGCTCAGAGAACCAACCCTAACAAAAGTCTCAAGGATGTGTTGCAAGTACTTTTGAAGAAGGTGGAGCACTTTACAGTGAAGTAGCAATAGTGTCTAATGATAGCAGAAAATAGCTTAGTGATGCATGGTTGGTTGATTCTGTAGCAACATGGGACATGACCTCTAGGAGAGAATGGTTATGTCATTATGAGCCTGTTTCTGGAGAATCGGTTTTTCTAGGCAATGATCATGCCTTGAAAATTATTAGGATTGGAGCCATTAAAATAAATATATATGATGGTACCATTCGCATTGTACAAGATATTTGACATATTATGGGAATGAAGAAAAATATTCTGTCAGTTGGACAGTTAGATGACCTTGGATACAAGACCGTTGTTGAAAACGGGGTATTAAAAATAGTGAAAAGAGCACTTAAAGCTAAAAAGATCTCAGCAAACTTGTATATGCTCTTGGGAGACTCGAATCAAGAAGCAACTGCATCAGTAGTATCACTGGATTCTGGAGAGGGAGCTTCTATGTTGTGGCACTAGAAACTATGCTACATTTCAGAATAAGGAATGGAGATTCTCGTCAATCAAAAGCTACTCCTAGGCTTGAAAGCAGTTAGTCTACCATTTTGTGAGCATTGTGTTACAAGTAAGCAAAGCAAATTAAAATTCAGCAAGTCAAATGTTCGAAGTAAAACCATTTTATAGTTGATTCACTCTGATGTTTGGGAAGCAACGGTTCAATCTCTTAGGAGAGCAAAATATTTTGTATCGTTTATTGATGACTTTTCTAGAAGATGTTGGGTGTACCCGATCAAAAACAAGTCATATATGATGCCAATTTTTAAAAACTTTAAAACATAAATTAAAGTTGAAACTGGAATGAGAATCAAGTGTTTAAGGACAGACAATGGAGAAGAATATTACAGCAAGGATTTTGATACATATTGTCAACAAGAACGCATCAAAAGGAAAACTACTACACCATACACTCCTCAGCAAAATGATATGGCAGAAAGGATGAATAGAACACTATTGGAAAGAGTAAGAGCTATGCTCATAACAGCTAGTCTACCAAAATATTTTTGGGCAAAAGCAGTTCATACAACATATTATGTTGTAAATAGATCTCCATCAACTGCCAATGATTTGAATACACCGATGGAGATGTGGAGCGAAAAGCCATCTGATTACTCATCTTTTCACATTTTTGGTTGTCTTGTGTCCATGATGTACAACGCTCAAGAAAGAACAAAGCTAGATCCAAAATCTAGAAAACATATATTCTTGGGTTATGTTGATGGAGTAAAGATCATCATCAGTAGGGATGTGATATTTGCAGAGAATCAACTGCAGAAAGAAGGAAATGATAGCACTTCAAAATAAAGTACGGAGACTACAATATTACTGGTAGAAAATAATCCAAAACGAGAAAATTCAGATTCTTCTTAAGCAGCACCAGAGCACGAGGTACAAGAACCAGTCGAGTTTGAAGCTTCTGAAGTTCGTCGATCAACTCGAGAGAGAAGACCTCCAGGTTGGCACTCAGAGTATGATACAGAGAGTAACATTGCATATTGTCTTCTAACAGAGGATGGAGAGCCATCAAATTTCCATGAAGCTACAAAAGATGTAAATGCATCTTTATGGATGGCAGCAATGCAAGAAGAAATAGAAGCTTTGCACATAAATAATACATGGGATCTAGTACCATTACCATGTGGAAAAAAATCATTGGTAATAAATGGGTCTACAAGATCAAGTGAGATAGCAATGATCAAGTGGAACGGTATCGTGCACGATTGGTGGTGAAATGATATATTCAAAAAAGGGATTGATTTCAATGAGATATTTTCTCCGGTGGTTCGACCTACAACAGTCAGAGTAGTCCTGGCTATGTGTGCTACATCTGACCTACATCTGGAACAGTTGGATGTAAAAACTGTATTTCTTCATGGAGAACTTGAAGATGAAATTTATACGCTCCAACCAGAAGGTTTTGCTGAAATATGCAAGGAGAACTTGGTTTGTAGGTTGAACAAATCTTTATATGGTCTCAAACAGGCGCCGAAATGTTGGTATAAGAGATCTGATTCCTTCATTATTTGCCTTGGGTACAACAGACTCAGTTCAGACTATTATACATATTACAAGAGGTTTGGAAATAATGACTTTATTATTTTGCTGTTGTATGTGGACGATATGTTAGTAGCAGACCTTAACAAAGATCGAGTTCAAGAATTAAAGGCACAGTTAGCTAAGGAGTTTGACATGAAGGATCTAAGACTAGCAAACAAGATTCTAGGGATGCAAATACACCGAGACAGAAATAACAGGAAGATTTGGCTCTCTCAGAAAAACTACTTGAAGAAAATCTTACGGCGGTTCGACATGGAAGATTGTAAGCCAATTTCTACCCCACTTCCTGTTAATTTCAAGTTATCATCTTTTATGTGTCCTAGCAATGAAGCTGAGAGGAAGGAGATGTCTCGAGTACCGTATGCATCAACAGTGGGAAGCTTAATGTACGCCATGATTTGTACAAGACCAGACATTGCACAAGTAGTGGGAGCGGTTAGTCGTTTTATGGCTAATCCTGGTAGAGAGCATTGGAATTCTGTTAAGAGGATCCTTAGATATATCAAAGGAACCTCAGATGTTGCATTATGTTACGGAGGATCAGAATTAGTTGTCAGAGGCTACGTGGATTCAGATTTTGCAGGACATATTGACAAAAGAAAATCCACCACAGTTATGTGTTTGTACTTACAGAATGAGCAGTGAGTTGGGTATCTAAGTTACAGAGTGTTGTGGCTTTGTCTACATCAGAAGCTTAGTACATGACAGCTACACAAGCTTGCAAGGAAGCTATTTGGTTTCAAAGGTTATTGGAGGAGCTCGGGCACAAACAAGAGAAGATTCTTTTATTTTGTGACAGCCAGAGTGTTTTGTATATTGCAAAGAATCCAGTCTTTCATTCAAGAATGAAGCATATAGGGGTACAATACCATTTTCTTCGTGAAGTAGTGGAATAAGGCAGTATGGACTTGTGAAAGTACACACCAATGAGAACCTTGTAGACGTAATGACCAAGTCTATCAATGCAGACAAGTTTATATGGTGTAAATCCTCTTATGGCTTAGCAGAAACGTAAACAGCTTGAAGACGGTAAAGTAGAAAGGATGGTGTGGACACTGATTGGTTCTCAATCAAGTTTCCAAGTGGGAGAATTGTTAAAATCAAGCAAAAGTGACATCCACCGAAAAGCAAAAGAAAAAATAATTAATTATTTTGGGTGGGTTCTACATGCTTAAAAAAATAATAATAAAAAATTAGAATTCACTATTTGCACAATGAATCTCATGCCTATAAATAGAGGCTTCATTTCATTATTTTATTTATCTCATTCTCAACCAAATCATCTGTATTCTAAGAGAGAAAATATAGTTTATTCTTAAGAGTTTGTGAGAGAGTTGTAGTTCTCATATTCCAATAAAGTGTGAGATTGTTCACTTCTTGAGTTTAGAGAAAGGTTGTAAAATTCTTTCCACTATAGTGAAATCCTTCTACTTTTGCCCGTGGATATTTCCCTCACATTGAGGGTTTTACCACGCACGTTAAATCTGTACCTCATTGTTTTATTTTATTGTTAATATTTAGGGTAGGCTAAACCTCCAAATTATTATTGTATTGTTATATGGTAGACAACGCCTCTTAAACTAACATTTATTCTCAATTTCTCTTTACTTGCGTGCCTGCTTCAGCCCACAATCCCCTAACATTCCAAACGCAGGCCGGCAGTTGTTAGTTTAACTGATGGATAACTACTAGATTTAATCAATGCAATATTTTATCTGAACTTCTTCATGTGACACTTAGTTTAACTTCAAACCTAATCATGTGCACCGTTTTGATAGGTAAACCAGAAGATGGTCCTCATTTTAACTCCCAGCATAATGTAGAGAGTCTTCAACAGCAAACAGATGAATCCGACGACAGTGGCATTGATACTGATGAGTGGTAAATATATCATTTTTTCCCACTCATTTAGCCTAATGTTTTGTATTGTTTCTCGAGTTTTATGAATGTTTTGATGTGTTTTGTTGTTATTTTGCAGATAAATAAAGTTTGGAAAGCATTGGAGGCAATTTGGGGCAAAAACGGACAAAAATGCGTCAACAAGGATATTTTCATCTTTTTCGCGTCGCGACTCTGAAGGCCTGCGCGTCGCGACGCCCAGCATGCGCCGGACTTGCTAACTTGCGCCTTGTGCCACGTGTCGAAATCTGATTGGTCAAAACTTGCTAACGTGCGCCGATCATGCTAACGTGCGCCGTGCCACGTGTCACCATCACAACGGTTCTGCTAACATGCGCCGGCCGCCACGTGTCAACATCTCATTGGACCAAACCAAGCGCGTACCACGTGTCATCTCACCATTGGACCGAATTATTGACGAATCAGGTGCTGCCACGTGTCAAGCCGCTATTGGACCGAAATTCCCACCTATCAGCGCCTGCCACGTGTTGCCCTGCTATTCGACCACATCGCCAGCCAACCACAGCATGACACGTGGCTCAATTATTGCTGTCGACAAGCCGCGTGGACTCCGCGTGAACTGCACCCAGCGTCGCGACACTAGTGCATTTCCAGCGTCACGACGCTGGCCCAAAATCCGCCTATAAAAGGAGGCCGCCAGATTCATTTTTCTTCATGCTTTCCTTGGAGAATTCTCTCCGATTTTATAGAAAGCATCTATTTTTGTATATATAAATAATATTTTTAATTTATGTCTTTTAATTTTCAGTAATAGTAGTTCTATTCTTCTACCTTTCTTTAATGTTTAGTAGTTAATTTTCTGCTGGGGATAAGGTGAAGCTTTTATTATTTTAATTTAGATTAATCTCCCTTAAATATAATATGGAAATTATAATTCAAAATATAAAAGATTACCGCCTTAATGGCTGGTTTTATTTATTGACATAATGTGGTACCGCCTATATGGCTGGTCTTTAGGTGACAGGTAATTACCGCCTATATGGCTGGTTTATGTTCAAATATTATTACCGCCTTTATGGCTGGTCGGACTTAATTTGACTTAATAAGGAATACCGCTTTTATGGCTGATCGATAATATATGTTTAATTTCTGTATTATATTAAGGGAGATATCTAAATTATAAATAGTAAAAGTGGATCCCCAACCCCCAGCATTTTATTTTTATTCTAGGGAAGTGATGAAACACAATACACACACTTAATAATTGATTTTCTTTTTATGGGTAGTTCTTTAGTTTGTTTATTGAGTCTTAAGCTTAATGCGTCTTGTTAACTGGCAATTAATAAGATTGATGAGGTAAATCTAAAATGAACTAAACATAGGGATTTTAGGTTTCAGCCTTAAATTCAATAGCCTACGATCTTCCTTGAGGATAGATAACCCTTTAATAGATTTCCTTACAGGATAGGAATATACTTGTCGGGCGTGGGTAGCCATAATTGGAACTTAAACTTAATGAATCCAGATAATTTGGTTGACATAGGAATATGGTTCAATTGGATTATACTGGGTATTTGCGTCTGACCATCGACAGAGGCTTTTGCATATTTTCGTGTTCCAGGTTAACAAATTAATTTATTACACATAAATAAGAGAGTCAATTCATCTTTTTAACAGTATTGTGTGGAGTCACGACCCTAGATCTTTTGAGTCTTTTTATTTATTTTCCTTAGTATTTTCTTTTGTTTATTTTATCTTTATTTTAATTAAGCAATTCCACATTCAACCAACCAAAGCAATCAATTCCCTTCTCTCTATAATTAGATACTTGTAAATAAATAGATTCAATAATTAATAACAACAGTAGGAATTAAGTCCTCGTGGGATCGATATTTTTATACTACTTGAACGATACGTGCGCTTGCGTTATACGCGTGTGTTTGCACCGGTCAAGTTTTTGGCGCCGTTGCCGGGGACTTATTTTTCTTGAGTTATTAATTTTGAAGCTATCCAATTTACTCGTATCTAATTTTCTTTATCTGTAATTTTTATTTCTTTCTTTTGTTTTCAGGTGATTGAAAAAATGGAACACTACTGGGAGATTGAAAGATTACGAGCTTTACAAGAAGATACACCCCAAATCTGGGAGCAACAGTCCGGTTTTCTGAGGCCTGTTGTACAGCCCAACGACTATCACTGGATGCCAGAACCAAGTAATACTACATTTTCTCATCAGAATGCAAAGGAGAGATGTGATATATGTAATGGTAACCACTCAAGAGATTATTGCGAGTACAACTACAATCCAGGGTGGCAGAGCTATCAAAATCCTTCATGGTACGAAGAACCATCATATTTTCCATCTTATCCACCATCCACCTATGATTTTCATCAAGAACCAGAACCATCCGAGGAAGATCAATTGATTCACATGTTCAAAGAACAAGGAGCTCGATTTGATGCACAAATTCAGAGAAACGCAGAATCCATACAGAGAATGACAGATCAGATCAAACAATTAATAGAAAACCAGAGCTACATACCTCAAGAACCATTTTCTGATGACACTGATGAAGCCTTCGAGTACCAATCATTTCATAATGACACTTCAACAGAGGAGGAGGCTGAGCAGTATCAACAACCAGAGGTATCAGTTCAGGAACCCGAGCCGGCAAAGTCTCGATATGATTTTTATTATTCAGATTCTGACGAGGATGAAGCTGAAATATTTGTACCAACTGCATCAAAAATTGAGGATGGAATTCTGTATCCTCAAAACGAAAATCTTGGAGATTGCATTGCACACATGTTTGAAGAAGATCTACCCGAGCCAATCAATTCACCCGAATCAGAGGATGAAGACCTAATGTCTGACTCATCTTTTCATCCTCAGGTGGAACAAGAAGCAGAGCAAATGAAGGAGCAAATGTCTGACCTTATTGAAAATCCAGAGCATTCAGGAGAAACATCGCTGTTTTGGGGAGTACAAATCAAAGATATCACCCAGAAGCTTGAAAAAATGGAACTTCCATTCCAAGTCAAGCACCATACGAGACCTCCTGATTTTCTTTCTTTCTTTGCAGGAACCACTGGAGCAACAAAGATTAAAAAGGTGGCACAAGCACTAAATGAGACAAAACTCTTTTTGCCACTTTACCGTTGGAAGAGACCCTTCAAAATCAATGCTCATGGGATTGTCTGTAATCGGACATCCAAAACGACGCTGAAACCTCATTGACAGATGAATTTCAGTCACGTCTAGCTGAAGACGTAAAATTTAGCACTAGCAGGGAGGCAACCCATGTAATTTGTTGTAATTTCTGTTTTCATATTTTGTGTATGCATGTTGTAGAGTTTTTAATTTTGTGTGTTATTTTTGTAGGGAAAGGCACAAACGAAGCATTTTAAGACAGAATGAATTGTGTTTGGCAATCAAAGATGAGAAACAATTCATTAGCGATGGCTGAGTTAAGAATGAAATCTTAAGACGCATCCTAATGAATTTATACTAAACGAGTGGCGTATTGCGTACACAATTCCGTTGCCTTAATTATTACTTTGATTTGCTTTTCTTTTGTACTTTTCTTTATTTTCGCCGACAAGATCTAATCTTTTTGATTTTTCACGATTTATTTTAATGTCTTCTAATAATTGTCATTTGGCAGGTACTAGTGCAATTATTACTCACCCATTTTCAGGTTCTATAAATTCAGCCCGTCATTTCTCTCTTCGACACATCCAGATACACATCCAAATAAGAGAGAAAATGGAAGCAACTTCACAGCAGCGAATCAAGCGAATTTGTGTTTTCTGTGGATCCAATTCTGGTAATAAACCAGAATTCATCGAGGCTGGTATATGGCGGTGGCAATCTTGGATTGATGGGAAGTATTTCAAAAGCCGTTCAGGATGGTGGCGGTCATGTTTTGGGAATCATTCCAAAACCTTTGGCGGACGAACATTTAATCGGACAAACAAATGGAGATGAACGCATCGTATCTGGAATGCCCGAACAAATCCAAGAAATGATTAATACAGCAGATGCGTTTATTGCGTTACCAGGAAGGCTTGGGACGTTTGAGGAAATGTTTACTGTAGCATCATGGTTGCACTTAAATATTCATCGGAAGCCCATTGGGTTACTTAACATTGAGCATTTCTTCGATTTTCTGTTTGTATTTCTTGCGGAAGCCAAAAGACATGAGTTCGTCACCAAATCAGTACATGATATCTTCCTGACTGCGACAAAGGCCGAAGAATTAATTGACCAAATCCTTGCCTTTGAACCGAAACTGGACCCCATTCTCTCCAAGTTGAACTGGACAGACAACGATCGTGGTAAGAAGCGTAAATTAGACATTGATCTTAATCGGTGAATTTTTGATTTTCAGCTAACCATGTACGATCTTCTAAACTCTTCTATTACTGTTTAAGACATTGGGGACAATGTCTCATTTAGGTTTGGGGGGAGGGAATTAGTTGATTAGTATCTTGTTTTTATTTTTAGTAAAAATTTTATTATGTTGTTATTTTTATTTTGTATTCTAAAATTTTTCGAAAAATACAAAAAAATTGAAAAATTTTCAAAAATTACAAAAATATTTTTGTGTTTTCATGTTGACTAAAAAGGTAAAATATTTTCGAAATAAGTTAATTTTTGTTTATTTCCTTTTAAATTATTTAATTTGTAGATTCTCCATAAAACGGACTAAAATGGATCTTCATATGCTTAGTTAGCAGATATTATCAACATATATAGTAACATACGGATATGAGCTAAAATTGAAAAGTCTGTAATATTCAGTGCTCTAGTTTAATTGGAGGAAACATCTCAAAAAGCAGTGGAGTAAAAAAAAAAAAAAATCCGAGATCCGAGTTATTAAGTCTGTAAGGGTGTTTCAACACCTAGTGCCCTAAAACCAACTGGTTTGGGAGTCACTGGCCCAAAGCTCGCTACATGGATCAAAGATGCTGCAAAAATATATATATCTGAAGTCTGAGTAATTAAGTCTGTAGGGGTGTCTTAACACCTGGTGCCCTAAAGCCAACTGGTTTGGGAGTCACCGACCCAACACTCGCTACATAGACGGAAGATATTGTATATAAATAAAAAATAGTGAAAAATCAAAGAAAAAATCAGAAAAATCAGAAAAATTATTCCATTGCTACAACAAGGTGTGAAATCTGATAGAACTTTAGGACAAAATATTACTCTCTTATCAACTGCACTTATGACTGTTGTGGGCAAAAATGAGTTGATTAATATTTTGTTGGCTGTGTATATGGAGAATGGTAAAAATAATCGGAGAATTTACTTATTCGGTAATTTAGAAAGAAACAAAACAACTAGTAACTTGGAGTAGAAGTTTCACCTGATTAGTCACTAACTTCTTTACTCTCTTTTCGCTTGTCTTTTTGCTTTTGTGTGCATTAGTTTTACTACCTTTTTACTTTTGTAAAATTTTTGTGGGTATCATTGCTGTAAACCCTCACGAGACTACAATTCGTCCACTAGGGACACCTATGGGTTTAAAGGCTCGTTGTATACGCTAAATGCAACCGTGATCCCTACGAAAGTGGCTTAGTTAATTTTATTTTCATGTTATTTTATTTTATGTTTTGCTCGAGGACTAGCAAAATGTTAGGTTTGGGGGTGTGATGAGTGGTAAATATATCACTTTTTCCCACTCATTTAGCCTAATGTTTTGTATTGTTTCTCGAGTTTTATGAATGTTTTGATGTGTTTTGTTGTTATTTTGCAGATAAATAAAGTTTGGAAAGCATTGGAGGCAATTTGGGGCAAAAACGAACAAAAATGCGTCAACATGGATATTTTCATCTTTTTCGCGTCGCGACTCTGAAGGCCTGCGCGTCACGACGCCCAGCATGCGCCGGACTTACTAACTTGCGCCTTGTGCCACGTGTCGAAATCTGATTGGTCAAAACTTGCTAACGTGCACCGATCATACTAACGTGCGCCGTGCCACGTGTCACCATCACAACGGTTCTGCTAACATGCGCCGGCCACCACGTGTCAACATCTCATTGGACCAAACCAAGCGCGTACCACGTGTCATCTCACCATTGGACCGAATTATTGACGAATCAGGTGCTGCCACGTGTCAAGCCGCTATTGGACCGAAATTCCCACCTATCAGCGCCTGCCACGTGTTGCCCTGCTATTCGACCACATCGCCAGCCAACCACAGCATGACACGTGGCTCAATTATTGCTGTCGACAAGCCGCGTGGTCAACCCGCGTGGACTCCGTGTGAACTGCACCCAGCGTCGCGACACTAGTGCATTTCCAGCATCACGACGCTGGCCCAAAATCCGCCTATAAAAGGAGGCCGCCAGATTCATTTTTCTTCATGCTTTCCTTGGAGAATTCTCTCTGATTTTATAGAAAGCATCTATTTTTGTATATATAAATAATATTTTTAATTTATGTCTTTTAATTTTCAGTAATAGTAGTTCTATTCTTCTACCTTTCTTTAATGTTTAGTAGTTAATTTTCTGCTGGGGATAAGGTGAAGCTTTTATTATTTTAATTTAGATTAATCTCCCTTAAATATAATATGGAAATTATAATTCAAAATATAAAAGATTACCGCCTTAATGGCTGGTTTTATTTATTTGACATAATGTGGTACCGCCTATATGGCTGGTCTTTAGGTGACAGGTAATTACCGCCTATATGGCTGGTTTATGTTCAAATATTATTACCGCCTTTATGGCTGGTCGGACTTAATTTGACTTAATAAGGAATACCGCTTTTATGGCTGGTCGATAATATCATGTTTAATTTCTGTATTATATTAAGGGAGATATCTAAATTATAAATAGTAAAAGTGGATCCCCAACCCCCAGCATTTTATTTTTATTCT
This sequence comes from Zanthoxylum bungeanum, assembly GCA_019454045.1. NCBI lineage: Eukaryota > Viridiplantae > Streptophyta > Magnoliopsida > Sapindales > Rutaceae > Zanthoxylum > Zanthoxylum bungeanum. Next base: position 84,912 of record SKCR01038326.1, on the reverse strand, counting down.
AGGGAAGTGATGAAACACAATACACACACTTAATAATTGATTTTCTTTTTATGGGTAGTGTAGATCCTGATTTCGGTCGAGGTCCACAATTGAGAATGTGTAGGGGGGCACAAGCGAACCTGCAAAATAAGAATAGAGCAAAAGAGATTTACTGCCCACCGGTGTGATGGAAACCGTAGGCTCTCCGACGCTCAAGTTAGCCAAAGAATGAGAGAGTTTAAGTAGAAAGGATTCAGGTGTTAGGATACCTAAACCACCGTTCGATTGCCGTGAGGGCGGACTATTGGATATTGTCTGATGTTAGGCGTTCTGTCTCCCTTCTTTATTCTTTGCCTTGCTCTTTTATAGGATTCCTCTTCTGCCCGTTGGAAACCTCTTTCGTGGTCTCATAATTTCAGGTCCTTTAGATCTCATAACCGTTGATTTCATGATGACGGTCATGAATTCGGATCCATTCCCTGATCTTTGTAACTGGTGTCCGTTTGTCTGTCTTTAATGAATTTGGGCTCATGAGGCGGCCCATGGATCTTCTTCTGGGCCCCATGTCTTGCAGCTGGCTTTGGTGGTAAAAGTCGATTTTACCCCTTGCCCAAATTTGGCCCGTACAGTTTGTCCCCTACTCTCTAAGTCTGGATTGTCCCTGACTTTGAGAGTATCATCTGTCGAATGTGTCGCGGTTCGAATGATTACTCCCCTGATTTTGGCGATGGAAGGTTTTCAGATCTACTCATCTTTGTCGTATGTGGTGAGTAAATTCACCGATTATGTTTGATTTGAAATGAGATGCTAGGGATGTCCATTGGTCGACTTGAACCAGACGATGGCTAAGGATCACACTCGACATGTCGCAAGTGTTGAGTGTGTTTACGATTGTTTTTGACTCGACAAGGGTCATTAGGGATGTTCCTAGGTCGATTTGAGCTAGTTGGCTCACGGTCGCATTCGACATAACGTAGGTGTTGAGTATGACTGTATTTGACTCGACAAGGGTCATTAGGGATGTTCCTAGGTCGACTCGAGCCAGTTGGCTCAGGATCGCATTCGACATGACGTAGGTGTTGAATATGACTGTATCTGACTCGACAAGAGTCATCAGGGATGTTCCTAGGTCGACTCGAGCCAGTTGGCTCAGGATCGCATTCGACATGTTGAGTGTATCGTACGTATTTCATGATTCTACGACTTGGCATGAATCATGTAGGGGATGTCCCCTGGTCGACTGAACCATATGGTGGTTCAGGAATGACATCACTCGACTTGTAGTCTGAGTCGTGCGTATTTCATATTTCCTTGATTGCATGAATCAAGTGGGGATGTCACCTGGTCGACTGAACCAGATTTTTGGTCCAGGGTTAATATTATTCGACACGTCGTATGAATCGATAATACTCCATGACTTCATGACTGCATGAATCATGTGGGGGATGTCCCCTGGTCGACTGAACCAGATGGTAGTTCAGGGTTAATATTATTCGACATGTCGTATGAGTCGATAATACTCCATGACTCCATGACTGCATGAATCATGTGGGGGATGTCCCCTGGTCGATTGAACCAGACGGTGGTGCAGGGTTAATATTATTCGACACGTCGTATGAGTCGATAATACTCCATGACTCCATGACTGCATGAATCATGTGGGGGATGTCCCCTGGTCGACTGAACCAGATGGTGGTTCAGGGTTAATATTATTCGACACGTCGTATGTGTCGATAATAATTCATGACTCCATGACTTCCATGGATCATGTGGGGGATGTCCCCTGGTCGACTGAACCAGATGGTGGTTCAGGGTTAATATTATTCGACACGTCGTATGAGTCGATAATACTCCATGACTCCATGACTTGCATGGATCATGTGGGGGATGTCCCCTGGTCGACTGAACCAGATGGTGGTTCAGGGTTAATATTATTCGACACGTCGTATGAGTCGATAATACTCCATGACTCCATGACTGCATGAATCATGTGGGGGATGTCCCCTGGTCGACTGAACCAGATGGTGGTTCAGGGTTATTATTATTCGACACGTCGTATGAGTCGATAATACTCCATGACTCCATGACTGCATGAATCATGTGGGGGATGTCCCCTGGTCGACTGAACCAGATGGTGGTTCAGGGTTAATATTATTCGACACGTCGTATGAGTCGATAATACTCCATGACTCCATGGCTTGCATGAATCATGTGGGGGATGTCCCCTGGTCGACTGAACCAGATGGTGGTTCAGGGTTATTATTATTCGACACGTCGTATGAGTCGATAATACTCCGTGACTCCATGACTGCATGAATCATGTGGGGGATGTCCCCTGGTCGACTGAACCAGATGGTGGTTCAGGGTTATTATTATTCGACACGTCGTATGAGTCGATAATACTCCGTGACTCCATGACTGCATGAATCATGTGGGGGATGTCCCCTGGTCGACTGAACCAGATGGTGGTTCAGGGTTAATATTATTCGACACGTCGTATGAGTCGATAATACTCCATGACTCCATGACTGCATGAATCATGTGGGGGATGTCCCCTGGTCGACTGAACCAGATGGTGGTTCAGGGTTAATATTATTCGACACGTCGTATGAGTCGATAATACTCCATGACTCCATGACTGCATGAATCATGTGGGGGATGTCCCCTGGTCGACTGAACCAGATGGTGGTTCAGGGTTATTATTATTCGACACGTCGTATGTGTCGATAATATTCCATGACTCCATGACTGCATGGATCATGTGGGGGATGTCCCCTGGTCGACTGAACCAGATGGTGGTTCAGGGTTATTATTATTCGACACGTCGTATGTGTCGATAATATTCCATGACTCCATGACTGCATGGATCATGTGGGGGATGTCCCCTGGTCGACTGAACCAGATGGTGGTTCAGGGTTAATAGTATTCGACACGTCGTATGATTCCATTCGACGATTCCAGTTTGAAAATGGTTCTGGCTCTGTACACGTGTCATATGATGCTGCAAAACCTAATGCGAGTTACGAGGCGTCCATTTTGGGCGGGAATCTTTGGCGCCAGATTTTCAGGTAGCATGTATAAAGGAACCTCGGTTGTTTCATTTCGCCTTATCCGGAAGTCGAGTAAAAAGTGTGCTCTCAAGAGTTCTCGAGGTATTCTTCGAAATCTTCTTCTTGTTCTTCATTCCTTTAAACATTCATATTGAATACTCAAGCTGTTCTTAGAAAAGTTAAGCTGTTTGATCTCCTGGTCTGTGTGATTAGTTTTCAATTTTATGTTTGTGGGTTTTGATCTTTAGGAGGTGGGCTACTTAGAGGTTTTAGTTGTTTAATGCTTGTCGTCTGGGATATGTCGAGTAGTGAATCTTTAGGTAGCTTAGGTGCCAAGATCGATAAATATGTCGAATCATCAAGTGAGACCGAGAGATCAACAAGTGAAAGTAAGGAGTTAGTAGAGTGTGGAAATAAGTCGTATCAAGATTTTATCGAAAGTGGTGCTGTTACCTTAGCTATGCCTTCTCCACCAGTGATCCCTGCCGAGGCTATTCCTTTGAGGTCTTTGCCCGCAATTGGGGAGTCGAGCGAATTACCTTGTACGAGTGAGCCTACCAACTTATTATCAAAGAATCCTGCAAGTCGAATGACTGGGAAGGTATTGAGAGAACTTAGCTGTATGTATAGGTTCCCTAACACTTTGGAACTCCGGGTGCCTTTGTCGAATGAAAGAATTGATTATCGGGTTCCTGGGTGGATGGGATTCTATGTGCGTGCATTTTTTATAGGTCTGAGGTTTCCCATTCCGAGATTGGTTTGGGAGGTTTTGGATCATTTCCGAGTAGCTCCTTCACAGCTGATGCCGAATGCATGGAGGATCTTATTGTCGATTGAATGTTTAGCCTTTGAACTGGGGGTACTCTTCGAGGTGAAGGACGTTTTAGAGACGTACTATCTGAAGGAACATTTGAAGGAGAAGGGAAGGTATACGTTGATTCTTCGTCAAAGAAAGACGCAACTAGTCACTGGATTACCAACTAATGATAGGGGAAATTGGCAGTCTTATTATTTCTTTGTGAAGGGTGAGGGTATATTTGGATCGGCCGGGTTTGGTCGAATCCCGGAGTTTTGGTGTTTGTCGAGTGAGTAACGAGCTCTCGCTTTTCTTCAATCTTTGAGTCGTTCATTTGTCTTTGAGTAATCATGAACTTATTGTTGCAGGTCCTCTACAGAACAAGTCATTCGTCAAGAGTGTACGTGCAACCTCCAACACCAAAGCCATCTTGTCGCTGCCGGTCGAAAAAAGGGATTGCAAAACTATCTTAACGGAAAAGAGGTTAAGGTCGACTCCACTGTGGAAAGAAATCTTTCACCGATAAGGTAAAGTTCTGGCCTTATGTAACGACGTTTTGTCCGTGATAAATAGTAGAATTTGTCATCTCTAGGAATATTCTTTGGAACAATTTTCGTTGTTTATGCTCAACAATGTGACATGGAGTGAAGAGGATGGAAGAAGTTTTTATACTTCCATCCTTGACTTGGAATGATTTTTTTTTTTGGACATACAAAGCCTCCCCTCCTTTTGATAGACTTTCAAGATTTAGAGTTTGATAATATTAGCTTGAAACTCTTCTCTCTTCGTTTTCCATTTCCCATTTGATATTTGCAGCATTTGGATTACAAATACAAGCTAATTATTCATGTAAACTGCATTCAAGTAAGGGAAAATGAACATTAGACTCCAACGTTTAGGAAAATGAGCATACGACTCCATATTTTTTAGCAGATTTTATTTGTTTAACTGTTAAATGATTAATATTTTTCATTTATTTGAGAATTACATTTGAAAATGTTGAAGACAGCATGCAACATGCATGTAAAACAGTTCCACCGAAAGTTTATGAAGATTGAAGACTCCAGCTTGCCCAACTTGCATCCAATTATCAAAACGTGTGCACTGTAGCACACGTTTTTGACATTATAAATTTGAGCTTTAGGATCATTGTTATGGCATCCCAAATATCAGAAAATAGAGAGTAAAGAGAGTGTGGAGAGGTTTTTTGTAAAGTTTTGTGTAGCTTTGTAATTCTTTTGTTTGTATAGTAAAAGAATAGTTTTCTTCTCATTTCTCTTCTATTATGTGAGTTTTTATCACAACAGAAAATACATAATAAATATACTAAATTATATTTTTCTCCGTCCAAATAAAATAATATACTAACAAATTAGGATCTATATATCTTTTTTAAAATAGAGATTTTATCATTTTCCCTAAATTTTGGAGATATTTTTTTTCCCTTCAAATAATGATGTGTCGTATCTTTAAAAGAGCTTACATACAAATGCAATCTCCATGTTATGTAATGTCAAATATTAGCAAGTTGGAACCAATTTTTAAAATAATTAACTTAATTTCTATATTAAAATAGGAGTCTTATGTCGTTAAAGATTTAATTCAATGTCCCCATAATCCATTTCCCCAGAAACTAATAATGAAATGTATCTCAGATAGAATTGACTACAATATTTACTAAACCATTCATAAACGCAACGCCTTAAACGAAATTAATAAAATTAATTACGTGAGTCAAACAAAGAAAGTTAGCCTTGGGCGTAATGCAAGGCGTATAAGTTTGAAAGTTTCTTCCCTCCGACAAGCTCTACCAAAACAATTACTAGCATTTTCTTGTTACTTTTATCATGCTTTGCATTCACACGATACATTTAATTACAAAAAAAAAAAAAAAAAAAAATACCTTGTTGACACACGATTTTTTGATCCAGAAAAATAATAAGACATTTTCGAAATGAAATTCATTATCGAACACATAAATTTATTTTTAACGAGCAAGTTGTATGTCCTCGATATTCTTCATATTCTTTGAGCTACAAAATAAAAAGATTATTAGGGGTAGGGGGACAAACAAATAGCAGAAACTGCAAAAATCGAACCGAATCGAAATGAAAATTTTATTAATTTAAAAAATAATTATTTAATTTTTTTAACTAAAAAACTTAATCGAATTAGAATATTTTTTAACAAAAAAATCGAATTGGACGGATCGAATTAACAGAATAATTGGATTTATTGAATTTTTTAAACCTAATCTTATTTTATATATTATATTATTAAATTTATTTGGTGTTGAATTATGATTAATTTCATGAAATATTTGTAATTTTTTATTTTGGTTGTGATTTTTTCTTACACTTTAAATAATTTAAATGATGATTGAATCTCATGATAAAAACTTTTTATTTGCGTAGTTGGTGATTAGTTGGTGATGATTTGAAGAGTTATAGTGTAATTCTTTTGAATAAATATTAGATTTAATTAATATTACTAATTTTTTTTTTAACTTTATTTTTTTATTGTTATTGTTAAAAAAATTTTAAAAATCGAATTGAACCAAACCGAAGCAATAATTAAAAATATTTTTAATATATATATATAACTCACTATTAAATTAATAGTGATCTGGATTGGCACTCTGAGCACCAATCCGGATCGTATTTATGTTCGATTCATAAATACGAATAATTATTTTTTCCATAATATTACTTACTTAATGGTAGCATCTCTTGTTTTTATATACTTATTCGATCTAATTACGATGAGATTGAAACTAAATATGATTTAGTGATATGTATATATTAGACAAAGACCTTAGGATTTACAACGTAGTGCGCAGTTACAACGTAGTTTGTAATTGACATTGGGAAGCGTCACTATAAGTTGTATATTCTCAAATAAAGTTCATAGTCAAGATTTACTGACACAGGTCGGTTAGTAAAATCCACTGAGACCAGTACATGTCGTATATCGAGACTTGGTTCGATGGTTTATCCCAATGAACCATGAGTTTTGGGAGACTCGTATAGACGTGTATGTGTTTATTTTTAATATACACTGAACGACTCACCGAAGATTTCCTAATAGATGGTACACCAACGTCAATAGGAATCTGAGCACCAATCCGGATCGTATTTATGTTCGATTCATAAATATGAACAATTCTTTTTTCCATAATATTACTTACTTAATGGTAGCACCTCTTGTTTTTATATACTTATTCGATCTAATTATGATTAGATTGAAACTAAATATGATTTAGTGATATGTATATATTAAACAAAGACCTTAGGATTTACAACGTAGTGCGCAGTTACAACGTAGTTTGTAATTGACATTGGGAAGCGTCACTATAAGTTTTATATTCTCAAATAAAATTCGTGGTCAAGATTTACTGACACATGTCGGTTAGTAAAATCCGCTGAGACCAGTACATGTCGTATATCGAGACTTGGTCTGATGGTTTATCCCAATGAACCATGAGTATTGGGAGACTCGTATAGACGTGTAGGTGTTTATTTGATAAACACTGAACGACTCACCGAAGATTTCCTAATAGATGGTACACCAACATCAATAGGAATCTTCTCGAGTCGAGTAGCTTAGTGGTCATTTGACTTGAGATACCAATGTGGATATATAAGTTATCCTCCACACTTTGATGACAGTCACATCACCGATCTATTTAGATCAGACCTCCGCCTGTTCGTTGGGTGTGGACTGATGCTCATGATATACAATGCGTATCAAGATAGAATCTGTCAGTCTTGTGTATAGGGCATATGTATCCTACACGTGTTTGCGATCTAGTAAATCCATGGCCATGGTATAACTTTAGAAGCGAGTTCCGAGTGTTACTTAGAGATCTTAAATTTGAAAGTCGACTATATTACACCGTAAGGATTTGACGTTCTTATCTATATCTCAGGTATAATATGGATAGCCTGTGATGGGGGGATTATACGTATGCAATGACCTCGACTTGCATAGTTTAGCGAGATTATATGTGGTCGTCATAATTCATGAGTGGGTGAATTATGGACATGAAATTGGATTTCGTGACAGATAAACCTAAACTTAGAGAGTCCCACAATATGAAGTGTACTCGTTGAGCACTTGGGCAACGCGCTATGAATAATATAGATTATTCATAATACTTCATCGAATTAAATGAGTTAATTCGAGTCGTTTAAACGGTTAAATGAAAATACATGCATTATGGGTATTTCGGTCAATTGATAATTAATGTGTATTTATATTTGATACAAAATTTGATTTGATACATATTAATTATTTGTCAAATGAGATTTTGACACATGCCATTCATATATGTATTTGTTATTTAATGTAAATAAAAATACATATATGATAATAATCACATTAATTAATTATTTAGGTATTTAAATATTAAATATCTAGATAATTAAATTAAATCAATATTACATAATTATTATGCACTATGTTTGATTATTATTGGTTACATGTGGCATGATTTTATTATGCTTAAAGTTTACAAATTGGATTTGTTAACTTAAAGGTTATTATTATTAATTAATTAGATTAATTGACCAAAATACCCTTCTTTCTCACCCTAAGTCGGTTTTGGCCTTGTATTTAAAGTTGAAAATTTTGTTTTCTCTCTTACTTGGAAGCCATGGCCGAAACATAACTCCATTAAAGCACCCCAAAATTTTCTTGAAGAGTCAAAGAAGAAAGTGAAGAAATTCAAGAAAAAGTTTAAGGAAATTACAAGATCTGGAGGTAATCTTCAATAATCTTAAACTTAGAAAGTTTGTTTCTTGTTCTTGAATATCTAGAATAGTTTTAGGGTTTCTTCATTTCTTAGATTTTGGGGCTTTTTGATTAGGAGAATGGATTTGGAGGCTAGATGGATGTGTGAAGTTAGATTGGATAATATTATTGTAATATTAGTTCAATTTTGTCATTTGATGACTTGTTGCCATTCTAGAGTGTTATAAGCACTCTTGTAACTCCTAGAATTATTCCTGAGTTCTTCATTTGTGGTGACTTTGGTTGGTGTGATTATTAATATGATTGATGTAGGGAAAATTGGATTTAAAGCATGAAAAATAATATTTTTGGTTACCAAATCTGATCTAAAAATTCTGTATTTTTGGTGATGAAAAGTATGTTGTATGAATGTATTGGATGTGTTTTGGGCATTGAAACAATTTCCATAAATTATTTCGGAGTTGAAATATGCGAAAACGTTGAAAAACAGTGTTACCGAGTGAGTTTCGAGCTTACCGGGTGTCCGCTGTCCAAACGGTGAATTGGCCACTGTTTGGGCAGCCCATGAACTGTCCAAGTACTATTGGAGCTGACCTGGGCAGCCCGTGTTGGTTGGTCAGTTCGGACAAAAACGCGTTTTATGCCATTTTACGGAAAAATATTTTCGTAAAAGTTTTGTGATGTTTCTAACCTATTTATGTCATTAGTTGATATCGAATAAATATGTTTAGGTGAAATATGAATGAATTATTCATATTGGATATTGAATAATTTATTCGGTAATTTTAAAAATTTTTAAAGTTACGATTTCACCCGAACCGCGAGCTTTCGCTTGCGCCCGCGCCAAAACCTCAACATAATCTGTGTTGGATTATGAAGATCGGTGTACCTTTAATATTTTTAATTTCTAACATGTGTTGTGTTGGTAAAATTTAGTGTAATCAAACAGTAATTAACATGCAAACACAACAGATCAATTCCAACAAAATCTATATGCCAAAAACCTAAACAAAAATATATGAAGACAAAAATTAAGAAAACAGAATTTACTGAGATTCCAAGTCGAGTAGTTCTCTGTCCTTAAGAACTTATTGGCCCCGTCACAGGTGCTCTACGGATCCAAATGGCCAACGTTCTCCCAGGATAACTTGGATGCTACTTGTCCAAGGTGCACTCCTTGACAAGTAATTGAACAAGGAAGGTGGTGGATCTCTTCTCAAAACCAAAGGAAAACCAAGTGTCTGAAATGCAGGATTTATCTCTTGTGTATTTTTCCCAACCACCAAATTTGGAGGGTAGAGCCTTCTTTTATAAGGCATGGAGGGGTGCCAAAGGGGCACCCCTTGGGGTGGGGTTGTAACCCTTCAAGGTTAGTAACCACCCCTATACAAGAGCAAAGGACATAAATACCCTTTCTTTTAATTGAAGAATTTACAACAATCCCCCACAATTCTTCAATTATCCATTCAGACACGTGAGAGAGATACCGTGAGCTAAAACTGCATCGAAATAGGTAGCTTTCGCCTTGAACCTTTCCTAGTGAATGACAATCGGATTTACTAGGCAAACCAGTGACCCATAGTCTTGAACTGTTCTGCCGTTAGTGTAAACCAAGACAATTGCCAACACACAGCTTTAATTCAACCATTTTCCCGTTCTACGGTTGTGTTCATTTTGGCCCTGAACAACAGTCCTGGATTCATCAAGCACTCTAGGGTAACCCGCCTTTAAAGGTTCCCATGGAAGCGGCCTCACTTCTTACTTGAAATAGGTGATCTACTATGAAGAGGTAAATTGTCTTTACCCCCATTAGGACTCATCTCCTAATATAGTGATCATTAAAAGCCAAAGCTTATCCTCACTAATGACAGACAGCACTCAGCGTCATCCACGGAATGGGAAAGAGTACGAAACTCTTCAGTGCTTGTTTTGAATTGCACAAAGTTTATGTTGTCCCTTTTGAACCTAGATCTTGGGATCTCCAGTCAACTAGGTTGGGTTTCCACAGTGACAATTCTTAGATTATAGGCTTCAAGCCCATTCCCCTCGATGACTTCTCAACTTGCTCTCGAGGTAAACCTTTAGTTAGTGGATCCGCTAGGTTTTCCTTGACCTGACATAATCGATCGTTATTATGCCACTTGAGAGCAGTTGACGTATGGTATTATGTCTCCGACGTATGTGTCGAGACTTACCATTATACATTGTATTTTGGGCTCTCCCAATGCCGATTGGCTATCACAATGTATGCTAATCGCTGGCACCGGTTTGGGCCAACTAGGAATATCCTCCAGGAAGTTTCTAAGCCATTTGCTTCTTCCGCTGTTTTGTAACGCTATGAATTCTGATTCCATAGTAGACCGGGCAATACATGTTTGCCTCGAGGATTTCCATGACACGGCTGCATTACCAAGTGTGAAAACAAATCCACTCGTGGATTTGGAATCCACCGTATCAGATATCCAGTTAGCATCGCTGTAACCCTCTAGTACAGCAGGATATCTCTCGTAATGTAGCCCATATTTTGAAGTTTCACGCAGATACCTCAAAACTCTTACTATGGCTTTCCAGTGGTTGTGTCCTGGATTGCTCGTATATCTGCTAAGCCGATTCACAGCTTGAGCGATATCAGGTCGTGTGCAATTCGTGAGATACATCAGACTTCCGATGATTCTCGAATACTCTAGTTGCGATATGCTTGAACCAGTATTCTTTGATAAATGAAGAGTTAGGTCTACAGGGGTTCTAGCTACATTTAGATCCCCTTTGATATATTTATCGAGTATCTTCTCAATATAATGAGTCTGTGATAATATATATCCGTCTGATGTCCTAGAAATCTTAATCCCTAGGATTACATCAGCTATCCCCATATCTTTCATATCAAATCTGCTGGATAACACGTTTTTGGTAGACTGAATCATTTCATGATTACTACCAATTATAGCATATCGTCTACATAGAGACACACAATGACATATCCCTTTTGAGTTGATTTAGTGTACACACACTTATCACACTCATTGGTTTTGAACCCATTTGACAACATTTCTTTGTCAAATTTCTCATGCCATTGTTTGGGTGCTTGTTTTAATCCATACAAGGATTTTACAAGTTTGCACACCTTCCGTTCTTGTCCAGGAACACAAAACCCTTCTGGTTGTTCCATGTAAATTTCTTCATCCAATTCACCATTCAAGAATGCAGTCTTTACATCCATTTGATGTATTTTAAGACCAAATATAGCTGCTATGGCTATGAGCATTCTTATCGATGTGATACGTGTCACTGGTGAATAGGTGTCAAAGTAATCAAGGCCTCCTTTTGTCTATAACCTTTTATGACAAGTCTTGCCTTGTACTTATCTATTGATCCATCCGTTTTCATCTTCCTTTTGAATATCCATTTGTAGCCCAATGGCTTACAACCTGGTGGAAGATCAACCAACTCCCAAGTATGGTTCTGTAGGATTGAATCAATCTCACTATTTATCGCCTCTTTCCAAAGAGGTGCCTCAGGAGAAGACATAGCTTCTTTATAGCTTTGAGGCTCATTTTCTAACAGGTATGTCAGAAAATCGGGACCAAACGACTTAGACGTTCTAGCTCTTTTGCTACGTCTAGGCTCGATTGTCTCAGTATTAACATGTTATCTGATTCTAGGTCAACCTGATCACTGTCTTGACAGCGTCAGTCGTTCTTTTGAGAGACACTGTGCGCTGTCTTTCCTTACAAGGAAACGTCTCTTCAAAAAATGTCGCATTCCTTGACTCAATTATCATCTCCGGATTGATGTCAGGAATCTCCGACTTGTGTACCAAGAATCGATACGCGCTACTGTTGCGAGCATATCCAATGAATATACAATCAACAGTTTTGGGTCCTATTTTAACCTTCTTAGGTTTAGGAACCATTACTTTGGCAAGACACCCCCACACTTTAAGGTATTTGTAGGAAGGTACGAAACCTTTCCACAACTCATATGGTGTCTTGTCCAACCTTCTGTGAGGAAGCTTGTTAAGAACGTAGTTCGCGGAAAGCAAAGCTTCCCCCCACAAGTTCTGGGGTAGTCCCGAACTTGTCAACATGGCGTTCATCATTTCCTTCAACGTTCGGTTTTTGCGTTCTGCAATTCCGTTCTGTTGAGGAGAATAAGGAGCAGTGGTTTCGTGAATAATTCCGTGCACAGAACAATATTCACCGAATGGTGAAACGTATTCACCACCTCTATCACTCCTGATTCTTTTGATTTTCTTGCCAAGTTGGTTTTCAACTTCGTTCTTATAGTGTACGAAGCTCTCAATTGCTTCGGCTTTGCTTCTCAGCAAGTACACATAACAGAATCTTGTGCTGTCATCGATAAAAGTGACAAAGTACTTTTTACCGCCTCTTGTTTGCACAATATTCATATCACATACATCAGTATGTACAAGTTCCAGCGGTTCAGAACTACGTTCTATAGAATGAAATGATGTTCGATGCATTTTTGCTTCAACACATGCTTCACACTTATGTTGGCTATCAATTGCAAATTTAGGTATAAGGTCCATGTTAATTAATTTACGCATAGTATCATAATTAACATGTCCTAACCTCCCATGCCATACATTTTGTGACACAATAATATAAGCAGACGAACTAGCTTTATTATAGCACGGTTAACAGTCATTACATTTAGCTTAAAAAGGCCCTCAGTCAGGTAACCTTTTCCTACATACATATCATTCTTTGTCATTACAAACTTATCAGAAACAAAACAAGCTTAAAACCAGCCTTACTAAGAAGAGAACCCGAGACCAATTCTTCCGAATATCTGGAACGTGCAGTACATTCTTCAATGTTAGCTCCTTTCCGGATGTCATCTTCAGAACCACTGTGCCTTGTCCAACCACCTGAGAGGTAGACGAGTTTCCCATTGTCAGATGATCGCCGCCATCGACCTTCTGGTACATGGAAAACATCTTACTGTCTGCACAGATATGACGAGTAGCCCCAGTGTCTACCCACCATTCTCTCGGATTCCCAACTATGTTGGCTTCAGTTACCACTGCTGATAGTTCCATCTCTGAGATATCATCAGTCAGCTGCTCGCCTTCAGTGACATGAGCCTCATTTCTCTTTTTCTTGCCCTTGTCCTGAGACTTCTTGTTCTGCAGTCTTTTGACATATGACCGCTCTTTCCACAGTTGTAGCATTTTCCCTTGAACTTCTTGTTCCCAGAGTCAGCTCCACTGTTCTTTCTCTTTTTGCTACCCTTTACACCTTCAATGATGTTGGACTTAGACTCCAGAGTCTTGTAGCTGACCTTCTCGGACATCCTATTGTCCTCCTCGATTCTCAATCGAACACTGAGGTCTTCAAGGCTCATCTGCTTCTTTTTGTGTTTCAGATAGCTCCTGAAGTCCTTCCATGATGGAGGCAACTTTTCAATTATGGCGGCAACTTGAAACATCTCACAGAGTTTCATCCCTCATCCAGTATTTCATGAATGATCAATTGCAGTTCACCCAACTGAGACATCACCGTCCTTGAATCTACCATCTTGTAGTCCAAGAACCTACCCACGACAAATTTCTTTTGTCCGGCATCTTCAGTTTTATACTTCTTCTCGAGAGATTCCCAGAGAATCTTCGCAGAAGTCATGCCTTGGTACACATTGTACAGGGTATTGTCAAGACCACCCAAAAGGTAGTTCTTGCATAAGAAGTCTCCAGACATCCAAGTCTGTTCTCGCTCTTCCTTGGCCAATTCGGATTCACCCTCCACAGGACCCGGAGGATCTTTGAGGAATTTTGCCAACTGGAGAGTTGTCAGGTAGAACAACATCTTGCTCTGCCATTGTTTGAAATTTGCCCCACCAAATTTCTCCGGTTTTTCTCCATGAGAGACCGGTACCGTGATATTTCCGCTAGCCATATGTAACTGGAAAATCAACAGGGTCAATTAGTCTACGAAAGACAAATTGCACAACGATCAACGAATGATCTTGTTCAAAGTGATATACGATAAATGTAGATATATATAAATCAATCAAGATTGGATGGAATTACTTGTGTATTATTACACTTTAAATTCTCAACCAATTACGCAACAATCAAACAATTTCAACTTTATCACTATGTGTATGCTTGTGATAATTGAACAACCTAATAATAACTCAAATCTATACTACCAAGATTAATGTGTTAACAGTATATGACTTACTAAGTTAATATTATTTAAGTTTGCAGTTTATAATAAGTACAGGACTATTTCGTTAGTGTCGCGTTCGTAACTACGTTCGAACGAGACTGTCCAGTGTGTGTGGCGTTCGTGTTGCGTTTGATAACGCGTTCGAACGATGTGTTTCCAGAGAGTTCACGTTCGAGTAGCGTTTGATAACGCGTTCGAACAGAATGATTCCAGAGAGTTTGCGTTCGAGTTGCGTTTAGTACGCGTTCGAACGTTCTAAGGCAGAAGGCTTTCGTTCGAGGTGCGTTTGAAGACGCGTTCGAACGTTCTTAAGAATTCAAATTTTTAGCCTTCGCGTGCGTTGGGCGTTCGAACGCCCTACGGGTTTTTCATGCACAGGTCATATTTTCCAGAAAATATTAAAACCCTAACATGCAAATTACTATTTAATAACACGATACAATAAGTTCTTAAGACCGGATTTAAATTACCATTAGAATTCCTTTCCCTTCCACTTTGTGTGTCGTATTTGATGTAGGATTACGAAAAAACATATTTTTTGTGTTTGTAATAGGATTATGATTTTTCCTTGTAATAAAATTATGTCCATCTAACCTTATAATTTTTGTTTCCATTAGACCAAAACCTAGAGTATATTTCTCCCATGAGCATAATTTTAACCCTTTACGAAAATCCACTGTAAACAAAAACTAATTTCACAAGTTGTTGAAACTTGAGTGGATTTACCACCACTTTTGATACACGTTTAAAAGTTATAGAATCGGTTGCTCAAAACGTTTGTATTTGAGGTTTTTTTATCCATATTGCTTAGTTTACAAAATTCTTTTGGTTTAGAAGTAAGAACTAGTGACCGTCTTAGCCCAAGTACAAATATAGATGTAATAGTGTGTTATAACATCATCATCAATAAAAAGGTTTATAAATAAAAAAGGTTAATTGTGTGTCACCAAAATCAACAATAGCATAACAATTTCAATAATAAATAATGTCAATATCATGGGTTAGGTGTAGGGTTTATAATTTTTTTTTGTCTCCTCTCGTCCTAATGGCATCCCATATTATTAGGGGCAGTATTTGTGATATATTTTATGTCACAATTTAAAATTGGGATGGGATAAAATATTTCTTGAAAGTTTAAGTAGGATGAGATTTTAACAGGATAGAATTAGATTTAATGGGATGTGACATGACACTACAAGAAACGAGTTCTTTAGCGTCCAAAGTTTGGCGTCGTCAAAACCTTACGACGCTAAAAGTAAAAACATATTATGTTGTAAGGATCAACGACGCTAAAAATATAATTTTAAGCGTCTCCATAGTACTTTCGACACAAAAAATATTAATATTTAGTGTCGCAATAAATATTTTGACGCTAAATATTCATATTTAACGTCGAATATAGTTAGTGACGCTAAATGTCATAATTTCCAGCGTCGCTAACTATATTCGACGCTAAAGGTTACAACCTTTAGCGTCAATACATAATTTTGACGCTAAAAACGTCATAATTTAGCATTGCATCCTATATTCTCGACGCTAAATATTGTATGATTTAGCGTCTAATATAGGTTGTGACGCTCCCTATTGATATCGACGATGCTAAAAAGTCTATAAAGAACTAGCAACTCACGTCCCTCTTCTATTTATTCATTCTTCTTGTTCATTTTTCTTCAATATCCATGTAAAAAAATACATATTTTCATCATTTTCAACCTTAATCCAACACTAAGTTAATTAAGATATTTATTTATCTATTGTATCACTATTATTATAGTAATTATTTACCCATTATGTATTTTTGAGTAAATCCCCAAAACTTAGAGTTTAGAATTTAATTAGGTAAATATTTTAATTAGGTAAATATTTTAGTTTGTGAATTTAGCTAATTAAGGTATGTATTTTCTCTAATGTATCACTATTATTGTAATAATTATTTACCCATTATGTATTTTTGAGTAAATCCCCTAAAATTAAAGTTTAGAATTTAATTAGGTAAATATTTTAGTTTATGAATTTAGCTAATTAAGGTATGTATTTTCTCTAATGCATCACTATTATTGTAGTAATTTATTTACTCATTATTTATTTTTGAGTAATTCCCATAAAATTAGAATTTAAAATTTAATTAAGTAAATATTTTAGTTTATGAATTAATTAGTTAAATATTTCATTTTATGTATTTAGTTGATCGTGTATATAATTAATATGTATAATTTGATTTTGGATAAGTATGTATGTATATGGTTTAATATATTGTTATGTCAATATATTATACATATCTTAATTTTAATTAATTTATTATTATTTATATTTGTAAATATTTTGTTGATATGGATAGAAATTGGATGAGTGTGCCCAATAGATTGAGTATCAAATACCATAAAAGGGTGGAAGAATTTATGGAAGCAGCAAAATGAGTTGATGCAGAAGATCGTGTGCGTTTTTCATGTAATAACTGTTTGAATAAGAGAAATAAGTATTTGAGCGAAGTTATGGATCACTTATACATGCCGAGAATTTCAGCGACTATCAGACGTGGGTTTACCATGGAGAAAATTACAACTCTGTCTCTCAGTATATCTATTAAAAAGCTAGTACCAGTTATCACGAGCATCGTCAAGAAAATGATGATGATATGATTGATGCTTTGCATGACTGGTGGAGAAACATCACATCCAGAGGAGAACGAAAGACAAAAAGTGTTTAGTCAGTTACTTGAAGAAGCTAAAAAGATACCGTGTTATGGTGCTGGCATATCGACTTTGAACTTTATTGTCAAAACCCTTCACAATAAAGTAATGGAATGACCAATAAAAGTATTGATATAATGTTAGAGTTGCTTGGACAGATGTTACCAGGCAGCACATAATTGCCAAAATCATATTACAAGGCGAAAAAAATATTATATGATTTCGGATTGGGGTATGAATCGATACACGCATATAAGTATGATTTTGTATTATTTCGTGAAAAGTATGAATTCCTTGATATTTATCCAATATGTGAAGAAGATCGGTATAAGATTCGTGGTACTAGGAAGAAGATGCCTTAGAAGATGGTGTGTTATTTTCCATTGATACCTAGACTACAAAGATTATTTATGTCACGTCACACCGCATTTGACATGAGATGACATCATGATAAAAGAGTTGGTGATGAGGGCGTTCTTAGAAAATCCGTTGATGCAACTGAGTGGAAAGACCTTGATGATAGGTACTCGCGTTTTATCGAGGACCCTCGTAAGATCAAGTTAAGCCTCACATCTGAAGGTTTTAATCCTTTTAGAAACATTGATAACTCTTACAACATGTGGCCTGTGGTAATTGTACCTTATAACATACCACTGTGGAAGTGTATGAAAGACTCTTTCATATGTTCCTGTAATTGTTGGAAACTGTTTCCTATTGCGCGGCGGAAGTTGCGGATGTGGTGGCACCGGATCTTTAAATTTTTCTCTGCCTTCTCCTTTGTTGAAGTCGAACTCCAAAAAACTCGTGATGAATTTCCTTTGAGATTCTACCGTAGAATCAACCACTCAATCTTCCGAGCTATATCTCGAAACCAACAAACCGAAGTGTGGGCTTCACTCACAAAGATCAACCTCTAAACTTTTTAGAGAAGTTTTTAATGTCACAAACTCTTTTGGCTTTAGAAAGATGAGATGAAGAAGATCAAGTATCTTGTTCACTTTTGTTTTTCTTTCTAATCTCAACTATTGAGAAATAAGATTTTTCTCTCTACCTTACTCACAACTTTTGTGAAATGTTTTAGCTCTCTCTTGAAAAACTTTTTTCCAAAAAACTAAGTATGATGTTTACTTGAATTCACCCCAACCTTTGAGTGGGAATGGTAGAGAATATGAACTAAAGCCATTCCATCAACATCCACTCAATTTTATCAATTGTAAATGGCCAACACACTTGAGTGGAGTGTCAACCAAATCCATTAGATAATGGAACAAGTTAGGTAATTAGGTCAAAACTAATTAAAAAAAACTTGGTGGATGATTTGGCAAACCATTAAGGCTTGTCTTGATAATGCATTTACCATTATCAAATAATGATGTCATAATTATCTCATAATTATGCATTATCAATGATGATGTAATAATTATCTTATAATTATTATTTGATTATCTTATAATCAAAATATTAGAAAATATAATATTAAACTAATTTAATATTATTTTCATTTGTGACAAAATTATTATTAATCATATTAATAATATTCAAATATAATGTGAGCATATTATTAGACAATCTAATTATATTAGGTTTGCTACAGTTAATCGAGCTAGCACGGGGACCAAATGGACCTACGGTTCCGAGCTTCAATAATTCCAAAATATTAATTAAACTCTTTAATTAAATATTACGAATTATTAACTCCGCGTTATTCCACTAAAAACTCGAAGTTGAACTCCCGTTACCGTAGATGGAAATATAAGCCGAACAAACTTCGGTGTCCATCGATATAGTCACTACATATGGATATAGCCCTTCACGAATATCTCATAAATAGAGCCGGGTCATAAGTCCGTTATACCCCTCTAAATATTTTGTCTCTTAAGCACCATTGATTCTATAATGAACAATTAATTCATAACAATTATGAATATAATACTTTCTATTCGTAATAGAAAAGTTGAGCGCTCAAAATTATTCAAGTCCCGAATCAACTCTTAAAAGAGATATTCTTCTACTTCTCGAAAGAATGAGTGAATTCCATATCTATGTAAAACGTTCCCAGCTACATACCAAACCATATCCCCAAAATACGTAGTTATTGGCCGGGACTGCTACACCAACCTCACCATAGTAAATCAAAGGACACAGCCTAACATGCAGGAGTTCGTAGTACACTCAGGATTAAGATTAATCCATATATGGCCATCTAGTAGATAAAATGAATTTCTTGGGTTAACGGATATTAAAAGAAATTCATATTTATCTGAGTCCAGTCCTATATGATCATATCATACAAGGTGCCTCCATTCTCATGTCACCATATGAACGAACCCGGATCAAGGTCGTCATACAAGTATAGAATGGACCGCAGCTATAGATAAACCACAAACAAAGTACCCACTCTGTTTGTTCTCTATGGACAATTTAGATTACTAACTTCAGACTTAAATCCTCTTGTGTATCAAACATACACTAAGTCTAAAGGTACAAAAGTAATCAAGGTAAACAAGACAATTAAACAATATGCAATTTAAATCAAACAACTTTGATAAATGAATAATGCGTTTATAATTATTACAATAATCAATTCCGTTTTACAACACATGAAGCTCTAGGACATAAATCCCAACAATCTCCCACTTGGACTAGAGCAAATGGGACATGTCATGTAATCCTAAACCATTTAGGCGACCTTCAAATACTGTAGCCAATAAGGTCTTTGTAAACGGATCATCCGGGTTGTCTGCGGATGGAATCTGCGTGACAATGACATCTTCTCTCTGCACTATCTCCCTGATAAGGTGATATTTTCTCTCAATATGCTTACCCCGCTTGTGGCTTCTTGGTTCCTTGGAATTCGCCACTGCTCCACTATTATCGCAATAAAGTGTGAGTGGTTTATCCATATCTGGAACAACTTCCAGATCTGCCAAGAATTTACGGAGCCAGACTGCTTCCTTAGCTGCTTCACAAGCTGCTACATATTCAGCCTCCATTGTGGAGTCAGCAATACAAGATTGCTTAATGCTCCTCCATACAATAGCTCCACCACCTAGGGTGAATACTGATCCGATGTTGATTTCCTAGAATCTACATCCGTCTGAAAATCAGAGTCTGTATATCCTCTGAGGATCATATCCTCACCAGAATATACTAGCATATAATTTCTCGTTCTCCGAAGATACTTGAGAATGTGTTTCACTGCCACCCAATGATCTAATCCTGGGTTGGATTGAAACCTACTGACTACTCCCACTGCAAAACAGATGTCCGGTCTCGTGCATAACATAGCATACATAAGACTTCCAACTGCTGAAGCAAATGGAATATGTCTCATCTCCTCAACTGCTTGAGGTGTCTTAGGAGACTGTTCCTTAGACAAATGAATTCCATGCCTGAAAGGTAAATTACCTTTCTTGGAATTTTGCATTCCAAATCGCACAAGAATCTTGTCGATATAAGATGCTTGAGACATTGCTAACAGTCGTTTCTTGCGATCCCGAATGATCTGGATCCCAAGTACATAACTTGCCTCTCCCAAATCTTTCATTTGGAATTGGTTAGCTAGCCAGATTTTAACGTCCGATAATATCTTTACATCATTCCCAATGAGTAAAATATCATCGACGTATAACACAAGGAAAACCACCTTCCCATCAATGATGCGCTTGTAGACACAAGGTTCATCGATGTTTTGCTCAAAGTTATAAGACTTGATCGTAGTATCAAATCTTATGTTCCAAGATCTAGATGCTTGCTTAAGCCCATAAATGGACCTTTGCAACTTGCAAACCTTTTTCTCTTGGCCTTGGGTTATGAACCCCTCTGGTTGTACCATATAGATACTCTCATCAAGATTACCATTCAAGAATGCAGTCTTGACATCCATTTGCCAAATCTCATAGTCATAATATGAGGCAATGGAAAGAAGAATCCTGATGGATTTAAGCATGGCTACTGGCGAGAAAGTTTCTTCATAGTCAACTCCCTCTTTTTGGGTATAACCCTTTGCCACTAGCCTAGCCTTGAAAGTCTGTACTTTCCCATCTATTCCTCTTTTTCTCTTGTAGATCCACTTCCAACCTATGGGTTTTACTCCATTAGGTTGGTCCACAAGTTCCCAGACTGAGTTAGAGTACATGGACTCCATCTCAAGATTCATGGCTTTGAGCCATTCTTCTTTATCAGTATCATCCATTGCACTACGATAGGTCAATGGATCATCTATACCATCACAAGATGCAACAACTTGCACCTCACCATTTCCTAGATAGCATTCAGGTTGTCTTACAACCCTCCCACTGAGTCTCGGTGGCATGGTATTCTGATAAACTTGCATCTGACTTTCAGATGCTGAAGGTGTTATGTCTTTGTCAACATTTGACAATGGTTCACTGGTCGTACCAGCAAGTAACTCCTCAAGTAACACTTTACTTCGAGGTTTGAATTCTTTCATATAATCCTCCTCAAGAAATGTAGCATTTGTCGATATAAATACTTTATTATCTTCTGGATTATAAAAGAATCCACCCCTAGTTTCCTTAGGATAGCCTACAAATAGGCACACCTGTGAACGTGGTTCCAACTTAGTAGTCTTGTTCTTTAGCACATGTGCTGGACACCCCCATATGCGGAAATGTCGCAAACTAGCTTTACGACCACTCCACAACTCTAAGGGAGTCTTAGGAATAGACTTAGAAGGAACTACATTCAGGATATACATTGATGTTTCCAATGCATACCCCCAGAATGAACTAGGTAGAGTGCTATAACTAAACATTGATCTCATCATGTCTAGTAGGGTTCGATTTCTCCTTTCTGCAACACCGTTTTGTTGTGGTGTTCCAGGTGCTGTGAGCTGTGAAACAATTCCATGCTCAACTAATAATTCCTCGAAATCTTTATCAAGGTATTCACCTCCACGATCTGATCGTAGAATTTTGATGCTTTTACCTAACTGGTTCTCAACCTCAGCACGATATTCTTTGAACTTTTCAAATGTATCTGACTTGTGCTGCATTAGATAAACATACCCATATCTCGAATAATCGTCAATGAAAGTGACGAAGTATTCATAACCACCTCGTGCCTTTACATTCATCGGTCCGCAAACGTTCGAATGTATTAGCTCAAGTGGTTCTTTGGCTCTTATCCCTTTTCCAGTAAAAGGTCTCTTAGTCATTTTTCCTTCTAAACAGGATTCGCAGACAGGTAAAGTACCGAGTTTTAACTGATTTAAAACTCCGTTCTTAATTAGTCTATCTATCCGGTCAAGGTTAATGTGACCAAGTCTAAGGTGCCATAAATAGGTATCATCATGAGAAATCTTTTGCCGTTTTGTTTTAGATCTTTCAATCTTAAACATTTCAGTATTAAGTAGTGAATCATGCATTAACGGTCTTAATACATATAGATTATTTTTAGAGTTTCCTGTGCATATATTTAATCCATTTCTACTAATAATAACTGACTTATTATTAAACGAAATAGAAAAACCATGTTCCATAAGTTTTGTAACAGAAATCAAATTTCTGCGAAAACCAGGAATATATAGCACACCATTTAAACATAAATAACTATTATTAAAGTTTAACTTGGAATCTCCCACTGCTTTTGCTGAAACAGCATCCCCTATCCCAACTCTCATGGTGAAGCTACCTTCAGAAAGGTCCCTCCATGAGTCAAGTAGCTGCAAAGAACAACAAACATGGTTAGTGGCACCAGAGTCAACAATCCAAGCGGATTTATCATCCTCCACTAAAAGAGACTCAATAACAAGTAAATCATATTTACCTGAGTTTTTCTTCTCTTTAAGCTCGGCAAGGTATTTCGGACAATTCCTTTTCCAATGCCCTTGTTGTTCACAATGGAAACATTTTCCTTTGGCATTGGTTCCTTTGGAGCTTTTGTTGTTCTTCTTTTTCATTGGTTTTGCCTTTGCCTTCCAATTGCCTTTCTTCTTCTTCTTTGCAGATTTAGAAGATTCGGCAACATTTGCCTCGACATTGGGCCTACGAGGACCGTTCATAACGTTCTCGTAATTGGTGAGCTCATTTAGCAGTTCAGTCAACGTAAAAGTCAATTTATTCATAGAACAATTGCTTTTAAACTGCAGGAAACTCTTCGGAAGGGTTTCCATGATCATTGTCACCTGGCTTTGCACATTGATACGTGCACCATGGGTTTCAGCCATATTAAGATGAGCCATCATCCTTAACACATGGTCTCGGACTGAGGTACCTTCCTTCATTCTAGCGGTCAATACAGAGGCAATTGCCTCATGTTGTTGCCGGTCTGAAGGTTGCCCAAACATGTTCTGTAATGACTGCATAATCAATGATGCTGTCGCCATAGGCTGATGCTGTGCAGCAAGAACCTCAGACATGGATGCTATCAAATAGCTATGGGCTTTCTCATCAGCTTTAATCCAATTATTATAGGCATTACGTGCAGCTCTCTGCCAGCATTAGGTGCTGGCTCAGGAGGACATTCCTCCATTAGGACAAATTTAAGGTCTTCGCAGACCAAGATAGCATTCATGTCACTTTTCCATTTAACATAATTATCCCCGGTTAATTTTTCTTGTTGTTTGATTATTGAGATTATTGCAGATGCCATGGCTGAAAAATAATAAACGCGCATTGAATCATTCATTCATCGCATATTGAAATTGTCAAACATTTAGGCATAAAATTAAACATGATGCATGATCAATGTATAATGAATTAGAAACCTAAAAGAATTATTATGCCACGGTTATCTATCATCCCACAAATAAGTGCCGCCGTAGGGTAGGTCAAGTATTCGCATGATAGATTGAGACATTCTCAATTGATTAATATATATGAAATAACTCTTATTCCTATATTAATCAACTACCGTTATTTTGATCAAGGAAGCTTTGATTAACAACTTAACCATTCCTTTGTGAGTGTGACCCATTATTTCGGAACCCTTGGACTTAACTAGTGAAGTGCCGCCGTAGGGTAGGTCAAATCACCAAATACATCTAGAGTCCCTATCCTTTCGGAATCCAAACTTGATATTGACCCAATAAGGACACCATCCGTAGGGGGACAGGATCAAAGCTGCCACAAGGCGCCTATTGAATCTCACGTTTTTGGATAACAATGGAGATCGTGGGATATATAGTGGTATACCCCTCTCCCACTCACTATTTGAAGTTTAAGGTTTCTATCTCACTAGTTTCTAATGTATTAAGATTATGCTCGGCTAAAACATATCTTTATTAATACTAGTGGATTATTAGTGATCTAACCAATTTTAACATTTAAAATTTTATTCACTAATACTTATTAGTCTCTACTAATCATTAACTTAATTAAACTAATTTAATCAAGTTTGCTTAAGTGATCTAATCAATTTTAATAATTAAAAAATTAGTTCACTTATAGGTTTTTAAAATTTTAGAATTCAACTAATGGACTATATGTCATTAAACCATTTAATAGATAAAAGCACGTTATTTACTCCAAAGGTACGTGGAATTGTATCCCAAGTGCAAACCAAATTACCGTCCATTCGAAAGCGGCTATGGAATTTATATCCGGGTTTCCATCCGATATACCAAGGAAAATAATGTACTCATAATGTCCATTTGTTCTAAAACTTGAATTCCAAATTTTAAACCTTTAACCAATTAATCTTATTAATTCGTTTACATGCATCTATATTTTAATTTAACTTTTAAATTTACATAAAATCATATTTTATGACTTGAATATCATGCATGTCTACATGTTATGGCATGTGAAAATGCAAGAGTATGCACCCTAGGCTATATGGCATGTTAATAAACAATTTAAAACACATATATATGCCCAGGTCTGGGCTGAAAACGTTTGTGTTTCGTTTTATGGGCGTTCGAACGTTTTCCAGGCAGTAGCAAAACGTTTGAGTTTCGTTTGACTGGAGTTCGAACGAAATCGGTCTGGTGTCAAAACATTGGTACTTTATTTACTCCGTTCCGGAGCTTCCGGAGTCCGTTTTGGTCCCCGTTTTTTTCTATGGACTCGTAACGGAATGTAGTTTCACATACATACATAAATTGCATTAACCGGGCTCTTATTCTTTTTTAAAAAATACTAATCTAATTAGTACAATAAATCCAAGGCATCCCTTGGTCTTCAAATCTTGCTCCATGGTATGTTGAGTTATTCACGGCATCGGCTCCTCCAAGTTACAAATTGAACTTATTACAAAGGAAATGAAATTACAACACTTGAAAGAACATGACCTTATGGTCTTACATTTCCAATACTAAAAATAAGAGCCGGAAAAATTAACGATCAACGCAATACATTCATCACATGAATCAAAAGTAAACATTCATCACATGAACATTCAAACCATTCATCTCATGAATCTAATTGTGCCTACTCATCATAACATGCATTCTAATAATCTATATCTCATATAAATTATTAAAACTGAAACTTAAAAGAGAAGAGTTAAGAAAACTTTTCAACCTTAAGCTCTGATACCAATTGTTGGAAACTGTTTCCTATTGCGCGGCGGAAGTTGCGGATGTGGTGGCACCAGATCTTTAAAATTTTCTCTGCCTTCTCCTTTGTTGAATTCGAACTCCAAAAAACTCTTGATGAATTTCCTTTGAGATTCTACCGTAGAATCAACCACTCAATCTTCCGAGCTATATCTCGAAACCAACAAACCGAAGTGTGGGCTTCACTCACAAAGATCAACCTCTAAACTTTTTAGAGAAGTTTTTAATGTCACAAACTCTTTTGGCTTTAGAAAGATGAGATGAAGAAGAAGATCAAGTATCTTGTTCACTTTTGTTTTTCTTTCTAATTTCAACTATTGAGAAATAAGATTTTTCTCTCTACCTTACTCACAACTTTTGTGAAATGTTTTAGCTCTCTCTTGAAAAACTTTTTTCCAAAAAACTAAGTATGATGTTTACTTGAATTCACCCCAACCTTTGAGTGGGAATGGTAGAGAATATGAACTAAAGCCATTCCATCAACATCCACTCAATTTTATCAATTGTAAATGGCCAACACACTTGAGTGGAGTGTCAACCAAATCCATTAGATAATGGAACAAGTTAGGTAATTAGGTCAAAACTAATTAAAAAAAACTTGGTGGATGATTTGGCAAACCATTAAGGCTTGTCTTGATAATGCATTTACCATTATCAAATAATGATGTCATAATTATCTCATAATTATGCATTATTAATGATGATGTAATAATTATCTTATAATTATTATTTGATTATCTTATAATCAAAATATTAGAAAATATAATATTAAACTAATTTAATATTATTTTCATTTGTGAACAAAATTATTATTAATCATATTAATAATATTCAAATATAATGTGAGCATATTATTAGACAATCTAATTATATTAGGTTTGCTACAGTTAATCGAGCTAGCACGGGGACCAAATGGACCTACGGTTCCGAGCTTCAATAATTCCAAAATATTAATTAAAATCTTTAATTAAATATTACGAATTATTAACTCCGCGTTATTCCACTAAAAACTCGAAGTTGAACTCCCGTTACCGTAGATGGAAATATAAGCCGAACAAACTTCGGTGTCCATCGATATAGTCACTACATATGGATATAGCCCTTCACGAATATCTCATAAATAGAGCCGGGTCATAAGTCCGTTATACCCCTCTAAATATTTTGTCTCTTAAGCACCATTGATTCTATAATGAACAATTAATTCATAACAATTATGAATATAATACTTTCTATTCGTAATAGAAAAGTTGAGCGCTCAAAATTATTCAAGTCCCGAATCAACTCTTAAAAGAGATATTCTTCTACTTCTCGAAAGAAAGAATGAGTGAATTCCATATCTATGTAAAACGTTCCCAGCTACATACCAAACCATATCCCCAAAATACGTAGTTATTGGCGGGATTGCTACACCAACCTCACCATAGTAAATCAAAGGACACAGCCTAACATGCAGGAGTTCGTAGTACACTCAGGATTAAGATTAATCCATATATGACCATCTAGTAGATAAAATGAATTTCTTGGGTTAACGGATATTAAAAGAAATTCATATTATCTGAGTCCAGTCCTATATGATCATATCATACAAGGTGCCTCCATTCTCATGTCACCACATGAACGAACCCGGATCAAGGTCGTCATACAAGTATAGAATGGACCGCAGCTATAGATAAACCACAAACAAAGTACCCACTCTGTTTGCTCTCTATGGACAATTTAGATTACTAACTTCATACTTAAATCCCTTGTGTATCAAACATACACTAAGTCTAAAGGTACAAAAGTAATCAAGGTAAACAAGACAATTAGACAATATGCAATTTAAATCAAACAACTTTGATAAATGAATAATGCGTTTATAATTATTACAATAATCAATTCCGTTTTACAACACATGAAGCTCTAGGACATAAATCCCAACAGTAATTACTTATATTGAGTCCACATTCCCCGGTAAAGATATTGATGTTTACTTGAGACTATTGATTGAAGAGTTATATACATTGTGGAATATAAGTATAGCTACCTATTATGCAGTTTCCAAGTAGTATTTTCAAATGCATGCGGCATTTCTGTGGATTATTAACGAAGTTTCAGCTTATGACTCTCTATCTGGGTGGAGTACTAAGGGTTATATGGCATGTCCAGTGTATGTGGCTGATACATCTTCACAACGTTTGCTGAGAAAGATTGGATATACGAGCCACAAAAGAGTCTTAGATCTTAGTCATCCATGGATGAGAAGTAAATTATTTAACGGTCGTCCAGAACCTAAAAGTATGTCCAATAGTTTATCTAGATTTGACATACTTTGCCAACATCAGAGACTCACAAATACTACATTCGGGAAGCATCCTAATAATAAAGATGTGCATCACTGACGTCGACCTGAAGTGTTGAATTAGACGGAAATGAGCATTTTCTTCGAGCTGGAGTATCGGGGGAGTCTGAGTCTACGACATAATTTAGATGTGATGCATATTAAGAAAAACATATGCAAAAATTTGGTTGGCACATTGTTGAAGACAAAAGACACTGAAAATACGTATTTGGACATGTAGGGTATGAAAATTCACAAAGATCTATACTTGAGATCGACTTCTAGAGTCTATGTCAAACCAGCTACTTCTTACGTCCTAACTTTGGATGAAAGGAAGTCCTTTTGTGAGTGGTTGAAAATAGTAAAATTTATCGATGAGTATGAATCAAATTTATGAAGATGTGTTAGAGATGACATAATAATTGGGTTGAAAAGTTATGATTGTCACGTGCTTATGGAAATTCTTCTTCCCGTGGGTATTCATCCATTCCTTCCACCACAAGTATTTGACATAGTTCTGGACTTGTGTGTTTTCTTCAAACAATTACGTCAGCGGACTTTAACTACGTCGATGATTGATGAACTTGAGGAAGCAATTGTCCTCATTCTTTGTCAATTGGAACAGATACTTCCACACGTATTTTTGATGTAATGGTTCACCTGGTAGTGCATTTATCTGCAGAAGCATGGAAATAAGGTAATGTCCACTTCAGATAGATGTACCATATAGAAAGGTAAACTTTTGTATATAAATATTAATTCATGTCACACACACGCGCGCGCGAGCACACACACACATATATATAACTATATATCATATTAGTTTTGTTGCCATATATTTCAAGGCATTGGGGCAGTACAAACAATATATACGAAACAAGGCGCAACCATAATGGTCAATTGCTGAGGCCTAATTAGTACACAAAGCCCTAATATTATGTTCGATGTACTTAAAGAATATTGAAACAACCTTTAATCTTCAGACTAGAAACTACAATGGGGGAGAATATGAATCACACAATGTCTCTATTTTCCAGCAAAACTGCAGACCTCTCTGGAAGATGACTGTTAAAATACTTACAATCGAGGAACAACAACGTGTTCGTTGATTTGTTTTGAATAATTACGATAATGTTCATTCATATCTACAGTATGTGCCAAAATTCAATTCAATAATTTTGAATACTTTACAAGGAATTTTGAATAATTTTATCATTTTTGATGTAGACATCATGAGACCGTTCTTGGTAGCAGCAGAAATAACCAAAATATTAGTGAGAGGTAATGAATGACATTCCCTAAGTGGTTTGAGGCAACTGTGAGTTTTTTCTAAACCTAAAATTTTCAATATATAATATATCTTACTTTATCTAATCAATGATTTCACATTGAAAATGGTGATGTCGACCTCTCCAGTGTTATAGTGTCATTAGCTTATGATCTTGCAAGAAAAACATATGAGTATTCTGATTGTATCATTTTTGGTGTGAGATTTATCGCAGAGTAAAGAGATATTTTACGCTCAATACAAAACTGTGAGATTACAGTTCCAGGTGACCATGGTAAACGATGTCGCTCAAGAGTGCTATGTAAGTGTTCAATTACATAAATTATGTAAAATTTCAAAATTTTTCACTAATACAGAATCTTAAAATGTAGGAACTCATGGTGGACATCTAGACACAGAACCTTACGCAAGGCTATCAGCCTTTAGCTGATGAGGAGCTTTCGCGTCAGATGTTCAGGACACCACCTCTTACAATGTAGGGCTTGGCACTTATCGGATGATGGCATAAGCTACTTCTCAATCGTCTGGCTCCTCAGAGGAAGTCATTGTCTTAAGGGTGTAGTTGAAGCTGACTCAAGTCCGGCTGAGCCGACTGGAGGATGAGAAGAGAGAGCATGATCGAGAGATGACGAGCTTGCAGGTGCTTGTGGAGAATAATTATTATATATATATTTTTATATTTAATAGTTATTTTAATTTCATTTTTTTAAAATTTTAAAAATAAAATATTATTAAAATATATATGTAATTATTGATTAATTACATATATATTTTAATAATATTTTATTTTTTAAAAAAATTTAGCGTCGCCTCTTACTTTGGCGTCGACAATGCAACTTTCGATGATGAATATATTAGACATTTAGCGACGACATATATGTCCTTACTAAAATATAATGAGCTTTAATGTCGTCTATTCTTATCGACGCTGAATTGTATAATTTATGCGTTGTCTATTATGGATTTTGGTGACGACAAATGGGTGACGCATAAATATTTAGCGTCGCTGGATATTTTCGACGCTAAAATCTTTCCCCGATCGGTCTTTAACATCCATTTTCTGCATCATTTTATTTCGACGCTAAAATATTTAGCGTCGACTTTTTCCTCTTTTAGCGTCGATCTTTGTCGATGTTAAAAAATCGAATTCTTATTGTGTTATTTAGTGCAATATAGGAAGGGACGAGAAAATTTTTTATAAAGAAAAAAATAACTCGGGAAATCTTTTTGTCCTGGTTTTATAAATGAAACGAGATCGAGATTGGAAAATTTCAACCCGTCTCATTCCTTTACCAACCCTAGTTAGGTGAAAACTCTCAATCCCTTCCCTCTATAGAATATTATCAATGGGAAAACATCTAAAAACAAAACAAAGATACCACAATATTAAATGATGTATCTGTTAGGGTTGGTGCTCGGAGTGCCAATCCGGATCGTATTCATATCCGATTCATGAATACGAACAATTCATTTCTCCATAATATTACTTATTTATGGTAATACTTCTTGCTTTTATATACATATTCGATCTAATTATTATTATATTGAAACTAAATAGGATTTAGTGATATGTATATATTAGACAAAGGCCCGATAATATATAATGTAGTGCACAGTTACAAAGTAGTTTGTAATTGACATTGAGAAGTGTCACTACGAGAAGTATATTATCAAATAAAATTCCTGGTCAAGATTTACTAACAGGGGTCGGTTAGTAAAATCCGTTGAGACCAGTACACGTCGTATATCAATACTTGGTCCGATGGTTTATCCCAATGATCCATGAGTCTGGGGAGACTCGTATAGACGTGTAGGTGTTTATAGTGGATAAACACTGAACGACTCATCGAAGATTTCCTAATAGATGGTACACCAACGTCAATAGGAATCTTCTCGGGTTGAGTGAGCATAGTGGTCCTTCGACTTGAGATACCACTGTGGATGTATGAAGTATCCTCCACACTTTGATGGCAGTCACGTCACCGATCTATTTAAATCAGACCTCCACCTGTTCGTTGGGTGTGGACTGATCCTCATGATATCATGTGCGTATCAAGATAGGATCTGTCAGTTCTATGTACAGAGCATAGGTATTCAATGTGCAATTAGCAATCTGTTAAATCCATGTGCCCGTGATACATTGTAGAAGTTAGTTCTGAGTGTTATTAAGAGGTTGCTAATAGAATTATCGACGAGATTATACCTATAGAGATTTGACGTTTTTATCCATATCTCTGGGATAATCTGAATACCTGTGATGGAAGGATTATACGTATGCAATGACCTCGACCCGTATGGTTCAGAGAGTTTATCCATGTTCGTCATAATTTACGGGTGGGTAGATTATGGACACGAAATTGGATTTCGTGACGGATATGTCTGAACCTAGAGAGTCTCACTAATGAAATATACTTGTAGAGCAATATGGCAACTTTTATAAATAATACTGATTATTTATAAGTTGTTTAACGATTAAACGATAATACATGCGTTTGGGATCTTTCGGCCATTTATTAAATGTCAAATTGTGATATTTGATATTTATAATTAATATATGTATTTTGATTATTTAATGTAAATATAATACATATATTTAAAATATTTGTATTTAATTATTTAATTATTCAAATGTTGAATAATTAAATTAATTAAATAATAAATATCTTTTTATTTTATTAAAATAAGATAAATGGCTAAGTTTAATTGGTTTAAATGACCAATTTTGATTTGATCAAATGGTTTATTTTAATTGGTACATTTGTAGATTTCATTTAATGGTTAAATGATAAATATCTACAATTTTTCAATTTTTAATTAATGAAATGAAAATTGAAAATATATGGCTAATATTTTTTTCCCAATTTTCGGCAATTAGGAGTAAAATATATAAGCCATCCTTTTCATTTCTGTTTCATAATCTAAGAACCCTAAAATCAAATACAAAGTAAGGTTAAGAGAAAAAGAGAAGGAAAAGAAGAAAAGCTTGGAATCTTGGTATTTTTGTAAGTTTTTCTTTATTTTATTCTTCATGAAAAATATTTCTATGACTCTAGGCTTCAATATGTGTAGCTTAGATCTTTCTCTACTCCTTTTTGTTTGTATTTTGATGGTTAGGAACTTGGTAGAAAGATGGAAGCATGTATATGTATAAAGAATGCATGAAATTTGTTTATTTGTATTCTTTTTATCATTTGATGGTAAGTTGTCATTCTAGAGTTACTTAGCCACTCATAAATGACCTATATTTTTTCTTGAGTTGTTTCATGATGTTGAGACTTGTTTGGTGTAGTAAGGAATGAATTAAAGTGTTGAATTTTATTAATTTGGTGTTAATTGGCCAATTGGAAAATTTTGAGAAATTAGGGTTCATAACCCTCTCCAAATTTGGGGCTTTTCATATATGTGTTAATTAATGATGTATATATGATGCATATTAATTTTGGTGTTAATTGGACTTGATCTTGAATGGTTTTGAATCAATTTGTACTGAAGTACAATTCTTGGAAACTTGAGGGACCTCTCGGCAATTTTGGAAAAATTATTTTCTTGAATTGCAATTTGTATTTTGACATGTATGAAACAATCTACGTAATCCATGCATAAATTCACATTTTGGTGGTACTGTTTCTAGGGCTTCCAATTCCAGGGATGAGTTTATTGATTATTTCGAAAATGCTTCCCATGGAATTTCTAAAATGAGTTCAATGGAAAATATGAGGGGTTGAGCGTGCGTTGACCTTAGCCTTAGCCATAGCTTGCCATGCCTTGGCATTGGCTTGCTTGCTCGTGTTTGGACCTTGCACAAGGCCACTACTGGCTTGCGTTGCCTTGCTTTTGCGTTTTAATTCCGCATTGAAATCTAATTTTGATTAATATATCAAATATATTATTTAATCGATTAATTCCAAATTAATCGTTCTATCTATTCTAATCGAATTTTATCCCAGATAAATTCTTGCCGTAATTAATCCCAGATTAATTTTCTCTCTCTCATAATTAATCCCAGATTAATTTTTTTCGAGTCAAATGTCATCGATGAATCTTCGGGAAGCGACCCAAGAGATCCCTAGATATGTGTAAATTATTTTGGTAGTGATTGGGAATCACCTAATTATGTATTTGACAAATTAGGACTAAAATTATCAAAATATAAAGTTTTGGGGCATTTCCGTAATTACTGAAAAATCTGGAAAATTTTTAGATTTATGTTTTTAATGTATTTCTGATGTATAAATCATTTTGGTTGTGATTGGAAATCACCTAAGCTTGTTTTGAACAACTTAGGACTAAAATGGAAAGTTTTGGGGTTATATGGTAATTTACTGAAATTATGATTTATGGGTTAAAAATTTCTGTTTTTGAGTATTGAGTGATTAAAATAAATAAGTTTATTTTAATTACCCAAGAAAAATTAAAGAAATGAGAAAATTTGATTTTCCCGCATTCCGCTGCGTAATCCGGATATTTTGCCCAAAACTCTAACAATATCTTGGTACGTATTAGTCATAATTCACAAGAATAAAAGGGGGAGGGTTAAGGATTTACACGGTGTGAAATATTTTTGTATTCAAGGAATTTGAGATTCTGTTAGAGTATAAGATAGTTAACAACAAAAGATAAAACATAAATTATAGATCAACCAAATCCTTTCGAGGACTTACTTAACAATGAGAAAAAGAAATCTCACATTAAAAAAAAAAAACATAATTAGAGGAAGTATGGTTAGATAATTAATATTTTAATTATGCCGGAGGTGCGTAATAACTTAATTAACACCAAGATTGTGATGTAGCAAATGACTGATGCAATGAAACAAATGTTGTAATTCGACGTTTGTACCATCCAATTCTAATTAAATAACATGAGTCAATGCTTTAAAAAAAAAATTGATGCTTTATTGTTATTAAATATTATTACTTACTTCTCTCCAATAATTTCCTTTTTATTTGTAAAATTCGCATATAAAAAAAAACAGAAGGAAAAAAAAGAACTTATATCGTAAGATATATATCTATATTTATGGTTTTCTTTTCATTTTTTATAATATTGAATATAACAATAAGAAAAAAAATTTGAAGGTAGGTTGGCTCTATGTAGTAAAAACATTCTATCAGCTCACTCTGAAGGCAATTATACAATAGTTTTACTAATTATTATGAAGTTATGCGATTAGAAATTGATCCCTATGACCGAAGTTATAAGTGAAAAAAAAAACATACAAAAGCTTATCAAAATGGGGTTGTAATTGAATTAATATGCGACCAAATATACTATATTAATTAAGATATCTTTGAAAGTGCTTCCTTTAAAGACAAAATCACTTTCAATTAAAAAGAAAGAAAGAATGAAATTAAACACTTGTGAAGTTAAGATTATAGGATATATTGGCAAAATCTTAAACCACTTCAATCATTAACACTTAATGAAACACAATCAAAATGAGAAATGCAATGAAGCAAAAGAAGCATGCAATAGTAAACTAATTAATATTATTTCCTTGATATTTAATTAATCTCTTGTCTTTAACATTCTAAGAACATTTTACATACACTTCTTGTAAACTATTTCCAACCAAAAAAAAAAAAAAGAACAATAACACAAGAAGATCAAATGATGCCTGGCTTTCCCATGTACGCCGTCCGGAGAATATTTCTTCACCGGAAAACAAGTCTCCTCCTCCTCTTAGCAAATCGTATATCATCAACTCCATTAATACATATAACAAACAAACACAATACTTCTTCAAAAAGCTTACAGAATTCCATATTTCTTCTTACTTTTCTTCTTCTTCTTTATCATCCTCAAAACAAAAACAAAAACAAAAATGAAACCAAATAAAGCAAAATGAAAGAAGAAAGTTTTAGTAATGTTTAAAGATTCAATGCTAATATAAAAAAGGGTTACAAGAGAGAGAGAGGATGATGATGAGTCTCTTCTTCTTAATATTTTTGTTTTCATATTAATAAAAGTGGGCCAAGAAGGCAAGACGGCCATTTTTGTTTGACACATTGGGTAGCTTCTCTTTGTCTTCCAACTTTTCTAATTGATTGATTATTTAATTATATTACTTTCTACTGTTCGATCTCTTTTCAACAAATTTGGCTTTGATTTCGGTAAACATTAATATAAAAATTTCTATATAAGTTAATGATTTGAGGAAATTTTGAGTATTTTATTTTCTTATACATTAAATTATCAAATAAATGTGACACCTGTCTGGTGTTTTTGATGATGTATTGATGTTGATCTAGTCTTTTTCTTCGATTTAAGGGCTGAAATTATGGCAATGTTTAACAATTTTCTTGTTGGAATATGGTATATTGACAAATTCAAAATGTTTGGTTGAGTGTATGTTTGGACGATGGTGAATTGTTCACACCATTTGACAAACTAAACGAAAGAAAAGTATTTTTCTATTAAATGGTATCAAATATTGTTAGCGCAATTTTTATGCGTGAAGAAAGAAGAGCGTGTAAGGTTCAAACCTCTTGAGACAAAGTCCCAGCAAGGGGCGTTTGATTGAGCGAATAAGCCTCCAAGGGGCGCAAGCACACAAGTTACAGTCCTAAAGTTACAATCTAAGAAATGAAAAATAAAAATATGCTCATTTGAGTCTTCATTTAATCGGGGTTTTTCTCTTAGCATAGATAAGTTTTTATAGTGAAGTTTGTCAACCGTTTTAAGCGGTTCCAGTATCTCCCTGCAGTTGTTGGATCGTGCCTGTAACCGCTGAGCTGCGCGTCTCAACTGCTTGGTTGTGGAGGAAAATTGTCCAACTGCCATGATCGTGGAAGTAACCGTATCATGGGTTTTCGTCCTAAACGTAATCGCATCATGAGTTTTCGTCCTAACCACTGGTCCGATCGCCCCACGCTTTTTGTCGCCCTTCGGTCCATCGCCCTTCTTCCCTTCGTTCTTTCTTTAGTCCTAGGGCGATTTTGTTCTATGGTGGAGATTTTCGTCTGTTAACAATTGTCCCCCAAATTTACCTTGATTGCACTGGAAGTGAAGATCGAGGTGAATTTTTTAGTCTTCCATCCCGGTTCGTTCTTTCCTCGTTTCAGGGAAGGCCACTACGCTAACCGAGGGTTGTTCTGACGGACGTTCCCTTTCGCCCTCAGCTAACCCGTTTTGATCGACCGGCCTATCATTCGGCTAATCCCTCAGTCTAGAGAATCTGAGGAGCGAATTTTCGGTCGGAGAAGACGAAACAGCGTATGTATTGGAGTGATAGAAACTTGTATGATCACCCGTTTCTGCCTTCGGCCGGCCCATCATTCGGCCAATCCCCAGTCTATAGGATCCGAGGTCCCAGGTAAGCAGCATGCTCCGCGTAGAGAATCTCAGGCAAGCTGTTGTTAACGAGCGTAACCCATTCGCAACTCGGGAGGTGCAGTACCTTCCACACAAAGGACCCCGGACAATTTGTCGCTAACGGACGCAACCCATCCACAACCTTACATTTCATTTCACACCTTACGCCGTGTGGATGGCCGTTAGCGAGTCTTCTTACATTCCATTTCACACCTTACTAAGGAGAAGCTTCCACCTATGGTGACCTATGTTTCATGCAGAGCTTTTCCTTTCTCCAACTCTGCTCCGCCTCTTCCGATCTTTTCCTTCTCATTTTCGGGACTCTGTTTGACTATGGAGAGTCTGGTTAGTAAGGCTGGCCTTTAAATAGGTGGTTATGAGACCTTGCAAACTTGCCTTTTCATTTTCCCCCTTTTATATACTCCCAAGCCATGATACTGTTGTCACGTGAAGTGTTTTTCCACGTGCTGTCTGATCGATTGGATTTCTCCCTTTTATATACTCCCAAGCCATGGTACTGTTGTCACGTGAAGGGTTTTTCCATGTACTGTCTGATCGATTGGAGGGGCTCCCTGCCCAAAGTCTGGTCCTCCGCCAGAGTAAACCTGTGGCCTAATGGTCTTGTCATATCAGTCTTTGCTACTTGTGTTAATAATGGAGAAAACTTGGGCGACGTCTTTGGAAAGTGTTGTGTTGACACCTGTTCTTGGCCGATTCTGAAGACCGATGCTAAGATTTTGAGGCTCCGCCGATCTGCTGGAGGCCGAAGTAGCGAGGTCGAGCGAAGTAAATTCGGGGTTAGATTCTTTGCCCTGTAGTTTGTCGTGCCGTCCTTTAGAGTTCTACGCGAAACCATCATATCTGTAATAAATGTGCGGCATTTTCCTATACGTTTCATCATGAGACCCATTTAAGAGCCGTTTTTTACGTCACTTTTGTGTTTCCTTCCGTCGCACGTCACTTGTGCAGCGAGTTGCATTCGAACACCTGTCTAGGGCAACTTTCTATCCTTTTCCGTTTTCCCGCTGCTTCACTCCTCGACGATTCATGTTGCGACAGCTATCCCAGGTTAAACCATTCGTCTGTTCATAAGGCTTCATCCCCCTCTGTTTCTCGCTATACCCTCAACTCTTTCTACAAACTAGCTTTTACTGCTTTCTTGATCTTTTGTCATCAATTGCTTCTTCTTCCTCTTTTCCCAAAACTAGCGACTCCACTTTCGCTGATTATAAGTTGGCATTGGAAGATTCTTCTGTGGGCGTGTTTGGCATTCACACTCTCGATGAGGATTTCGGCCAATGCGCTATTGGCCCCATCTTCATTGATGATAATGCTATCGCAACGGCCCCGTTGGCTCAGCAATTTCCCTCTTCTTCTAGCCCTCCATTTTCTGAACCACTCAACATTTATGTCATTGCTCAGTCCAGTCCGATTCGCACCTGGCCCAAGCCCGATACAGCTTTCGAAGCCTGGTATCAACGTATGCTGTTACATGCGGATACCCGTGCCTTTTTAGACAAACACCATCTTCTTCCTCTCATCGAGCTTTCCTTGTCCCTGCCAGCTTTTGATCGCAACTTGTTTCCCATTTCCTTACTCTTTTGGTCTTCCGAGTACAATGTATTCATTTTTCCGGTCGGGCCCTTTACTATCACCCTTCGTGATGTTGGTGCTCTTACTGGTCTGACCCCTCTCGGAGCGACCATTTCGGCCTCCATAAACTTTCGTTTTCCCCCTCCTTCAATGGGTCTTTCCTCCTTTTCGTCCTATTCTTCTCTTCTTCACAAATATTCGAAAACGGCTGGTACGGTTTCAATGCTAGAGCGTACAACCTTCCATCATTACTGGCTATGCAAATATATCATTTGTGCACCCAGCCAAAAACCTGTGGCGGGCTACCTCCCCATTTCTTCTGATCTCGCCCATGGCCGTCATTTAGAGTTGTCATTTTTTCTTCTTGCCGCCATGTATCGGGGGCTGGCCGTCCTCCAAAAGAAACTTCGGTCGGGGTCATCACCCATTACTTCTGGTCCATTGTGGATCGTCCAACTTTTATTGAGACCTTCTCTTTGCTCAGCTTAGGCCGTCTTCTTTTCTTCCTCGTGCCACCTTCGATTATTTTTATACTCTTCCTCGGGTTCCCTCTTTTTTCCCTTTTACTGTGTCGAACAGTCCATCTTTCGTCCATGACATTCCTCTTTCGGAAGAGGATGAATCATGTCTTCGCATATGGCGCAAGTTTTTATGCAGCTGCGACCTGGTTCATGACATCTTGACTGGGGCCAATGGCAAGGTTGGAGTGGAGGCGTATTCACCCAACTTCATCGCCCGTCAATTTGGCCTCGTCCAAGGGTGGCCTCTTGCTTTCTTTCAATCGTATTCTGCGTCGTCAGACCGTTTTAAGGTCTTTTCAGTTTCTGAAGTTGAGGACTCCTTGGTGGAGACTCGCTCCTTACTGTCTTCTTTTGTCATAGCTCCTTTCGCTCCTTGTACATCTGTTCATCCTTACTTTGACCGTTTCTGGCCATTGACCCATGAACGATATTTTTCTTTGCCTCCCGCGAGGGTGTTTTCTTTTATTCCTTTGTCCCCCAAATCTCTTGAGCCATCGGGGTCGAAAAAGGCAGCTGAGACGTCTAAGCCCAAGAGCATAAAGCTTGCTAAAAGGAAGTAACCTTCTCCCAACCGAAGTTCAGATTCGGACGTTTCGCTCGTCTATCGCTCTAAGGTATGAGCTTGAGACCTGCTTTCTTTTGCATTCATACAGGTTTGAGGTATACTGATATCATAACTGTGCATTTTTTGTGCAGGCTCTCAAGATTGATTCGCCTTTCGCAGTTCCTGAAACGGCGCGAATTCTGGAGGCCGAAGCTCCTGTGGGCGGAGGTGAGAGAGCGGGACCTGCAAGGATACCGGTTGTTCAATTCCCCTTTGACGAGGATGACGCTGCTGAAGGTCCCGTCATGGAGCAATTTCCAGGAGAGGGAGGTGCAATTGGAGCCGACCCCCAAGGTATGGAGCTATCTGTTGAGTCTGGCCGTTCGCGTCTAAGAGTTGAGGAAATTCCTGGTGATCTCTTCCCATTTGAGCGCTTCTCTTCGGAAGGTTTTGTCCCAACCGTGCAGGATCCGGATGATGAGGCTGAAGTGCCAGAGCCTATTTGGCCGACTGGGTCTCTTTGGTGTCACCTTAAGCATCTTTACCCCTTAGTACGCAGGATGTCTGCCTCGGGACTTAGAGGGAGTTATAGGGACGTGGACGGCCTTTATAGTTTGGCCGAATTGGAGTCATTAGAGGAGGCTTGGTCTATGTATAAAGACGATGTACTTCGTCGTATTTACGAAGAAGATGAAATCATTTATATTTCTAATTCATCCGACTCCGATTCTCTTGCAGATGTTAGGCCGACTACAGCGCCATAATATTGAAAGCCAGAGGCGGCACCCCCAAACACTTCCGTGCGTCAGGCTTTGGCCTTAGCACAGCTGTCGTCTTCGGCTTCTCTGTTTTCTTCTTCTCAAGTGGAGTCCTTCGAGCCTGAGCAGCCGTCATCTTTGGCTCTCATGATTGTTTCTTCCGTCGCTCCTGCTCAAACAGTCCAAGTGTCGGCCGCTGCTGAGTAACCATTGCCCCCTTGGGCTGAGTCTCTTGTTTTGCCAATGAATTCTCCTGCTCGGCCTTCTTCTTCTCAGGCCGCATCGCCGTCGACTCTTGTCCCCCAACATTCATCATCCTCAGGGCCTTCATCTCAACAAGAGCTAGCGCAGCCCGCAGCTGAAGCATTCGAGGCACTGATGGATCAGCCTTCTGATTCTAGTTCTGGGATGGTAAGCCATTCTCCCATTTCTTTTGACTCGTGGT
This sequence comes from Zanthoxylum bungeanum, assembly GCA_019454045.1. Lineage (NCBI taxonomy): Eukaryota > Viridiplantae > Streptophyta > Magnoliopsida > Sapindales > Rutaceae > Zanthoxylum > Zanthoxylum bungeanum. The sequence goes on along the minus strand of SKCR01038326.1, from coordinate 44,150 downwards.
TTTGGTTCATTTGCTAACTCCTTCTTTGTATGCAGGCATCCGACCCATTGCTACAATCGATCCAGAGCACTTTGGACCATTTTGGACGATTATCATCTGCTTCTTTTCGACATTCCTCACCTTCAGTCAGCGCCAGCACAGATTTGGAGGGTCTTCGGAAGATCCCCGGTCAATACGCTTCATTTGCTGCACTGGAGGTTAACTAGGCCGCTCTGCTTGAGAACGTCCTCCAATTAGACAAATGTTCCTCCGAACTAAACCGACTATTGGCCCTTCCTGCCTTGCTAATATCTGTTGAAGATCGACTCTTCCTCCAAGATATGCAAGATGGTATAGCAAACCTTCTCTCTCGGTATCGTAATGTGCACAACCAGAGGGTCGGGCTTCGCTCTTCTGTGATGAGGAAGGAAACACTCTGTGGTTCTCTCGAGGCGCTACATCAGACCCTGAGGGAGACTACAGAAGAAATGGTGACCGAGTAATCGGTCTTCCTGGACCTGGAGCGATATCTGAAAGAGATGCAGCGTCTTTTTGAGGAAAGCCGAATGAGGAAATAGGCTAAGAGGAGGACCCTCGTTACTCAATTGGAAGAAATGGACAAATCCATGGTAGAGTATAAAGGGTTGGCCCGCATCAATTTTGAGAAAAGCCTGGCCGACATGGATGCAGTGGGTATGGAAATACAGGACGAATGGCGCCTGAGGAGGGAGATGCTCTCGGCCATAAAGGAGCTGTCTGGGGATTTTTGGCGGTCTTTGGGCCCAAAGTGATACTTTTGGAAGACGTTGTATCGTCTATCCTTTGTATTTGTAGGACTTTTTCGTCTATGTTTAATGAGAACTCATTATTGTTTCAGTGTTTTTTTTACGTTTTCGTGCTCTGATATTGAAGGCACATATTTCTTTAAGTATTTACCGTTTATTGCTTTTGCATGCACCCTTCCGTTTAAGTCTTGTAGATGATAAGCTCTGTTTGACAATACGTTTTTTACTATGAATGGGCCTTCCCAATTGGGCGACCATTTTCCATACGCTGGGTCCATAGAACCAAGTGGCAACACAGTCTTCCACACTAATTCACCCTCCCTGAACGATTTAGCCATTACTCTGAGGTTGTATTCCTTGGCTATCCTTCTCTTTTGTGCTTCTAGCTGATTTAGCGCATCGCATCTGATGTCGTCCAATTCCAACAAGTTCTGGATCATTGCCTCATCGTAGTCTTCCCGTGTCAGTTTGTCTTGCAGCACCACCCTGGTAGACTCAATATTCATTTCCACTGGAAGCACAGCCTCTTGACCATACACTAATTGGAACGGCGTCACCGAAGTACTTGTTCGCGGTGACGTTCCATAGGCCCATAAAGCTTGACTCAAATATACATCCCACCGTCTGGCGTTGTCTGTCACCATCTTCCGAATCAATCCTTTAAGGGTCTTGTTGGTCGATTCTGCTTGACCATTTGATTGAGGGTAATAGAGGGTAATGTTCACTAATCGGACTCCGTATTCACCCAAGAAGTCTTTTACCCTTTCACCATTTAATGAAGTACCATGATCTACCATTATTGTCTGTGGTATACCAAATCGGTGAATTATATGTTCTTTTATGAACTTGATGATCTGCTCTTGGGAGATTTCTACAACTGGGATGGCATCCACCCATTTAGTGAAGAAGTCGGTGGCAACGACGATGAAAGTATGCCTCTTACTCGATACAGGGTAAATCTTCCCTATCAAGTCTATCGCCTATCCCATAAACGACCACGGTTTAATGACTGTGATCATCTCAGTTGCTGGAGCCCTCAGAATAGGGTTGTGCTTCTGACAAGCAATGCATCATTTGGCATACGAGGTGCACGATTCTCTCATCTTTGGCCAATAATAGCCGCTTCGTATAATCAACCATCTCATCTTTACCCCGGCTTGGTGAGCCCCACAAATGCCTTCATGCACTTTGGCCATGATAGTTTTGGATTCGGATGGCCCTACACATTTCAACAACAACCCATCTTGTCGTTTCTTATATAGCACATCTCCTCATACTATATAGTTCAAAGCTTTAAGTTTTAGCATTTGATCCTTCCCTGCTTCGGGCTGCTTTAGGAATGTCTTGATTTCGTTTCTCTAATAGTCCTTTTTTCGGCTTCGATAACCATGGCGTCCGTATCTTTAGCTCGCCTCATGAGGGCTGGCTCAACCTCTTCGCTCCTGTATACCACACCTATGTTTGTATGTTTATATCTGGAGGCTGCTTGGGCTAAGCTATTGGCCAATTCGTTCTTCGCCCTCAAAATTTACTCCAATTCAGCGTGATCAAATCGTTCTGCCAATTCTTTGGCCACGTCTAATAATGCCATGACTGATGGGCTTTGACATTTGAAAGCTCCTATCACTTGTTGAATTACCAGCTGCGAATCTCCCTTGATGGACGTATGGGTTACTTCTATATTGAGGAGCATCTCTAGCCCAAGTATCAAGGCTTCGTATTCGGCCTGATTATTGGTGCAGTATTCTTTTAACTTGACTAGGAGTCGGAAAGATTCTCCCAACGGGCTGACCATGACTAATCCTATTCCAGCTCCCTTCATTGTGCTGGATCCGTCGAAATACATTGTCCATGGTTTCAGACTACATTCGTCTAAATCCATATCTATTTCCATGATCGTGCTCAAACATGGATGGTCGGCCAAAAAATCTGCCGAGGCTTGATTTTTAACGGCCCTCTGGGGTTCATGCCGTATATCAAATTCTGAAAGTGATAGTGACCAAAAGATGACTCTTTGATGCAAGATGGGATGAGCAAACATGTACTTTATTATATTAATTCTTGTAATCAAGTACACTATATTCGGCCTAAGGTAGGCTCGTAATTTAGTACATGTGAAGTACAAAGCCAAACATGATTTCTCCATGGAAGAATAGTTACATTCATAATTCAGCAATTGTCTGCTAATATAGTAAATGGCTCTCTCAATGTTCATATCGTCATCTTGCGCGATCATCCCAGCTATGGAATGCTCTTCAGCCGCCATGTACAACTTTATTGGCTTTCCTGGCACTGGAGGTACCATCACCGGCGGCTGTGACAAGTACTTGTTGATGTCAAATGCTTGTTGATGTCCCTCGGTCCAGACGAATTCGTCCTCGCCTTTTAGCTTCAATAAGGAGGAGAACACTTTTGTCTTCCCTGCACAGTTGGAGATGAATCGCCTTAAGAAGTTAATTTGCCCTAAAAATCTCTGCAACTCTTTTTTATTTCGGGGTGGCATAGCTTCGGTGATCGCCTGACACTTATTCGTGTCGATCTCAATTCCCCGTTGGTGCACTAGAAACCCTAGGAAATTTCCTGCGCACACCCCGAAAGCACACTTGGCAGGGTTCATTCTTAGTTTGAACTTTCTCATTCGTTCGAAGCCCGTTGCTAAATGGCCAAAATGTTCGTCTATAGTCACGGATTTAGCCACTATATCTTCCACATAGACTTCTACGAATTCACCAATCGTGTCATGAAAGATCAAGTTCATGGCCCACTGATAAGTGGCACCAGCATTTTTCAGGCCGAATGGCATGACCGCCCTTCATAACACCCTAGAGAGCCTGGGCATCTAAAGGCCGTCTTGTGTACATCATCTTTCAGCGATGTAAATCTGATTATTGTTGGGGTTGGTGCTCAGAGCGCCAATTCCCGGTTGTATTTCTATTAAATACTTATGTAAAACATTATTATTATGAATAATATGGCAGTTTCTATAATATAATCTATATTTCTATATGGTAAAGACGTAATGACCCGAGAATGATTAGTCATGATACAGTTGCAAAAGCGTCACAACGGATATTGAGTAGTATCATGACGTTGTCATTCTCAGACAGTTCCTGGTCAAGGTTTACACTACTTGGTCAGTATAGTAAACCCGTTGAGACCAGTACATGTCGTATACTGGAATATATGATTCCAATGGTTTCTCAGTGAACCATTAGTCTTGGAGACTAGTATAGACGTGTAGGTGTTTATAGCGGATAAACACTGAACGACTCACAAAAGATTCTTAATGGATGGTACACCAGCGTCAATAAGAATCTTCTTGGGTTGAGTAGCACTTGTGATTCTTAGACTTGAGATGCCATTGTGGGCACATGAGACATCTTCTACACTTAGACGGCAGTCACGTCACCGATCTATTAAGATCAGACCTCCGCCTATTCGTTGGGTGTAGACAGATCCTCAGGGTGTCCTATGTGTGTCAAGATAGGATCCGTCAGTTCTGTGTATCAAAGCATAGGTAGTCTATATGATTAGAAATCAGATAAAACCATGGGCCCGTGGTAAAGTTTAGAAGCTAGTTCTAAACATTCTTTTTGAGATTGCTAATGGAATAGTCGACTGGATAATCCCGATAGAGATTTGACGTTTACATCTATATCTCTGAGATTTATCCGGATACCTGTGACGGAGGAATTATACATTTGCCATGACCTCGACCTGTATGGTTCAGCGAGATTATCCGTGATCGTCATAATCTACGGGTGGATAGATTATGGACACGAAATTTGATTTCGTGACGGATATACCTGAATCTAGAGAGTCTCAATAATGAAACATACTCGTAGAGCACTAGAGCAACATTAATAAATAATATTGATTATTTATAAAGTCGTTTAAAGGTTAAAACGCAAGACACGTGCTAAAAGGACTAGATAGTCATTTGCCTAATTATTGTGTATTTACATTTAATACTTGATTAATTTAAATACATATTAATTAATAGTCAAAATGAGTTATTTGACTTATATCCTATATGAATATATGTTTTTAATATTTAATGTAAATATTATACATATATTTAATATATTTGTATTTGATTAATTAATTAATTATTTAATTGTTAAATGATTAAATTAATTAAAATATAAATATCTTACATTAGGATATATTAAGTAAATGATGTTAGTTGCAATTGTTGACTTAAATAAATATCCATAAAGTGTTTTAGATATTTGTCAAGTTGATTAAATGACTTTGAAATGAAAATTTTTGGTATATGCTTGATGCAAATTTCGGCCAAGGCTATTCTTTGAACAAGTATATATTGTTTTCATTTGCTTTTCATTTGGTTAACCTAATACACTTTTTACAAAAGAGAGACACCATTGAAGAAACCAAAAGAAAGCTTGAGAAAGAAAGAAAACTTCAAAAGCTTGGAAATTTAGTAAGTTTTTCAAACTTGCTATTAGTAAGGAATATGTTCCTTAGGTTCTAGGCTTTAATATATGATATTCTTAGGATGTTTCTTTCTTTGTTCCTTGTGGTTTTTGATGATGGAAGTTTTGGAGAAGTGTGAAGCATGTGTAATGAAGGAAGTGTTGTGACTATTGTAGTTATAACTATTCTTTTAAGGTTTTTTGAAACCATGTTGCTAATCTACAGTTATTGACCCACTCTTAAATGACCTAGATTTGATCTTGAGTTGTTTCATTGTGTTGAGACTTGGATTGGATGGAAGAATGATGATTGAAGTAATTGATTTAGTGTATTTGGTCTAATTTGTCCAATTTGTGGAAATTGAAAAATTAGGGTTCATGACTAATTCCAAATTTGGGGGTTTTCATATATGTTGTGTATTTATGTGTGTATATGATGCATATAAAGTTTCATGTTGATTGGATATCTGGATGTGTCTTGAAGCATGAAAGTGCAAAATGCACAAAATGGAACCCAAAGGAGGCTCTCGGCCTTGTGAGGAAAAATTGGGGATTTTGGTTGCTTTGGTGTTTTGATGTTTTGAACATCATAAGTTCATCTTAGAAATGATTTAGAATCATTCAAAATTGATTAGATCAATTTCGGACTAAAATGGACAAAAATACAAAGCAAGGGTATTTCGGTAAATTCACCTAAAAATGTTTTATTGAATTTATTTTCTTAATTTGATTATTGGAATGTTAAATAAATATGTTTATTTAATTAATCCGAGAAAAAAGTTTTGAAATCTGAAAATCGAATTTTCACCGCTTCCGCTGCGCTACCGGATTCAGCCCCTAAAAACCCTACAATTATAGCCCGCATACCCATCCATAAACAAGTATACTTGATACCCCGCCGTGGAATCCACTAGGGAATCTACTGTCGGCATTGGGTATTGATCATTTGGTGTTGCTAGGTTTAAATTTCTGAAATCTATACAGATCCTTATATTTTCATTCTTTTTCGTAACTGGGACAATATTTGACAACCATTCCACATATATGGTCGTCCTAATGAATTTTGCCTTTAACAGTCGTTCAACTTATTTCTTAATATCAGCCATGACAATAGGCGCAAACCTCCGGGGAGGCTGCCTGTAAGGCCTATGGCTTGGCATGATTGGCAGCCTATGCTCCACCAACGTCCTATCTAAGCCAGGCATCTCATTGTAGTCCCATGCAAAACAATCTTTGTATTTTTGCAACAAACAAACTAACTTTTCACGTACCTGGGGCTCCAATTCCTTGCTGACATAAGTTATGCTCCTATCGTGCTCATTTCCCAGATTTACCTCGTCCAAAGCATCTTGTCCTCTTGAGATTTTTGTCTTGCGTCGTCCATTCGGGGCGAACTCTTCTTCCTTTGATTCTCCTCATTCCATCAAGTAGTCCACTCCACATAGTTTTTTTATTTTGTCCTCCGTCTGGTGTGCCAGCAATTTGCCTCTTAAGGCCGAAATAGCGGCCTGTGCTTCGTCCTCATTTCTTCGCTCCATCACATAGGCCAATAAATTGGCCTTGGAGACCGCAAGAGCGGCTTGCTCCTTATTCAGGTCGTACTTCATTCGAACCGTTGTGTGTTGGTTCTCCAAAGACCATTGTGGTTGGTCTCGTCTGTGCGAACAAATCGTCCAGCAACCTAGCGGGGTAAGGCTCGTCATTTTGAGCCACAATGGTCGGGCTTCCCCTTTATTCAAAACTCTGGTCGGCCCGTAGTTCCCTTCGTACATGAAGTACTCGGCCGAGATTGTCTCCGCAGCGAAAGGATTATTGTCGGCATGCACTATCTCCACTTCGTCCCTTTGGTTCTAGAAAACCAGGCATTGATGAAGGGATGAAGGGATGCATCGGCTGCCGTGAATCCAGTCTCGGCCCAGGAGCATATTGTATGTGATTGGCCCATCTATGACGAAAACTATCACTGTCTTCGTAGTACTTCCCACTTGCAGGTCCAATGGAATAACTCATTTTGCTGTCGTCGCCCCTCCATTAAAGCCGGTAAGCACCACTTCCATAGGGAGAAGGTCTTCTTCGGACTTTGCCAAACGTCCTAGCATCCTAACTGGTATTGCATTAATGGCCGCCCCGTTATCAATTAGCACTTTGGTGACAGGTATCCCGTTAACCTTTGCCTTTACATACAACGGCCGCAGATGCTTCGTCATTTGTGTTGGTGGCTTCGGGAAAACCACTCTCCCTGATAGACCTATTTCCATTGCTTGATCGCCCTCAACTTCCGGCGATTCCTCTTCCATGTCCCATCTAGAAGGTGGCAACGTGGCTGGTGAATCCTGGGAGACATGATTGACAGTCAATCTCTATTTTTCGGCTCTGGTGAGGGTCCGTTTTACCTTAGGCGTCCCATACAAAACAAGGAACGGATATCGTCCAAAATCTTCTTCCAATGTCCCGACTGCAGGATTACCGGCTTCATATAATTCTCTGAGAAGCCGATTCTGTGAAATTCCCCTTCTCCTTGATTCGGTCTTGATGTCTATTTCTTCTTCTACATTGGTCATCTCCTCATCTTCAGCTTCTCTGTCTGTGATTGAGAGAGCTGCAAATTCAGTTTCGTCACCCTCATAAACGTCCTCGCTTGTTTTGGCTTCCCCATTGTTATCTCTCCTGAATTTCCCAGGCAATAGGTAATGATTAGCCACCACTGGCGGCATACTGCCGAACTGAATGACGATAGGCGGCTCTTCATCGTCTGTTTCGTCCTGTTTCCGTCTGCCGAATTTAATGCGTTCGTTGCAACTTGTCACCGTTCCTTCTTTGTTGTCACCCCCTTTTTTATTTGCTTCTGTTTTCTTTGTGGTGCGAGGGCTACGGCCTGTTCTGGCCTTTGCTTCACCTTGTCGATGCCTCAAACTGCCATAATTCCTTTGGTGTCGCCTCAACTGTGTCCTTGTCCTTTCGTCTACAAGTGGATAGTTCCTGCCTGGCCGCTGGCCCGAGTATGGCTTTTGGTATGAATGCCAAACATTAGGCCGATTAATCTTCAGCCTGAACGTCCTTACATTTTGGACGAAATTTGAATTCTCCCTATAGAACCTTGGGGCGAAGGTCTGGGGCTGCTATGATGATGGCTTTCTCTTTGCAAGCCTTTCGCAAGTGTCTTCTAACTCTTTCATCCATTCCATGTCGTTCTTGCATCGAATACAAATGTTCTGCTGGTCTCCTTGCTCTGAAGGTTCCTTAATCCTTTCCAGAGCGCTTGGGCGATGACGGTGCTGTCCTTCGTCTAGCACTAATTTGACTTTCGGCAAGTTCATCTTGGCAAGGTCTGGATTGATCATGTTCAACCCCACCGATTTTGGAAACGGATCGCTGTCCACTGCCATCTTTTTCTCGAACGTGATTCGTCCAGATTCTATTGCATCCTGTAATACATTACAAAAAACAAGGTAATTACTAGTTGTATGAGACCATGCATTGTGCCACTTACAATATTTTTTACTACCGATTTGCTCGGCTGTTGGCAACGTATGTCTGTCGCTCAAGCTAATTTGCTTGTCCTTATACAACTGGTCAAATATAGCATCGACTTTAGTAATATCAAAGGAGAAGTTCCTGATCTTTTATCATTCTTTTCACTCGCTTGGGGTTCCGCCCACGTCTTGCAAACGTAAGGTTTCCCTTTAACCAATTCGGCCAAACATAAATCAGCCGACTCGGTGTTTACTTCACCAATTTCATAGTCGATATTTCTATAATATGTCTCTTTGCGCGAATTCTTCATTTGCTCATCTTCTCGTAATAATCGCTCATAACGCACCACACTAGTGGTGAGTTGGGGAAGGTCCCAAAACTCGCGATCCTGAAACTTCTTTTTTAGATCGAGATTTAAGCAACCTTGAGCGATCCTCACAAATTCTTTTTAGGGCAAAGACACGTAACATCGGCCTCGGGCTACCTTAAACCGTTGTAAAAATGTCTCGGCCCACTCTCCTGGCAATTGTCTTAGGTTTGCCAAATCGGCTAAGGCCACTTCAGAATCAGCCTTGTAAAATTGCGCATGAAACAGTTGCTCCATCTGCTGCCAACTTTCTACTGAATTGGCCGGCAGACTGACATATTAGGAGAAAGCTATCCCTGACAGTGATCCGTGAAATAATCTCAGTTTGTGGAAATCATTGACTTCCCCACACTGGAGGGTAAATCGTCCTACGTGTTCCATGGTAGAAACTTCCCCAGACCCCGTAAAAAGGGAAAAATCTGGTATCTTGTAGTTTCTAGGCCATGGATAGGCCACATCGACCCAATCATGATACAGTTTCCGATATCTTTGCCGAATTGGTCGTATGCCTAGACCAAATTGGTTTGAAGGATCTCGGTCATTTGCTCCCTTAGCATATCATTGCCATTAAATGGCATAGCTATGGGCGGTGGCTGCGATCCTCTTAAAAGTGGGACATAATCATGATTCTGCCCCTAAGAAACCTGGACACCTTGAGGCAACACCACTTCATTTTGTGCCATATTTGGCCCTTGGTGTATATTCGACCCTAATTGTGGGCCATTGCCTCCATGACTTATTACTCCCCTGAGAACCGTAGGGATGTTGGTCCCCTGTGGAGTAACATTACTAGGACCAACCTCCTGACTGCTCGCCGCATGGAGGGGCGTAGTCCACGGCAACGCCGTCCCGCCGTTTACACATTTGGCCATTAATTCATTCATCGAGCTTAGATGTTTAGCCATGTTTTCATAATGCGAATTGGTAGTTGATACGAATTTATCTATGACATGCGCATTTTGAAGCCTAACCTGTTCGACAACATCCTGTGTGAATTCACCGAACAACACGCGCACCGTGTTAGGGCTGAGTTCTCTCATAGATTCGTACCGATTAGCATCTGCTAGACCCTCGAATAGACCCACTATGGCTGGAACGTTGGGCTGGTTGGTTTGCTCCAGTCCTCCTTCCTCTGTAGTTGAGCCAGTTTGAGCGTTTCTTTTTGGAGGCATCCCCACTCTTTACACCAATTCTCCCACTGTGGTCGCCAAAAACTGTTTGCGCAATTTTTATGTGTGAAGAAAGAAGAGCGTGTAAGGTTCAAACCTCCTGAGACAAAGTCCCAGCAAGGGGCGTTTGATTGAGCGAATAAGCCTCCAAGGGGCGCAATCACACAAGTTACAGTCCTAAAGTTACAATCTAAGAAATGAAAAATAAAAATATGCTCATTTGAGTCTTCATTTGATCAGGGGTTTCTCTCTTGGTATAGATAAGCTTTTATAGTGAAGTTTGTCAACCGTTTTAAGCGGTTCCATATCTCCCTGCAGTTGCTGGATCGTGCCTGTAACCGCTGAGCTGCGCGTCTCAACTGCTTGGTTGTGGAGGAAAACTGTCCAACTGCCATGATCGTGGAAGTAACCGTATCATGGATTTTCGTCCTAAACGTAACCGCATCATGGGTTTTCGTCCTAACCGTTGGTCCGATCGCCCCACGCTCTTTGTCGCCCTTCGGTCCGTCGCCATTCTTCCCTTCGCTCTTTCTTTAGTCCCAGGGCGATTTCGTTCTATGGTGGAGATTTTCGTCTGTTAACAAATATATATATGTATTATTTGATATTGTTGTGATATATATGAAATTATTCTCTTATTAAACTTAGTAAAATTTAAATCTCTCCAATGATTTATGTATATGTCAACTTCATTCTTCGTATTCTTCTTTCTTATCTTCATTTTTTGGACTTATTGATGTTTTACAGCTCAATATAAAGTTTCATAAAACATCCAGGTCTCATAATCGTTTTATAAAATTTTCCTATAAATTTTATAAAACGACCTAAATTTCACGTAATTGTTGCAGTAAAATTTGACGATTAGAATGAGAATTTTTCTAGTGGCAGTATTTTGAAATATAAACTTGACTTGGATGACCAAAAGTATCTAGAAGGAATTGGACCAAAGATCAATGGTGTAATTAAAAGCCAACTTGGTTGCATTTAGAAGCAATAAAAATAAACCCAAAATAATGACAAAAAATTCGGCCAATGTATAGAAGTTCCTAGAACTTTCTTCATTTCTCATACATGGCCGAAAAGTCTAGAGAGAAAAGGGAAACTTACCCATTTTTTTAATCATGAGAGTGGGCTGAGTGGTCAAACGCTTGAGAGCTAGAAGGGAGAAAAATTTTACTTGCTTTCAAGACAAGCTCTGTGAAGGATTTTTTTTTTTATAAAAAAAGAAGAAGAAAAGATACAAGGATCAAAGCGTGTCTATAAGTTTTGGGGAGTAATTGAACAAGATTTTTATTTCTATTAAAGGTAAGAGAATATTTCTGACCGGCGTAATCACACGGGTATAGCGCAAGCGCACGTATCATTCAAGTAGTATAAAAAGTATCGATCATACGATGACTTAATATCTAAGCTATTAATTTATGAAGCCAAATTTTTACAAGTATCTAATGGATTGGTTGTTTATTTGAATGTTGACTTTAAATTTAAAACAAGTAAAAACAACGCGAAAGTATATTAAAGAAAATTCAATATTATTAAATTATCCATGGTTGTGAATCTTTTCAATATCTTTTAAAGATAAAGTAGTTATCTCATGTTTGTATAATATATTGGTTTACTAACCTGAAACACGAAATTATGCAAAAGTCTCTGTCGATAGTTGGATGCAAATACCCAGTGTAACTCAATTAATCATATGTCTATGTCAACCAAGTTACCTGAATTCATTAAGATTAAGTTCCAATTATGGTTACCACCGCCCGACAGGTATATGTCTATCCTGTAAGGAAATCTATTAAAAGGTTATCTATCATCAATGAAGATCGTGGGCTATTAAGTCTAAGGCTGAAACCTAAAATTCTTTTGTTAAGTTTATTATAAGTTTACCAGATCAATCTTATTAATGGCCAGTTAACAAGAAGCATTAAGCTTAAGACTTAATAAGTAAACCTTGATATTACCTAAGACACAAAATAAGCCTTATAAACCGGTGATATTGGAATTCATCACAACCTCAGATAACGGGTTTAGTTACGACACATAACTAAGGCTAGTAAAAGCTTAAATAAAGTAAAAGACATAAAATAAATGCTGGAAATTAAAAGGGTAAAAGTATAATAAAAGAAAATGATGGGGGTTAGAGGATCCACTTTTATTACTTCTATTTAGATATCTCCCTTATTAAAATATATTAACTTTGCGTGATAATTACCAACCGACCATACAAGCGGTATCCTGATTAAGTCAAATTTATAATTAATTCCAACCAACCATACAAGCGGTATCCATATTTAGTCAGGTTAAAACAAATTTATTATTAAATCCAACCGACCATAAAGGCGGTATCCTCATTAAGTCAGGTTTTAAATAGTTTATATATTATAATTAAGGGAGATTAATCTAAATATTAGTAATAAAAGCTTTACCTTTCACTCCATCAGGGGGGAGTTACCTCCTCATTGCTAAAAAGTAAATACTGAAAAGTAAAGAAAAGAAAGTACTATTGCGTAAAAGTAAAAACTAAAAAGTAAATAAAGGAAAGTATTATTACGAAAAAGTAAATAAAATTAAATAAAGAAAGCGGTAAATAAACAAATAAGATACAATCTTCTTAGTATTCTTAAGAAATTCCTTAGAAGAAATTATGAATTGAATTCTGAAATTCAGCCTCAATTTATAGGTAAAATTTAGCCTCACACGTGGCTTGAGCTTCGCGAGATGGTGACATGTGGCGTCAGCTGAATGATTAATTGAATTATTGGCTTGGCGTCACGACACCGAAAGTTTGGCGCGTCGCGACGCTGACGTCAGCATGACGTAAGCAATGATGCATTTTCAATGATGAGTGTCAGCAGCATGTGATGGTGACACGTGTCTGGCGCATGTTAGCAGATTCGGCGCACATTAGCAGACGGTGCATTTTAGCACGGCGTATTTTAGCAAAACGGCGCATTTTAGCAGGAAATTTATATTTTTATCTTTTTTTGTCCGTTTTCCACTATTTTGGCCCCGAATTACCTCCAGATAGTCCTGTTATTTTATTTATTTACAAAATACCACAAAACACATCAAAATATTCACAAAACTCAAGAAACTATACAAAATATTAAGTCAAATGAGTGGAAAATAGTGATCTATTTACCACTTATTGCCATGCCATGAGTGGGAAAACCTGCTTATCAAAGCCCGACCCATTACCATGCTGAATGGTCTCGAATATGTGTTGTGCACTTTGATAATTTCTAAAACATATTTATAAATTCTAAATTCAGATTTGAGAGTTGAAGAAGTTGCGTGGAAGATAAAATTGATTAAATGCATGTATGGTAGTTACATTAAATGGGAATTGTGGTGATAAGATCGGCAATAGAGAATAAGGCTGGGGGCTGATTTTAGGTGAGTAATTAAGATTTGAATCTTGAAGTTATGCAATGATGGTGTAAAATGAGAGAATATGTCACCAAGATGACAAAAAACAGTGAGATTGGTGTTTAAATGGACATGTTGTATGCCAAGTGTTCGACAAAATATATAACTTAGATTAAATTAAAGAAGTAAGCAGATTTTATGTGTAATAAAGAGTGTTTATAAAAGTGAAAATTCTGCTGGGATTGCCTAATTGAGAGTATTAAGTAAGAGGGAAAAATAAGGAAGTTGAGCAGTAAAATTAACCTGAAATATTTTCTGGACATGTGGTGATAATTCATTTATAAGTTGATATTTTGACATCCGATTGATAAACCGTAGAATTCTACGTAAAATAGACATATAAGGGAGTAATTTATCCAAAAATCAAAAATTTTGGACTTGTGATGAAGTCAAACCAAAATTTTGAAGTTGTGTGATTTGCTGTCACTGCACCCAATTTTTTATCTGAACATCCCCTAAATTTCGGTTTAGAAATTGAGTTTCCAAAATCGAAACTGAGATCCGTGAAAGTCTACATAAACTAAACACACTAATAATAATTCTATTAAAATTTCAGCTCTTGATTCCATCTCAATTAATTATAGTGAATTTTCGAAGTTTACCATTGATCAAAGGATTTTAATATTTTGGTAGAATTTGAAATTTCGCTGCCGCACTTCTGTAACTTCGAATCTAACTCCGTAAAAATTCTTAGATAACCTGAGAACCCTGAATTTTTATTGAATTTGGATTCTCATACGTTGTATAGCCTAATTACTATTTAATTTTTTTTTTTTACCATGTTTAGTCTAATGAGTTCGATTTATATATATTACTAACAGGAGCTCACATCGTTAACGATTCCATAGCGAGTTTCTAGACAATCATCAAGCTCTGTGAGTGGATATCTATATTTTCATTTGTAATTTGATAATGTGATATTTGAATTTATGTTTACAAGTATTTAAAAATGAAGGATTTCAGATACATATTTTTGAATATGTTTATGACTATATGATTCCGTCTCGACGCTCGAAAATTTTTGTTATATTTTTAAACCGTAAAATTTTATTTTCGTCGAGATGGTTGAAAATCTATTTATGTCACGGTGCTTGATACTTTTACTTTTTTGACCCTTCGTGATACTTGTATATGTTTCATTCCGACTCCATCGGGCGGTTGTTATGGGGTCCTGGCCATCAGGAAATGGTTGGCCCATTACTCTATGTCGACATGGTATTGTTCAAATATTACTCGGTCTTTGTGCGCGACTCGAGTAATGGATGCTTGTTGATTTTGATGAGACTTTGTAGAATCCCTTTCCTGGATATGCTACCAGCAGGGAATAGACCGATCTATTCCCCAGAGCCTCTGAATTTTGTCTGTGATCAATACTGCTAAAACTCATCGGGGAATACAAACTCAACAAGCTTAGACAAGATAAGTTTCTAGCATATCTCTTGGATGTCGTAAAGTGTAGAATGAGAGAGAGATGAATTTATGAATAATAAGTTTCATGGAGGACTTACACCTCTATGTAGACAATATATAGTATACGGCCCTTGTTTTCACACGAGAAATAAGGGTTTCAAAGAGACCTTCAAAGGGTTAAGCTTTCAGCTATAAAAATCAAATAGAGTATACCAGGATAAAAGATTCTTGAAAGTCATAGTATTGAGTTCTTAAGCAAAATAGCAGAAAAGCAAAAAAATGAGGTAAAGAAGATAAGAGTAGTAAAGACTGGATGTCTTCAAACCAATAGGGACCTAAGAAATTCAACATCAGAAGGTCTAATCTATAGGTTCTTACTAGTACTGCAACTTGCCAATCTTGGTCTATGCCGAGTTCTTCCTTCTTTAGCCTTAGGAGCCTTTTTGGTCCCTTTCTAGGTAATCATTTCTCGAGGTTAGCTTTCTTACGATTATCTCTATCTATGCTAGCAAATGATGAGACGATCATTTCACATCTCAACAGATGTCGGCGTCCTTGTTTTGGTACACTATGCCATGGTAGAGTCTATTACTTATGTAAGGTATGTATAATATAGACTCTATCAGAACCGTTTCCTTGACTAGTATCGCAGAGAGATGAGGACCTAGGTAGATCGGAACCTTATCTATCAGATTTTTAGGTTTAGACAACTAATCATTTCTACTTACGACCTTCACTTATTTGCCTGCAGGCCTGGTTTGGGGATCTAGAATCTCTATATCCTTTTTGGCATCTCTTGTCTATTGGAACTTCCATGTTTAATCCTAATTTCTTTCTTCTTTTATCTTTCTGATTATCTTTCGTTACTCGGGGATCTTACTATCTATACGGGGTACTCGAAGGCTATTGGATCGACTTGAAGGAATTTTTCTGAGGAAGAAATGAATCTTACTTAGAGGGAAGAAACCTTACTTAGGTCTACTCGACATTTTACTCTTGCTCAGACTTACTGTATTCTCTTTTACTACTAAAAGTTTTGGTGTTTTCTTTATCATCTATTTCTATATCTCTACCTCTTATTGTCTCTGGTTGCTTGGACATCTATGCATCGTTCCTTACTTTTCTTATGGCTTTCTTTTCCCACTCATTTGCGTGAATATTCTCAGTACTTTACTATTTATTCTCATAACTTGTTCTGAACTTCTAGTAATAAACTAGGATGACTACAAAATGATTCTCTATTAGAATAAGGATTATGGTTGCTTTCATAAGGAATGATATTCGAATGATTTTCGGAAATCTTACAAACCTTTTTGTAGAACTTGAGGACGTACTTGAGGATCAGATACTGAAGAGGTAGTGGCTCGTATACTAGTACCTCGGGCATACTACGTATACAAGACCCCAACACTCTACCCACTGCAGTCACTGACTCCCTAGATCATGCTCTGATACCACCTTTGTACCATCTCACTCTAGGAGATGCTACTGGCAGAGAATAGGTCGTCATATCCCTTGAGCCTCTGACTTTCTGACTATGGTCATTATTGTTAAACTCATATGAAAATACAACATGCATATGGACCATTGCGCAACTCATTAACATGAAATGCAACTTAATGCTCATAACTGTATACCTAAATATACTTCTCTTTACAACTCTTGTTCGTAGACATTTTAACTTAATACATTGAATGATATTTGATACATGACTTTATTGTGACTCTGACTGAACTCTCTATCTGACTTGACCTGGTGGACCAAACATCCTACTGACTGCCATCAGTATCCATCCTCTCGATCTCGTCCTCTAGGTATACCTGTAAAACAGAAACATTGGGAGTATGGGGTTAGACCGTTTGAACAACCTAGTGAGTGGGCAATTTAAATGAAAATTGATTCTTTTAGAAAATTTATGGTTTTAAATACCAAAATCCTCTCATAAAATAATCTTTTCTGAAATCTCTTTCTTATCTAAAAACACATCTTTTTCTGCAAAATTATCCTGGAAATCTTTTCTGAGATTACTATCATAAAAGTTATCATTTCAGAAAATCTGTTTATGGAAATTTGTTTCTTAAAATCTTTTTCTGAGAAATATGTATCTGAAAATTTGTATCTGAATATCTAGCGCATGGGGACGTTACGTCTCGCCGTCCCCCTATACGCAAAATCTGGTGGTCTTGGGGCGTTACGCCTTACCGTCCCCCAAGCCACGAAATTGGAGCCGGGGTGTGAATCTATGCTACCGTTCTGACTCAAAATCTAGGATCTAAGGGCATCTGTCATCCCTAGTCCTGAACTGCGTGTGCACATGATATTTGTATCCGTCAATTCCATATATGTGTCAAGTTACATCTGAGGTGGGTTTTTCCCCCATGCCTCCAAAATCATAAAACTCAAGCTTTTGAAATCAATCTTTCTAAAAATATCGTCATTCATAAATCACTTGTAATAAAACTTATTTTCTGAAGCATGCTATTTCTTAAAACAACAGGAATTAAATCTGGCTAACGTCATATGTTCTTAAAAGGTAAGTCTGATATCAAAATAATTAAATACACAGTTTGAGAGAATGGTCCACTAACAGATTTTAGGATCTGGCTAGCATTACTTTGTTTCGCCGAAGGAACTTGTGGTTCCTGCGATAATCTATAATTAATTAACTTAGTTAGGATGTAAATCGTGAAATATGCTTCGAAACTTCTATCACTAGATGACGTATGTGTTGGGATCTATGCCCTAGAGCTTCATGTGTTGTAAATAGAATTATTTATTGAAATAAAATATATTTTATTCATTTATCAAATTTGTTTGATTTAAATTGTATATTGTAAATTTCTTGATTATCCTTGATTACTCCAATACCTTCAGACTTAGTGTATAAGTAGTATACACAAGAGGATTTGAGTCTGAAGTTAGTAATCTAAAATTGTCCATAAAGATCAAACGAAGTAGGAACTTTGTTTGTGGTTTATCTATAGCTGCGTTCCATTCTATATATTGATATAACGACCTTGATCCGAGATCGTTCATGTAGTGACATGGGAATTGAGGCACCTTGTATGATGTGGTCATATAGGACTGGACCCAGATAAAAAATGAATATCTTTTTAATATCCGTTAATCGTAGAAATTCATTTTATCTACTAGATGGACATATATGGATTGATCTTAACCCTGAGTGTACTACGAACTCCTGCATGACGGACTATGTCCTTTGATTTACTATGGTGAGGTTGGAAGAAGCATTCATGGCCAATAACTACTTATTTTGGGGATATGGTTTGGTTTGTAGCTGGAAACGTTTTACATAGACATGGAATTCACTCATTCTTACGAGAAGCAGAAGAGTATCTTGCTTAAGAGCTGATTCAGTACTTGAACACAAATCACTCATTTTTCTATTGAGAATAGAAATAATTATATTCATAACAGTTATGAATAAATTATTCATTAGAGAATCATTGGTACTTAAGGTTAAATAATTAGAGTGGTTTAACGGACTTATGACCCATCTCTAATTATGAGATATTCGTGAAAAGCCAATATGTATGTAATGAATATATCGATGGATGACCGAATGTGTTTGGATTATTGTTATTTCCATCTACGGCAACAAGAGTGCAACTTCGAGTTTTTTTGTGGAATAACGCGAAGTTAACAATTCAGAATATTTAGTTAATGAGATTAATTAATATTTCGAGATTATTGGAGCTCGGAACCGTAGGTCCATTTGGTCCCCGTACTAGCTTGATTAACTACAGCAAACCTAATATAATTGGATTGTTTAATTATATACTCACATAATATTTATATATTATTAATTAGATTAATAATATAATTTGTCACAAATGAAAACTATGTTAAATTAGTTTATCTTAATGTTTTCTAGAATTCTTTGATTATGAGATAATCAAATCATAATTATAAGATAATCAAGTTACTAATAATTATTAGATAATTATTACATCATAAATGAAATCATTACATCATTATTATGATAATGATAAATGAGTCATCATGGAGACAAGAACACATGGCCTTCTATGCTCTCCAAATATTTAAGTCCAAGGTTAGGTATGACTTATTGCCTTTGCTTTGTCATTTGTTATTGCTTCTTGTGCTTTTGTAAGGCATCCACTTAAGTGTGTTTGCCATTACTAAAAAAACACATGAAACTCAATGACAAGAGTAGTTGGCTTTGGTGGAATGTCTTCTCTACCATTTCCACTCAATTGTTAAGTGTGTTTGCCATTACTAGGAAAACATTGGTAGCTTGGAGACAAGAGTAGTTGGCATTGAGAGAATATAATCTCTACTCTTTGAAAGAGAAAATAGAGGATTATGCATCATTTACACCAGTGCATGTAAGAGAGAGCTCTAACAAAAACAGAAGAGTTGTGATAGTGTTTTGAGAGAGTTCAAAATCCAGAATTTTTGTTTGATCAATTGTTGAGTGAAAACAAAATTTTCTCAAGTGTTGAGAAGTAAGAAAACTTACTCAAATGTTGAGAGAAAGTTTTCTATAAGCCAAATACAAATTGTGACAACCTTTTTCTATAAAATTTTTAGAGTTTAATCCTTGTAAGTGAAGCCCACACTTCGGCTTGTTGGTTTCGAGTCATAGTTTGGAAGATCGGGTGGTTGATTTTAGCATCAGATCGTAAATGAAACATATCTACCACAATAAAATTCATTCCCTGCAAGGAGTACAAATCAGTAGTTGTTCGGTTTCAGCAAAAGAGAAAGGTGAAAAAATTCAAGGTAGGTTCAGATGCCTATTATCGCTTCCGATGCGTTTTCGGGAAAGTCATTCCCTTCAATTGGCTTCAAGAGCTAAGGTTTAAAAGTGTTCTTAACCCTTCTCTTTTAATATTTCAATTTTAATGGTTTGTATGAGATATAAATCATTAGTATGCATATTGTGATGAGTAGACATAATTTAAATTCATGAGATGAATGGTTTTATTGTTCATGAGATGAATGTTTTGATTCATGTGATGAATGTGTTGCGTTGGTCGTTAATTTTTCTCCGGCTATTGTTATTAATATTTGGAATGTAAGGTCGTAAGGCCATATTCTTTCAAAGTGTTGTAGAGTCCATTTCCTTATAATAATTTTATTTATAACCCTATTGTAACTTGGAGGAGCCGATGCCGCGGAGGACTTATTGGTTAAATGTTAATCAATAATCCTTGATCAAATAAATTGGTAGTTGATTAATATATGAATAAAAAAGTTATGTCCAAATATATTAAATCAATTGAGATGGTCTCAATCTATCATGCGAATACTCGACCTACCCTACGACGGTACTTATTTGCGGAATGATAGATAACCGTGGCATATTAATTCTTTTGGTTTCTAATTCATTATACATGCATCATGTTTAATTTTATGCCTAAAATATTTGATGATTATGATATGCGATGAATGGATGTTGAATGCATATTTATTTATTTATTTCAGAAAACAGCCATGGCATCTTCTGTAATTGCAATTCTCAAACAAGATAAATTAATCGGGGAAAACAATAAAAAAAATCGAAAAGTGACATGAACGCTATATTAGTCTGTGAAGACCTCAAATTTATCCTAACGGAGGAATGTCCTCATGAACCAGCTGTAAATGCTCCCAAAGCAATGTTGGACAATTATGACCCATAACGTCACTATTTGTAAAAGACATTGTGGTTTTTGTACAAATTAACTATGTGACAATGGAAATTACATTTTATCATTTTGTAATTTGATTACTTAAATATATAAATGATAAAAGTCCTTATGATTAGTTCTGGATTATTAGATATGAGACAATATCAATCTATAAAGGTTTAATCATTAAATATCCCTAGTTTTAGTATTATCGAGACTGGACATCGATAATGTGGAATGACTAGTATTGCACTTGTGCGTGTTATGGAAGCGTAACATCATAATTCTCATATATTTAAGTATTGGATACTTATGCAAGTGTGATAGGAGGCTGTGTTTACCGATGGTACGGAAACAGCTTCGCTCTGGATAGAACCATCAGAATCCCATTGGTAGTATGACTATGTGTCTATGGGAATCCGAATCAGGGTAGGTGTATTTGGTCTTAACCTGAGACTTGCATCGCTAGAACTTGCGACAATCAATACGCTTTGGTTTTGGTCATCCAGGACTTTAACAGGTTATATGTACGCCTCTTCTGGGTTTATTGAGAATCGTAGTGTATTGGGTGTGATGTCAAGACGGAAGTATCACTTCAGTCATATGGAGATGATGATCACGCAAGGATACAGAACTGGCACTCTAATGGGTTGCAACCATCGGGATAATATGACAAGGTCATGATTATCCGATTAAAGAGACTAGTTGCTTGTGATCCGATATATGCTTCGTACGGGGCAGACACTATTCCAGCCTCAGGCCTTGCATGTGACATCCGATACTATATCGTAATATGCAATACTACGTATACTACGCCTGACATAGATTATATATTCCTTTAAGAATATTTCTGGAGAATTGGGTAGGCACGGTGCTTTGCTAGAAGCCAACCATGTCTCGTAAATCGGTAAGAACGTAGTACGAGGTACTCACATGTTCAGATAGTCCGACGACCGGATTTACTGCCAACATATCCAGGTATCTCATGGGTCGCTTCCCGAAGATTCACCGATGACGTATGATTCGAACATAATTAATCTGGGATTAATTACGGAGAGATTTTATCTGTGATAAAATACTATTTGAATAGGAGAACGATTAATTTGGAATTAATCGATAAAATAATATATTCGATATATTAAATGAAATTAGATTTCATAACGGAATTAAAATTGGATTTTAATTCGAGCGAACAAATTAATTTAGAATTAATTCGCGAGCGACGTGAATAGTAATTTTGCTAGGCATAATTATTTAATTAAATTTGATTTAATTACGTCGCAACGGAAAAATCATTAATTTGGAATTAACGAACCCGAGCCCGTGATGTGTTCGCGGGCCCACTCGGATTTTGAATTAAGTGGGGCCCACATGTTACATCACAAGTCAAATCACATGTCACTTCACTTGTCATTCACTTCACTTTTTGGTGATGAAAGTTAGTGACGATTTTGGTAATGACTTTTACTACACTTAAGCTTGATTTGGTGTTGAGATTTACCAAACATTTGGTATATCAAATATAGATTTTTTGGAAATCATTTTACAACACAACAAATCATCTTTCACTTTCTCTCTCTTAAAAACGCCTCTCTCTTTCTCTCTTATGCTCCCATTGCCGAGAGCTTCAATGAGGTATTAGGGGATTTTTGTTGCAATTTTCTCCATTGCTAGCACATCAAATAATCATATAAGGTGATAGGGAAACCAATCCCAAAGAGCTTGGAATCAAGATCAAAGCTTGGAGCTTGGAGCTTGGATTCAACATTCAAAGAGAAGCTTGGAGCACTTCAAAGAGGAAAAAGTATTGTTATCAACGCATCTTATATCACATGTTTTATGCTTGAATTGATCTTGGGAACACCTTAGAAACCCAACAATGGCATCAGAGCCTATTTGAGCATGAAATATGATTAGGGTTTATATACTAAAATTTGGGTAAATTTGATTTGAGAATGATTTAACCAAATTTTTTGTTTGAGTATGCTTGTATATGGATAACTTGGAGTTATATATGATCAAATTGATGAAAAACTAATTGGATTAATTTTCCCCAATTTGGGTATGTTGGCCGAATGTAGTATAAACCCTAGGTCATTGTGATTTTGTTTTTTTGAATCATTGGATGTGTTTAAAAGACATGGGATATATTGATTTGTGATTTAATTGGATTGAAATCGAAATCGGATATAAAATCCTACCATTGCCGTGACCATCAAAGCATGAAAATGACTTGATTTTGTTTCAATAATGTTGGACATGTATTGATTATGAATAAGCATGATTAATTGATTAGATTAGTATTTTGGAAATGTTAATTTAAATAGTTAATCATGGCTAAACACTTTAATTAATTAAATTGAGAATTTTGGAAAATTAGAATTTAATTAATTGGGCTTAATTTGGAATTGGGCTTAAAATGTTGTGTTTGGGCCTAATGAGCTTGGTTGGGCAAAGTTGGTTTAGGACAATTGGATTGGATCCAAATTGGGCCTAAACCATTCCATTAAGTCCAAACATAACAAATGGGCCTTTAAATATTTAATTGGGCCTAATGGGCCAAAATTGATTTCTTGGCAAATATGGTGATTCCTTGATTGGGCCTTGGTATTTGGGTTTGACCCATATTGACCAAAGCCCATGCCTTAAGAAATTAATTGAAAGCTCATTGGACTTTAATTAAATAAACATTGGATGTTAATTAGGCTTTGAGACCCATTAAGATCAGATTTAGAATCTAAGTCGTAAAGGCGCATTAAAAGTGTAATTATTTAATTTGGAATTAAATATAGAATTAGTATTGAATACAAATTAAATTAGATTTAAATTGTAGTTCGATATAATTCAAGAATTCGTACTTTGAGTACTTATTCTTAAACGAGTTGGACTCGCGCAAATCAAATCGTTGTTTGAATATTGCATGATCACTTTATTCAAAGATTAATTAATTGGATTAGATTGATTGAATAACATGGTTTGTGTGAATACATGGATGTGTTGTATGAATAATGTATATCGGATGGATATTAGAAGGGAAAGAGCAATTTTGGAAATTGTTGTAAATTTAGAATTTATTAAATTGGACCTACGTGTCCAGCCTTATATCTCGATTCTTTGTATTTCTCTTCTCACCTAATTCCCCTCAATGTTAATGAGGTTTCTTTAATTGTATTATGTAATTGGGTAGAAGTTAGAATAGTGCTAGCTGGGGAGAGGAAATGGAGTGATTTGTTCTAGGAACAATCTGTGAGATATCCATCCGCATATCATTATTAATTTATTTACCGCGCCTTATTATGCTTTTAGAATGCATGCTTAAGGGTGTATGATGAGACCTAATCAAAGATAACAAATTGGTTGCCAATTACGCGAAAAACTCTCAACAAATATTAAATGTTTCCTTCCATTGAGTGATTCATTCTCAAGATCCAAGATTGGCACTGGTTTGTTGGCCAAAGTCAAGACCTTTGTCCATCGCGGATGTGTTTGAATCATGAAGGCTTTGTTCCATATCGTATGTCTTGTCCAAGTTGTGATTTGTTGGCCAAAGTCAAGATCACTTCTTGTCCATCGACATCGATTACGAAGCTTTCCAAAGTTAATGAGTTTCGCTTAACTGGAATCATTAAGCTTGTTGTGCCAAAGCCAAGGCTTAGTTGATTCAGAGAAAAAAGGTTAGGAAAATATATTGGATATATTGGCATATATATTATATATGTTTCGGACTTGGAGGTCCACCTACCAGATCTAGGAATTGGATGAGATCCAATTGATCTTAGAGATCTACCTAGTTAAATATCATACAACTTGTTGGCCAAAGTCAAGGTTGTGTGTTATTTAATGGGATCCTAGCCCACTAGGAAACTAGGTTTCCCGAGTACTCAACAGAGGGTTAAAGGCTCGCCGAAAAATAGTGGGAGGCCAGTATTGAATTTGCAATTTTGTTCAAATACTTGGCTTTACGCGCTTTCAAATTATTTCGTCAAATATGAATATTTATTAGTTGGACTAATATTTTAATATTTTTCTTGTAACAGTTAGACTGTACCCATACATCGTTAATTGAATAGTTTGACTATTGCAATTAAGATGACATGAAAGTTAAGCATTAGAGATATTACCATGGGCGACAATGTCTTTAATGGCACAAACTTTCAAGATTGGGACATGAATCTCAGGATTGTCCTGGGATCCGAGAAGTTACTCTACACTATAGAGAGACCTCTTGGGCCTAAACCTAGATCTGATCAGATAGTTGAGCTAGAGCTTTGGAAGACTCATAGCGATGACAACTTCACTGCTCAATCTATAATTCTTGCTGCTATGACTCAAAAATTCCGTCGTCAAAACAAGGGATTGGATCCCTATAATATGATGGCGAAGTTGCATGATCTTCACCGAACTAATCTTAGATCGCAAATATATGAGTTGCAGAAGAAGCTATTCCGTGCTCGCATGTCAGAGGGTACGTCTGTTAAGCACCATGTGTCACAAATGATTGCTGACATTGAGCAGCTGGGACATATGGGCATTGTCTTCGAGGCTGAGACTTCAATAGATTTGATCTTACAGTCTCTCCTCGACACTTGCTGTGGGTTCATCATGAACTACAATATGATGAACCAAGAAAAAACTCTTGGAGAGTTGATGTTTACACTGCGTGAAGAAGAAAAAGAGCTCCTAAAGAGCAAGAAGTGCGAGGCGTACTTCGCTTCAACATCTCAGACTCCGAGGGCTTGGCCCAAGGCGACTGGAGGTATAAAGAAGAAGAATAAGAAGAAAGGCAAGTCCAAATCATCAAAACCTTCTGGGAAGGGTAATGAAAAATCCCAAGATGTATCTCTGCAGTGCGGCAAGCGAGGTCACTGGAAGCGTGACTGCCGCGAGTACAAGGCACACATGAAGGAAATCAAAGCGGGTAAGGCACCGGCTTCAGGTATGTTTGTTATAGAAATAAACATGTCTACTACTAGTTTTAAAATTTGGATTTTTGATTCTGGTTTTGGTACTCATATATGTACTGATGTGCAAGATCTGCAGATTAGCAGGAGACTGGCCTCAGGAGAGATTGACCTCCGCGTTGGAAATGGGACACGAGTCGTCGTTTTAGCCGTTGGCACTTTTGTTTTGGAACTGCCCTCGGGGCATGTACTTAAACTTTTAGACTGTTATTATGTACATAGTTTGACTAGGAATATTATTTCTGTATCTATGTTAGCCCAATGTGGGTATACTTTTGTATTTAGAAACACTGGGTGTTTTATGTATAAAAATGATATGGAAATTTGCACTGCTGATGTAAATAATGGTCTTTATATTTTGAATATAAATCAATCTCAAACATATAATGTAACAAACAAAAGGCTTAAACTAAGTAACAAAGATGAAACTTATATGTGGCATTGTCATCTGGGACACATTAACAAGACTCGCATATCCACACTTTCGAAGAGTGGGTACTTGGACGGATTTGATCCAAATTCACATGACGTCTGCGAATCTTGTTTATTAGGAAAAATGCCTAAATCACCTTTTAGCGGTAAATATGCACGTGCCACCGGACTGTTAGCCCTCATTCATAGTGACGTATGTGGGCCCATGTCTAGCCAGGCTAGAGGTGGATATGAATACTTCGTAACCTTTACATATGATGCATCGCGTTATGGTTATGTGTATCTTATGAGACACAAGTCGAAAACCTTTGAGAAATTCAAAGAGTTTCGACACGAAGTAGAAAAACAGACCGGTAAAAGTATTAAGGTATTACGGTCGGACCGTGGTGGCGAGTACTTAAGCAATGAGTTTCTTGATTACTTGAAATAATATGGTATTATTTCACAGTGGACTCCTCCAGGAACACCGCAATTAAACGGTGTGTCCGAACGGAAAAACCAAACTTTGTTAGACATGGTAAGGTCTATGATGAGTCGCACAGAGCTACCTATTTCCTTCTGTGGATATGCATTGAACAGTGCAATACTTATTTTGAATAAGGTTCCCTCAAATTCTGTTCAACAGACTCCGTACGAGATATGGACAGGAAAGAAACCACGTTTCTCATTCCTGAAGATTTGGGGTTGCTAGACATACGTCAAACGTTTGGAAGGTACCAAACTAGAACCCAAATCGGATAAATGCCTATTTGTAGGATATCCTAGGGAAACCAAAGGATATTACTTCTATCACCCACAAGAGAACAAAGTATTTGTTGCTCTACATGCGGTTTTCCTTGAGAAGGAATTCCTAAATGCAGTGGTAAGTGGGAGGAAAGTATAACTCGATGAAAATCGGAGTGATACTATTCCTGGCACAGAATCCTTAACGGAACATGAACAGTTCATCAGGGATGAAACTGTACCACAATCTTCGAATACACAAGAACCGCGTAGGTCGGAGAGAGTCAGAAAACAATCTGAGAGGTATGGGTTTATGATCTCACCTCATGTAGATATCAATCTCATTGAGGATAATGAGCCGGCTATATATGAGGAAGCGATACAAGGTATCGATTCCGCTTTATGGCAAGAATCCATGAAGTCCGAAATGGATCCCATGTACACCAACAAAGTTTGGACACTGGTTGATGCACCCAAAGGCGTAAAGCCTATTTGTTGCAAATGGGTCTTCAAGAGGAAGACCGACATGGATGGCAATATACAAATGTACAAAGCTAGGCTTATAGCGAAATGGTATCATCAACGACATGATGTCGATTACGACGAAACTTTTTCACCCGTTGCCATGATTAAATCCATTCGGATTATGCTTGCTATTGCTGCATATTTCGATTACGAGATATAGCATATGGACGTCAAAACCGCTTTCCTTAACGGAAACCTTTTGGATGATGTTTATATGCAACAGCCTGACGGTTTTTTCGTACCTAGACTTGCAAACAAGGTTTGTAAGTTAAATCGATCCATTTATAGATTGAAGCAAGCATCGCGTTCTTGGAACCAAAGTTTTGATGAGATCATAAAAGAATATGATTTCGTTCAAAACGAGGATGATCCTTGTGTATATAAGAATGTTAGTGGGAGCGCACTGACATTCATTGTCCTTTACGTTGATGATGTATTTCTTATTGGCAATGACATTCCCATGTTAACATCGGTGAAAGCTTGGCTTTCATTAAAATTCTCCGTGAAAGATCTTGGAGAAGCAGCCTTTATTCTAGGAATAAAGATCTACCAGGATAGATCTAGAAAGCTGCTTGGACTCTCCCAGAGCACGTACATTGACAAAGTGTTGAAGAGATTCAACATGGATCAGTCCAAAAGGGGATTGTTGCCAGTGTCACATGGCGTCGCTCTATCTAAGGACATGTGTCCTAAAACTCAAGATGAGAGAGACAACATGAGTCGGATCTCATTCACATCGGTAGTCAGATCGATCATGTATGCCATGATATGTACGCGACCTGATGTCTCGTATGCTTTGAGCATGCGTAGTCGCTATCAGGCCGATCCAGGTGATGGTCACTGGATGGCGGTTAAGAATATCCTTAAGTATCTTAGATGAACTAAGGATGCTTTCTTAATCTATGGAGATGGAGAACTTGAGGTAACTGGGTATACCGATGCAAGTTTCCAAACCGATAAAGACGACTGTAAGTCGCAATCCAGGTACATATTTTGTTTGAATAACGGAGAAGTAAGCTGGAAATCTTCAAAGCAAGAGACTGTTGCCGACTCAACAACAGAAGCAGAGTACATTGCTGCAGCTGAAGCAGCAAAAGAGGCAGTTTGGATCCGTAAATTCCTAATTGGATTAGGAGTAGTTCCGTTAGCAGCTGAGCCTGTTCCATTGTATTGTGACAATAACGGGGCTATAGCGCAGGCTAAGGAACCAAGGTCTCATCAAAGATCCAAGCATGTTCTTCGACGTTTCCATCTGATTCGTGAGATCATACATCGTGGCGATGTGAAGATCGAGAAGGTTGCATCAGAGGACAACATTGCAGATCCGCTGACGAAAGCTATTCCTCAGCAAAAGTTTGAGCGACATGTACATAGTTCAGGTGTTAGATGCTTGAGTGACTGGCTATAGGCCAAGTGGGAGATTGTTGGACAATTATGACCCATAGCGTCATTATTTGTAAAAGACATTGTGGTTTTTGAACAAATTAACTATGTGACAATGGAAATTGCATTTTATCATTTTGTAATTTGATTACTTAAATATATAAATGATAAAAGTCCTTATGATTAGTTTCAGATTATTAGATATGAGACAATATCAATCCATAAAGGTTTAATCATTAAATATCTATAGTCGTAGTATTATCGAGACTGGACATCGATAATGTGGAAATGGACGCATATTATGACTATGAGATTTGGCAAATGGACGTCAATGCTGCATTCTTGAATGTCAATCTTGATAAGAGTATCTATATGATATAACCAGAAGGGTTCATAACCCAAGGTCAAAAGCAAAAGGTTTGCAGGTTACAAAAGTCCATTTATGGGCTTAAGCAAACATCTAGATCTTGGAACATAAGATTTGATACTACGATCAAGTCTTATAACTTTGAGCAGAACATTGATGAGCCTTATGTTTACAAGCGCGTCATTGATGGGAAGGAAGTTTTTCTCGTGTTGTACGTCGATGATATTTTACTCATTGGGTGGGATGTAAAGATATTATCAGACGTGAAAACCTGGCTAGCTAACCAATTCCAAATGAAAGATTTGGGAGAGGCAAGTTATGTACTTGGGATCTAGATCATTCGGGATCGCAAGAGACGACTGTTAGCAATGTCTCAGATATTCTACATCAATAAGATTCTTGTGCGATTTGGAATGCAGAATTCTAAGAAAGGCAATTTCCCTTTTAGACATGAAATTCATTTGTCTAAGGAATAGTCTCCTAAGACACCTCAAGAAGTTGAGGAAATGAGACATATCCCTTATGCATTAGCAGTTGGTAGTCTCATATATGTTATGTTATGCACGATACCGGACATATGCTTTACAGTGGGAGTAGTCAGTAGGTTTCAGTCAAACCCATGATTGGATCATTGGGCAGCGGTGAAACATGTTCTAAGGTATCTTAAAAGAATGAGAAATTATATGCTTGTATAATCTGGTGACGATATGATCCTCAGAGCATATACAAACTCTGATTTTCAGATGTATGTAGATTCTAGGAAATAAATATTTGGATCAGTGTTCACCCTAGGTGGTGGGTGTAGGCACTGTATTTTTGCATAAGACCCGATGATGAACCTCGTATGGAGGCACTACCTTTTGAGTTGCGGAAGTCTCGGGAAACGGACGTCGGAAGGGAAAGATCGATACCTTGTTGGATTTAATTCGTTTGCTTAGCTTCGGGTTCCCTCGTTGGATCTCTGTTTTAAAATTCATCCTTGGCCCACACACCATCAATAACACGCCCAAGCCCACCAAAGAACCAATCACACGCCCAAGCCCATCAAACTCATCCAAAAAATACCCAACACATTAAACACATGTTAAAATCAAATTAAATCACCTTCCTAATTTAAATAAATCACATGCCTAAATTAAATAAATCAAATAAAATCTCATGCCTAAATTAAACAAATCAAATCAAATCCCATAAATCATTTTCCTAAACTAAAAAAAAATCATCTCCCTAAATTAAAGAGATCATTTCCTTATAACAAACTAAATAGATATCCCCATAATTACACAATATTTCTTTCCTTCCCGTACAAGAACAACCCTAACCCCTTTCTTATAAAAATGAGCACAAACCAAACCATTCACTCCCCTAGAGCTCATTCACGGCATGGAGGAAAACAAGAAAACCCTAATGGCCTCTATCTAATCTCTCTCGCCCTTCTCTCTTCACCCTCTCTCTTTCCGTTCTCTCTCCAGCACAAACAAGCCAATAAACCCTAAGCAAAGCAACAACCCCACTCTGTCGACTTCACAAATCAACAAAAGACCTCATTTTTCTTCTCTCAATCTTAAACTACTTCCTCTCAACCTCTCGCTGAAACAACAAAAAGAAAACCTAAAACTTATCAACACCTCACATCTCCCTCTCTCTTGACTCCCTCTAAAGCCAAACTCACCATCGCAAATAAGCCCTTAAAATGCCCTCTCATTAAACACACAACCCTTATATTCTTCACGCAGCCCTCACAAAAAAACACTAAGAACCCTAGCTGACTTCATCCTCTTCTATCAATGATCGAGCCCTAACTGACAACAGACCACGTTCATTGCCCCCAACCTCATGCAGACACGTCCCCTACAAAGAATACACAAACAACTCTTTAACCCCTACAACAAAAATTAACCAGCCGAAACACGCCCAGAGCAGCCCCCTTAAAACACCCTAATCAGCCAAGAACAACAAAGCTTCACAGCCCCCCTCACGCAATACACAAACAGCCCAAAACAGTCCCCGAAATAACCCCAAAAACAGC
This sequence comes from Zanthoxylum bungeanum, assembly GCA_019454045.1. NCBI lineage: Eukaryota > Viridiplantae > Streptophyta > Magnoliopsida > Sapindales > Rutaceae > Zanthoxylum > Zanthoxylum bungeanum. Next base: position 13,024 of record SKCR01038326.1, on the reverse strand, counting down.
AGCAAAATAACCCCAAAAACCAACCCTAAAACAGCACAAAAAATACCCCAAAACAGTCCAAAAACAGCGAGGCAACAAAGAAAAACAGCGAACCAGTGAACCAGAGGAGTTGCGGAGCATCAACCCTTCCGACGGCCGCGTAACGCACTTCCAAGAGGCGACTTTAAAGGTAAGACCTGAGGGTACCCTTTTATTTATTCTCATTCGTCTTTTTAATTATTAGTATTTATTAGCATGAGTATTGTTGGTTCATGTATGTCATTGTTGTTGGATGAATGATTGAGTGTTGCCTCTCGTGGTATATCGGATGGTAACCCATACGTATATTTCGTAGCTGAATCCGAATATATGGTAGTGCGGTCTATACTTAGGATACAACTCCACGTACCACTTGGGGAAACACTCGTGCATGTGTTTATGTGCTTATAGATGTTGTTTTTGTGATCCTGTTCGAACGCATTACCAAACGCTACATGAACGTATGCATTCTGCCTCGGCCCGTCTGAACGTGTTATCAAACGCTACTCGAACGCGTGCATTCTTTTTACCGTTCGAACGAGTTATCAAATGCTACTCGAACGCGTGCATTATGTTTACCATTCGAACGCGTTTACAAACAAAACACGAACGCACACACACTGGACAGATTCCTTCATCATATTTTATGCATGTTTGTCTCCTTAGATATTCATTTCCCCATCATATGCTTAGTTATCTCTCTTTAATATTTATGCTTTTACTGTTATCGTTTATTTATCTTTCCGTATTTATTTATTTAATATGTTCATGAAATTATGTACTTACCGTTGTGTCGATTTACTTTTATGCATGCAAACTTAGATATAGGTTGTATGCGAACTTAGATATAGGTTGTATGCGAACTTAGATATAGGATGTATGCAAACTTAGATGTTGTTTATTCTTGCGTATGTATGTTGCGTAGACTTGATTATATTATCGCTTAAATCCGTTCATTACAAGACCCATAAGTAAAGGACCATTCCGAACCCAACGGTTTGAGGTCTTCCCTTGCGAGGGGTGAGTGCGGCCTTAAATCATTTCACAATTCACACTAGGTGGCGACTCCATTTTATTTATCCGGTTTAGTCCCCCGCGGGCTACTCCGTACTCCCGACCGGGCCGCGAGCCTGGAACAGCATCGCCGATTTCTGTGTCCTATAGTGGGGCCATTGTGTGGAGAGGTATAAAGCAATCTTGCATTGCTCACTCCACTATGGAGGTTGAGTATGTAGCAGCTAAAGAAGTAGTCTGGCTCCGTAAATTCTTTGGAGATCTGGAAGTTGTTCCAGACATGGATATACCACTCACACTTTATTGTGATAATAGTGGTGCAGTGGCGAACTCCCAAGAACCAAGAATCCATAAGCGGGGAAAGCATATAGAGAGAATATATCATCTTATCAGGGAGATAGTACAAAGATGAGATGTTGCTGTCACACAGATTCCATCCGCAGACAACCAGGCTAATCTGTTTACAAAGACCTTGTCGGCTAAAGTTTTTGAAGGTCATCTAAAGGGTTTAGGATTACATGACATGTCTCATTTTCTCTAGTTCAAGTGGGAGATTGTTGGAATATATGCCCTATAACTTCATGTGCTGTAAATGAAATTATTTATTGAAATAAAACATGATTTATTCATTTATAAAATTTATTTGATTTAAATCGCATATTGTAAATTGTCGTAATTATCCTTGATTACTCCAATACCTGTGTATAATAAGTAGTATACACAAGAGGATTTCAGTATAAAGTTAGTAATCTAAAATAGTCCATAGAGAGCAAACAAAGTGGGAACTTTATTTGTGATTAATCTATAGCTGCGATTCATTCTATATATTGATATAACCACCTTGATCCGAGATCGTTCATGTAGTGACATGGGAATGGAGGCACCTTGTATTATGTGATCATATAGGACTGGACCCAAGTAAAAATGAATATCTTTTTAAAATCCGTTAATCGTAGAAATTTATTTTATCTACTAGATGGTCATATATGGATTGATCTTAATCTTGAGTGTACAATGAACTCATGCATGTCGGGCTGTGTCCTTTGATTTACTATGGTGAGGTTGGAAGAAGCATTTCTGGAAAATAACTACGTATTTTGGGGATACGGTTTGGTGTGTAGCTGAGAACGTTTTACATAGACATGGAATTCACTCATTCTTACGAGAAGCAGAATAGTATCTTGCTTAAGAGCTGATTCAGTACTTGAGCACAGAGCGCTCATTTTTCTATTGAGAATATAAACAATTATATTCATAACAGTTATGAATAAATTGTTCATTAGAGAATCATTGGTACTTGAGGTTAAATAATTAGAGGGGTTTAAAGGACTTATGACTCATCTCTAATTATGAGATATTCATGAAAGGCCAATCTGTATGTAATGACTATATCGATGGCGACCGAATATATACAGATTATTGTTATTTCAATCTAAAGCAACGAGAGTGCAACTTCGAGTTTCTAGTGGAATAATGCGAAGTTAACAATTCAGAATATTTAGTTAATGAGATTAATTAATATTTCGAGATTATTGAAGCTCGAAACCGTAGGTCCATTTAGTCCCCGTACTAGCTTGATTAACTATAGCATACCTAATATAATTGGACTGTCTAATTATATAATCACATAATATTTATATATTATTAATGAGATTAATAATATAATTTGTCACAAATGAAAACTATGTTAAATTAGTTTACCTTACTGTTTCCTAGAATTCTTTGATTATGAGATAATCAAATCATGATTATAAGATAATCAAGTTACTAATAATTATTAGATAATTATTACATCATAAATGAAATCATTACATCATTATTATGATAATGATAAATGAGTCATTATGGAGACAAGAACACATGGCCTCCTATGCTCTCCAAATGTTTAAGTCCAAGGTTAGGTATGATCTATTGCCTTTGCTTTGTCATTTGTTATTGCTTCTTGTGCTTTTGTAAGGCATCCATTTAAGTGTGTTTGCCATTACTAGAAAAACACATGAAGCTCAATAACAAGAGTCGTTGGCTTTGGTGGAATGTCTTCTCTACCATTTCCACTCAATTGTTAAATGTGATTGCCATTACTAGGAAAATATTGGTAGCTTGGAGACAATAGTAGTTGGCATTGAGAGAATATAATCTCTACTATTTAAAAGAGAAAATAGAGGATTATGCATTATTTACACAAAGTGCATGTAAGAGAGAGCTCTAGCAAAAACACAAGTGTTGTGAGAGAGTTCAAAATCCATAATTTTTATTTGATCAATTGTTGAGTGAAAACAAAAATTTTCTCAAGTGTTGAGATGTAAGAAAACTTACTCAAATGTTGAGAGAAAGTTTTCTATAAGCCAAATATAAATTGTGACAAGCTTTTTCTCTAAAAATTTTAGAGTTTAATCCTTGTCAGTGAAGCCCACACTTCGGCTTGTTGGTTTCGAGTCATAGTTCTGAAGATCGGGTGGTTGATCTTAGCATCAGATCAAAAAGGAAACATATGTACCACAATGAAATTCATTCACTGCAAGGTGTACAAATCATTAGTTGTTCAGTTTCAAAAAAAGAGAAAGGTGAAAAAAATTCAAGGTCGGTTCAGATGCCTATTACCGCTTCCGCTACATTTTCGGGAAAGCCATTCCCTTCAATTGGCATCAAGAGCTAAGGTTGAAAATTATTCTTAACCATTCTCTTTTAATATTTCAGTTTTAATGGTTTGTATGAGATATAAATCATTAGTATGCATGTTGTGATGAGTATGCACAATTTAGATTCATGAGATGAATGGTTTTAATGTTCATGAGATGAATATTTTGATTCTTGTGATGAATGTGTTGCGTTGGTCGTTAATTTTTTTCTGGCTCTTGTTTTTAGTATATGAAATGTAAGGCCATAAGACCATATTCTTTCAAAGTGTTGTAGAGTTTATTTCCTTGTAATAATTTCATTTGTAACCCTATTGTAACTTGGAGGAACCGAAGCCGCGGTGGACTTATCATTATCTGATTCCGAGAAGAACTCAACAACACACCATGGAGCAAGATTTGAAGACCAATGGATGCCTTGGATTATTACATGTAATGATTAGATTAGTGTAGAAAAATAATAGCCCGGTCAACGCAACTTGTGTATGTATGTTTTTGGCCATTTTCAGTCTCTAGAAAGCAGGGTGCGTCACGACGCGCTAGGCCTGAACTTCATAGCATCGCGAATGAGACAAATCTGCAGTGCGTCACGATGCTAACACGTCTGCATCGCGACACGCTCGCAGACCTGATACTTTTATAGCTATTGGATTGCTGAGTGTCGCGATGCCCAGTCTTGGGATATGAATGTGTTTGAAATGTTTGAATAACATGTCATATAGTCTAGGGTGCCTACTTTTGCATCTACATATGCCATAACATGTATAGATGCATGATATTCTAAGTCATAAAATATGATTTTATGTAAGTTAAAAGTTAAAATAGAATATGCATGCATGAAAAACTAGTTAATAAGATTAATTAGTTTCATGGTTTAAAAATTGAGAACTTAAGTCTTAGACTTTGAATTCTAGGAGTTTGAAACCACTTAGTGAACTAATTATTTAAAAGTTAAAAGATATTAGTTCACTAAAGTAAACTTGATTAAATAGTTTAATTAAGTTAAATTGATTGGTAGAGACTGATCGGTAGTAGTGATTAAATTTTTAAAAGTTAAAATTGGTTAGATCACTAATACTGCACTAGTATTAATTAGGTTATGGTTTAGCCGCACATAATCTAAATGGATTAAATACTAGTGTAATAGAAACCTTATTTTCAAAATAAAGAGTGTGAGAGAGATATACCATAATATATCCCATGATATTCGTCGTTGTCCAAAACCGTAAGACTCAGAAGGCGTCTCGAGACGGCTTTGCTTTCGTCCCCCTTCGGATGGTGTGTATTTTGGGTCAATACCAAATTTGGATTCCGATAGGATAGGAACTCTAGATGTATTTAGTGATTTGATCTATCCTACGACGACACTTCACTAGATAAGTTCAAAGGTTCCGAAACAACGGGTTACACTCACAAAGGAATGATTAAATTCTTAATCAGTTTATTGGTTAAATGTTAATCAATAATCCTTGATCAAATAAAATGGTAGTTGATTAATATAAGAATAAAAAAGTTATCTCCAAATATATTAAATCAATTGAGATGGCCTCAATCTATCATGTGAATACTTGACCTACCCTACGACGGTACTTATTTGTGGAATGATGGATAACCGTGGCATAGTAATTCTTTTGGTTTCTAATTCATTATACATTCATCATGCATCATGCTTAATTTTATGCCTAAAATATTTGATGATTATGATATGCAATGAATGGACGTTGAATGCATATTTATTTATTTATTTCAGAAAACAGCCATGGCATCTTCTGTAATTGCAATTCTCAAACAAGATAAACTAATCGGGCAAAATAATAAAAAAATGGAAAAGTGACATGAACGCTATATTGGTCTGTGAAGACCTCAAATTTATCCTAACTGAGGAATGTCCTCCTGAACCAGCTGTAAATGCTCCCAAAGTAATTTGTGATGCTTATAACCAATGGATAAAAGCCGATGAGAAAGGTCATAGCTATTTAATAGCAAGTATGTCTGAGGTTCTTGCTACACAACATGAGCCTGTGGCGAAAACATATGAGATTATGTAGTCATTAAAAGACATGTTTAGGCAGTCTTCGGAGCGGAAACAACATGAGGTTATTATCTTATTGTTAACTGTAAGGATGAAGGAAGGGGCATCAATCCGAGAGCATGTCTCGAAGATGATGTCTCATCTCAACATAGCCAAAGCCAATGGTTCTTGTATTAATGAGCAAAGCAAGGTGACAATGATCATGGAAACACTTCTGAAAAGTTTCCTGCAGTTTAAAAGTAATTGGTCTATGAACAAGTTGTATTTTACTTTGAAAAAACTGCTAAATGAACTCACCAGTTACGAGTCTATGATACTTGGACCTCGTAAACCTAATGCCGAGGCAAATGTTGCCGAATATTCTAGATCCTTTAAGAACAAATGGAAAGGCACTGGGAAGGGTAAATCAAAACCAATGAAGAAAAAGAACAAAAAGAGCTCCAAATGTGCCAAGCCCAAATGAAACCGTTTCCACTGTAAAAAGGATGGGCATTGGAAGAGGAAGTGTCATAAGTACCTTGCTGAGCTTCAAGAGAAAAAGAATATAGGTAAATACGATTTACTAGTTATCGAATCTCTATTAGTGGAGAATGATAAATAAGCTTGGATTGTTGATTCTGGATCCACTAACCATGTTTGTTCTTCTTTACAGCTACTTGACTCATGGAATGACCTTACTAAAGGTGGCTTTCACATGAGATTTGGGACAGAGGATGTCGTTTCAGCCAAAGCAGTGGGAGTTTCTAAATTAAGCTTTAATAATAGTGATTTATGTTTGAACAATGTGTTGTTTATTCCTGATTTTCGAAGAAATTTGATTTCTGTAGCAAAACTTATGGAAGATGGTTTCTCCATTTCGTTTGATAATAAACTAGTTTTTATTAGTATAAATGGATTAACAATTTGCTCAGGAAACTCCGAAAATAATCTATATGTGTTAAGGCCGTTAACACATGATTCACTGTTTAACAGTGAAATGTTTAAGGTTTAAAAACCAAAAACAAAACGACAAAAGATTTCTCATGATGATACATATCTATGGCATCTTAGACTTGTAAATATTAACCTTGACCGGATAGATACATTAATAAGGAATGGAGTTTTAAATCAGTTAAAACTTGGTACTTTACCAATCTGCGAATCATATCTAGAATGCAAAATGACCAAGAGACCTTTTAATGGAAAAAGGTATAAGAGCCAACTAACCACTTGAGCTAATACATTCGGACGTTTGCGGACCGATAAATGTGAAAGCCCAAGGTGGTTATGAATACTTCATCATTTTTATTGACGATTATTCAAGATATGGGTATGTTTACCTAATGCAGCACAACTTAGATACATTTGAAAAGTTCAAAGAAAATTGTGCTGAGGTTGAGAACTAATTAGGTAAAAACATCAAAATTTTACGATCATATCGTGGAGGAGAATACCCTGATGGAGATTTCGAGGAATTCTTAGTAAAGCATGGAATAATTTCATAGCTCACAGCACCTGGAACACCATAGCAAAATGGTGTTGCAGAAATGAGAAATTGGACCCTATTAGACATGATGAGATCAATGTTTAGTTATAGCGCACTACCTAGTTCATTCTGGGGGTATGCATTGCAAACTGCAATGTATATCCTGAATGTAGTTCCTTCTAAGTCTATTTCTAAGACTCTTTTAGAGTTGTGGAATGGTCGTAAAGCTAGTTTGTGACATTTCCGCATATGGGGGTGTCCAGCACATGTGCTGCAGAATAATGCTAAGAAGCTGGAGCCATGCTCATAGGTGTGCCTATTTGTAGGTGATCCTAAGGAAACTATGAGTGGATTCTTTTATAGTCCAGAAGACAATAAAGTATTTGTGTTGACAAATGCTACATTTCTTGAGGATGACTATATGAGAGGGTTCAAACCTCGAAGTAAAGTGTTACTTGAGGAGTTACATGCTGGTACGACCAGTACACTATTGTCAACAATTGATAGAAACATAACACCTTCTACATCTGAGGGACAGATACATATTTATCAGAATGATTTACCATCTAGACGTAGTGGGAGGGTTGTAAAACAACCTGATCGTTATCTAAGATATAGAGAGGCACAACTTGTTGCTTCCAGTGATGGTATAGAAGATTCGTTGACTTATCGTAGTGCAATGGATGATTGTGATAAAGAGGAATAGCTCAAAGCCATGAACCTCGAGATGGAGTCTATGTACTCTAACTCAGTCTAGGAACTTGTAGACCAAGCTGATGGAGTAAAACCCATAGGTTACAAGTGGATTTACAAGAGAAAAATAGAAGTAGATGGGAAGGTAGATACCTTCAAGGCTAGGCTAGTGGCAAAGGGTTATACCGAGAAAAAGAGAGTCGACTATGAAGAGACTTTCTCGCTAGTAGCCATACTAAAATCCATATGTATTCTTCTTTCCATTGGCATATTATGACTATGAGATTTAGAAAATGGACGTCAAGACTGCATTCTTGAATGTCAATCTTGATGAGAGTATCTATATGATATAACCAGAGGGGTTCATAACCTAAGGTCAAAAGCAAAAAGTTTGCATGTTGCACAGGTCCATTTATGGACTTAAGCAAGCATCTAGATCTTGAAACATAAGATTTGATACTAAGATCAAGTCTTATAACTTTGAGCAGAACATTGATGAGCCTTGTGTTTACAAGCGCATGTTGTACGTCGATGATATTTTACTAATTGGGAATAATGTAAAGATATTATCTGACATGAAAATTTGGCTAGCTAACCAATTCCAAATGAAAGATTTGGGAGAGGCAAGTTATGTACTTGGGATCCAGATCATTCGGGATCACAAGAGACGACTATTAGCAATGTCTCAGGCATCCTACATCGATAAGATTCTTGTGCGATTTGGAATGCATAATTCTAAGAAAGCCAATTTTCCTTTCAGACATGGAATTTATTTGTCTAAGGAATAATCTTCTAAGACACCTCAAGAAGTTGAGGAAATGAGACATATCCCGTATGCATCAGCAGTTGGTACCCTTATACATCAGTAGTTGGTTCTCTCATATATGTTATGTTATGCACGAGACCAGATATATGCTTTAGAGTGGAGTAGTCAGCAGGTTTCAGTCAAACCCAGGATTGGATCATTGGGTAGCGGTGAAACATGTTCTCAAGTATCTTAAGAGAATGCGAAATTATATGTTTATATATACTGGTGACGATATGATCCTCAGAGGATATACAGACTCTGATTTTCAGACGGATGTAGATTCTAGGAAATCAACAACTGGATCAATATTCACCCTAGGTGGTGGGGCCATTGTGTGGGTATAAAGCAATCTTACATTGCTGACTCCACTATGGAGGCTGAGTATGTAGTAGCTAAAGAAATAGTTTGGCTCCGTAAATTCTTGGGAGATCTGGAAGTTTTTCCATACATGGATAAACCACTCACACTTTATTGTGATAATAGTGGTGCAGTGGTGAACTCCAAAGAACCAATAAGCCACAAGCGGGGAAAGCATATAGAGAGAAAATATCATCTCATCAGGGAGATAGTACAAAGAGGAGATGTTGTTGTCACACAGATTCTATCGGTAGATAACCTGGCTGATCCGTTTACAAAGACCTTGTCGGCTAAAGTTTTTGAATGTCACCTAAAGGGTTTATGAGTACATGACATGTCCCATTTGCTCTAGTTCAAGTGGGAGATTGTTGGGATCTATGTCCTAGAGCTTCATGTGTTGTAAATGAAATTATTTATTGAAATAAAACATGTTTTCATCATTTATAAAAAAAAAATTGATTTAAATCGCATATTGTAAATTTTCTTGATTATCCTTGATTTCTCCAGTACCTTCAGACTTAGTGTATAATAAGTAGTATACACAAGAGGATTTGAGCATGAATTTAGTAATCTAAAATAGTTCATAGAGAGCAAACAAAGTGGGAACTTTATTTTTGGTTTATCTATAGTTGCGGTTCATTCTATATATTGATATAACGACCTTGATCCGAGATCGTTCATGTAGTGACATGGGAATGGAGGCACCTTGTATGATGTGATCATATAGGACTGAACCCAGGTAAAAATGAATATCTTTTTAATATCCGTTAATCATAGAAATTTATTTTTATATACTAGATGGTCATATATGGATTGATCTTAATCCTGAGTGTACTACGAACTCCTGCATGTCGGGCTATGTCCTTTGATTTACTATGGTGAGGTTGGAAGATGCATTCCTGGCAAATAACTTCGTATTTTTGGGATATGGTTTGGTGTGTAGCTGGGAACGTTTTACATAGACATGGAATTCACTCATTCTTACGAGAAACAGAATAGTATCTTGCTTAAAAGCTTATTCGGTACTTGAATACAGAGCGCTCATTTTTCTATTGAGAATATGAAGAATTATATTCATAGCAGTTATGAATAAATTGTTCATTAGAGAATCATTGGTACTTAAGGTTAAATAATTAGAGGGGTTTAACGGACTTATGACCCAGCTCTAATTATGAGATATTCGTGAAAGGCGAATCTTTATTTAATGATTATATCGATGGATGACCGAATATGTTCAGATTATTGTTATTTCCATCTACGATAACGAGAGTGCAACTTCGAATTTTTAGTGGAATATCGCGAAGTGAAAAATTTGAAATATTTAGTTAATGAGATTAATTAATATTTCGAGATTATTGGAGCTCAGAACCGTAGTTCCATTTGGTCCACGTATTAGCTCGATTAACTATAGCAAACCTAATATAATTGGATTGTCTAATTATATACTCACATAATATTTATATATTATTAATGAGATTAATAATATAATTTATCACAAATGAAAACTATGTTAAATTAGTTTAACTTAATATTTTCTAGAATTATTTGATTATGAGATAATCAAATCATGATTATAAGATAATCAAGTTACTAATAACTATTAGATAATTATTACATCATAAATGAAATCATTACATCATTATTATGATAATGATAAATGAGTCATCATGGAGACAAGAACACATGGCCCCTATGCTCTCCAAATGTTTAAGTCCAAGGTTAGGTATGATCTATTGCCTTTGATTTGTCATTTGTTATTGCTTCTTGTGCTTTTGTAAGGCATCCACTTAAGTGTGTTTGCCATTACTAGAAAAACACATGAAGCTCAATGACAAGAGTAGTTGGCTTTGGTGGAATCTTTTCTCTACCATTTCCACTCAATTGTTGAGTGTGTTTGCCATTACTAGGAAAACATTGGTAGCTTGGAGACAAGAGTAGTTGGCATTGAGAGAATATAATCTATATTCTTTGAAAGAGAAAAGAAAGGATTATGCATCATTTACACAAGTGCATGTAAGAGAGAACTCTAGCAAAAACACAAGAATTGTGAGAGAGTTTTGAGAGAGTTCAAAATCCTGAATTTTTGTTTGATCAATTGTTGAGTGAAAATAAAAATTTTCTCCAGTGTTGAGATGTAAGAAAAATTACTCAAATGTTGAGAGAAAGTTTTCTATAAGCCAAATACAAATTGTGACAACCTTTTTCTCTAAAAATTTTAGAGTTTAATCCTTATCAGTGAAGCCCACACTTCGGCTTGTTGGTTTCGAGTCATAGTTCGGAAGATCGGGTGGTTGATCCTAGCGTCAGATCGTAAATGAAACATATCTACCACAACAAAATTCATTCACTGCAAGGAGTGCAGATCAGTAGCTGTTCGGTTTTGTAACACCCCAAATAAATTTACGGACTAAATTATTAAGTTTGCGGAAGTTGGAATTAAAGATGTGGTTTAGGACAAGTTTAGGGTGGCAAGCGAATTTTGCCATATTAGTATTTATTTATTTTACACACACTGTTAGCATATATAAAAAAAAAGTTAAGAAAGAAGATAAGAAGCAGACGTGAGACACGAGAGAGAGAAAGAAAGAGAAAAGAAGAAAAAAAAGAGGAAATTTAGTTTTGGCCTTGATCCGACCAATCCGTAGCTCAAACCCAACCGAGCCTTTAAGGAAAAGTGTAGATCTCGTCGAGAGGATCATTTTGGTGGTAGTTTCATTTCAGGAAACTTCCAATTTTCGGAGAAATCTCGGTAAGAAACTTTTGTGGCGGCGCGTGAGGCCCACGCGCGGCCTGGCCAATCGGCGCGTGTCCACCACGCGCCAGGCAGTATCTTCGCGCCGACTTTCCGAGTCTCCTCCGCGAATTTCAGACCTTTTCGAGTAGTAATGGACCTCCGAATCTTAAATTTCGTTAGGATTGCGAGAACGACCGAATCACGTTTCTCGCATATTCTTTCATTTATTCTAGTTAGGATTATGTTCCTTATAGTAAATTCTTTTGTCTGTTAGGTGATCGTGATACAGTAAGCAGGGACGGTCCTGCTGCATAGTTTCTTTCTCAGTAGTCAGCTCACAGGTGCGTGGATAAACCTGTAACATTGATGTATTCAAAAGTATATAGTATGTATGTTTTCTTAAATGAATTCTTAAAGTAATGCATTAAATGATTTTGCTTTTAGAAAGAATATATTTTGGTATAAAGTATGGATCGGATATTGATTATGTTGAAAGCATGATTTGTGGTATATGAGAAACTTGCATGATTTGAGATATATGAGCATGGATTTTGGAAATGATTTTTATGTTAGGATGCACCCCGTGTACTTATATGTGCCAGATTATTGCCATGAGATAAGGTCTCATGTTGCCAGTTATTGCCGTGAGATAAGGTCTCACGTTGCCAGTTTGCTCCGGATGCCAGTTTTGCCGTGGGGAAGCCCCATGTTGCCAGCTTTGCCGTATTTGTCATGAGGTTGTGCATATAGATAAATAAACAGATTTATCATTACAGAGTATTTTTGAGCAGTATGAGTTTTATGAGAAATGAGATTTATGATTTGAGTTTTATGAGAAATGAGTTTATGAGAAATGAGATTTATGATTTCAGGTAAATGTTTGAGATATCGATTTACAGCTTATGTATTTATTTATATTATGAAAGACTTGTTCGATCCACCTTGTTACTTGATTATCCACGGCACTGAGCTGTGATCCATTGCACTAAGCGTGAGCTTACCCCCCATTCCTTAATATTTCAGGTTTAGCAGATTAGTAGATCGTTCTTTTCATCTGCTGTTTCGTCATCATTCCTGCCAGTAGAGAAAAGGTTGTGCCAACAGTAGAGTGTCTTGTTATGTTTTGAGACTGTATTTCTTGGAAGAATTTGTTGTCTAATGTTAGGCATTGAGCCTTTATTTGTTATTGAGGTTATTGTGTTTCCTTTATGGATATTATGTTGAGTTGGATCATGGAGATCCTAGTTTTATGATGAGATTTTATTTT